>CM056837.1:2107500-2517500 GCA_029853015.1 Chelidonichthys spinosus
GAAGTTCCCAGCTTCGTCTGCGGGCTAGGCGCTTTTTGTTCCTGTCCCTGTAGAGGGGACAGGAACTATCATATAGCTCTGGGTGAGCGGTCACGGCGACTATCAGTGTCTCCTCCATCTTCTTCACTGGAGCGGCAAGCTGGCAAAAAGCGAGGGAACACCAGGACGTCCGTACGTCAGCACGTCGGTGACGATCTCAACGCTGATAGGCTGTCGCGGCGCGTCTTCACGCGAATTTGCCGCAAAAGTTCAATTATTTCAACTCGAGCGATGGCGCGATGAAGCGATGGCGCGATGAAGCGATGGCGCGATGAAGCGATTTTTCGCGTCCATCGCGTCCATCGCACCGCGCTATCGCGTCCATCGCGTCGCCCGGCGCGATGAAGCGATGGCGCGATGAAGCGATTTTTCGCGTCCATCGTGTCCATCGCGCCGCGCTATCGCGTCCATCGCGTCGCCCGGCGCGATGAAGCGTCTAATCGCGTCTTTGCATTGACTTTACATGTAATCTTGTCGCGCAATGAAGTTTCATCGCGTTTGGTGGGTACGCCCTGTCAGTCTTACCTTTAATTCTCCATCACTATATGAGCACATTGTTTTCACATGTCAAATCATTTGATATCGTATTATTATAAAAATATGAATTATAGCTGCTTTAAATATGAAATATTTCATATGAAACTGGGACTCAGGATTACAATTTAGAGAATGTATGTTTATTTTGTCTTTTATGAACAAAGCCTCTGGCGTCACAGGTGGTTGTTTTGCATTTTAAAGCCATAAGCCTCATGATTCTCACACTTCTCTGGTTTTTATAATCAGTGGTTTCACAACACTATTAACTCCACGCTGCCCAATCTAAACACACTCCAACACTTCTCTGACCTCCAGAGGTGACTCTTCTTCCTTTCCCTATTCATGAATCTGAATCCCAATCAGCTCACACACTGATGGTCCTGGGCCTGCTCATCCTCCTGAGGTGTCTCCATCCCTGCTCCATTTAGAGCCACAGCCCGACGCCGATCGATGCCTCTCTCCAGCCGCCCGTCATCAATTATTCACCTGATCAGCCCTGCTGCTCATTAGATGACTAATCTGGGTGGGTGAGGAGAGAAGGGACGCCTTGAAACCTGAGACCGAGAGGCAGCAGGGAAGGGAAGGGCGGATCACATCTCCAGATTGAGAGGGAGAGTTCATAGATGTTGGATTACCGATTTGTACATCTAAGTCTTGACATCCAGGAGGGTTTATAAATCTTTGATGAAACCGTAGAATCACTTTGATGAATGTGCACACGTATCACCAACATATCACACGTGCCGACAGAGGCTTCATGGATGTTAGTGTATTAAGACAGACTGGCAACAGAGCATGAACACTGAGAAGTGAGAAGGTGGGAGTGGAGTTTACGTCGGCCAGAAGATTGCGTGTTGGACTCACATTACACCACCTAAGTTGCTCCCGCAGACATCTGTGGTGGGTGCTGGTCCCAGTTTTACTGTCCTATAAATGTGCCACTGCCGTTGTGATTCTCCGTCTCATGCATGTTGTTTAGCTGCCGTGTTTCCCCTCGGTGAAGCAGGAGACATAGGTACACATAGTACAGTTCTGTTCACTGTTCACCTTTCTTGCTCAATCTCAACACTTCCAGGAGCCACGGCTGTCGAAGGAGGCGCAGCTCCAAAGGCCCAAAGAAAGAAAGAAAGCGAGCAGTTCTTTCCCACTGATCATGTACAAGCGGGGGGCTGGCTTTGATCTCCCATGTCCCCCCTGAGAGCCACAGTGAGGTGGGAGTGCTGTGTGACGGCTGTGCTACACGTTAGCTTTGATTAAAGGGAAATATGCATCACCGTATAGCGCTTTCCTTTTTATCTGCGCCTGGATGTGGTGCGATGGCAATGCTAGATTGGGGCCCGGCATGTACTGATGCTGCAGCTTCATCTGTGTTCCACGGAGCTGAAAGCCACCTGAAGTTGAGTCACTCTCATTTGAAACCTTTGAGTCCATGTGAAGTACTTTGAAGAAGTTGAGGAGGCGACATAAACATTTTGTGTAGGGGAGTTGCTTCTCTCTGTTCACATCAGCGGTGACCTGTGACCTTTGATACAGGGTCCTGAGCCTCCAAATCAATTACAGCGGAGGACCTGCATTCCACACCAGTGTGGCGATGACTATCAGGGCTGGGCCTGCAGCCCAGCAGGGAGGGACAAACAGCAAGTGCATTCTCTCACTGTTATTTGGGACTCTCTGTTGTCTGTGAATTTGCAGAGTGCTTCTTCTTTTTGCTCTCTAAACACATCCTGCAAAGCAGAGAGAAAAGACACGCAGAGGGAAGATGAAGATCAGTACTCATGTCATCTCCATCTATTAAATATGAAGCATCACGAGGTACACGGCCATTGTTTTGTCTCAAAACACAGAGACCTTTCTCTGAACCTCAGCAGTCTAAAACCCGCTATCATGTTGCATTTTAAAGCTCCTTGTTGTAGTGCCGCTCACGTGTGGTTTAGCTAGTAAAAGAGATGTGCATTCAAAAGCAAAAAGCTGGAAATATAAGCACACACTGGCTCATGTTTGGATGCTGAAGCAGGCAGATGGAAGAGCTGTTGGGAGGGGAGGAGCACAGAGGTACGGCATATGTAGGCTTTTAAAAGCCCTTAGGCTAACCCACTCTGCTTGACCTTTACATACTGCACACACAAGCACACCTTTCCAGAGTAAAATATCAATTAATCCAATTCTCTGAATCTCCTCTGATTATTATACATCGACTCTACGCTCCTGTCTGCCCCAGTCCTAAGCTCAGCTTGTCCTTTTTGCTGTGGTGGATAGTGGCAGCCAGTCCAGTGGTGGACCGCAGCAACGTTCAGGTCTGAAAAGTGATAAGGCTGAAGTTCCTAACACTTCCATCCTCTCTGCCGCGACCAGGGGGCGACTCCTCTCTGGTTGTATAGAAGTCTATGAGAAAATGGTCTTTCTTGATGTTTTATCTCAGTAAACATTGTAAACATGAGTTTTTGGTCTCAAACTCTAGTTTCAAGTCTTCTTCAATCCAGCATGATGTTCATTTAGTACATTATTTTTACTTTATATGAACTATAAAAACTATGAATAATCTGATGATTGCTGGGAAATATATATGTTGATGCTGTCCACCGTCAAGTGATTTATTTGATCATGTGACGATGCGATATGTTGTTAGTGTGTGTGCTCGTGCTTCATAACCAAAATCAAATCATTTCATCCTCGTGTCCAAGGAAATTTGCATCAAATTTAAAGAAATTGCCTCCAGGAGTTCCAGAGACAAGCCGAAAGCCTGTGTTTCAGGCTCAGAGGCATACAAACATGGCAGTCACAATGTCCTGAATAAAGCATGTCTTTATTCCCATAAACATCGGTTCTTCCAGAACACAGTCACAAACAGAAACACTTTCAGTCTTATTCTTTTTTTGGGGGGGGTGGGGGTACACAGTCAACATATCAAGTGAGTCAAACACAACACATCACCTTACGTGGAATTTTTACTTTCCGACTTGTGCTGACAGTCATGTCCGTTTCTCATCTGACTGAGGAAAGAAGAGTCTGACCCTTAATTCTGTCACTTCCTACTTTTTGTTGAGGGCTTGAACAAAGGCTTTTGGCTTTTGTTGCCAGTGTTGGCAATTATATATTTATCTTGTTTCCTTCCTCCAATATGACAGCAGCTGATTCACTAGTAACTCTATGGAAATATATATATTTTTCTCAATATATCTATATATTCTATCTATGGAATACGTCTGTCTATATGTCTATATATACATATATATATATACATATATATATATATACACATATATATATATATACATATACATATATATATATACATATATATATATATATATACATATATATATATATACATACATATATATATATACATATATATATATATACATATATATATATACATACATATATACATACATACATATATATATACACATACATATATATATACATATATATATATATATATATATATATATATATATATATATATATATATATATATACACATACACATACATACATATATAATTTGGGTAGGGTTTTTGAAAACATTCAGGTACATTCACTTGACCCTGTGATGTTTTTTTTCTCTTCATATTAAAGATGAACACAGACAAATGTTAGCAGAGATAGTTGCCATATAGTAATAGCCTCCCATCAAGACACAAGACATTAAGCATCCCCAACTTAGAAGAAGCAAACATGACAAAAGTCTCTGTGCTGGTTCTTTAAGGACCACCAACAAGCATAAATATACTAAAAGACCTCTGTATTCATCTAGAGTATAAAATAGCATATTTTCTGGACTTGACAACAGTTTATAGTAATAATAGAGTCTGGGTGCACACAATTCCACAGGTGTGTACATGAGCTGGCAACAACAGGTAGGCAATTCGATGGTAAAAAAAAAAAAAAAGTTTTCTGTCAGTGGTTAAAAAGCTTAAATGCAAAACTCACTTCTACAATCGAATAGACCCTTGGCATATCACAGAATACACAAATAGGTATTAAACAAGTCAAGGAGATGGAACCCGGCCTATAGAGGACCATACTGACGGTAAGCCACACTACGCATGAACACTGACTCTGGTGTTGTCAGAAGGCCACATGGATATCACTAGGGTGCTGGTTAGGAAAGTGTAACTTCATGGGTCCGAGTTGACATAGGACCCCAATACCCATGTGAAAGTTCAAGTCATAACCGAAATATGTAGTTTTCCGTAACATTAAAAGGATTTAGTACCCATTTATTTTATTTTAACCTGTAATAATCCAAGGCCAATAGATACATTGCCAGCCAGTTTGACAGTAGACAGTGTGCGCTTGTTGAGATTTACATTTCTCAGTATTTTAAAAAGGGTAAGTCCACCCAAATTAAAACCATGTATTCTCACTTTCCCAGTTTCAGTCGAGATGAAGAAGATGTTTGTGACTTCTGCCTCTGATCCTAAAAAAATGCAGATGATTTGGAATTTTATTCACGTTCTCACAGTATTATATAAAAAAAAAAAAGTTCCACACACTAACAGCGATACTGTTTGAGCGGTCGTTCAACTTTAGAAAGCTATAACTTCACTGGTTTGGAGGCGGAAATCTCAGCACAGATATCTCTGACTGAGCACATAAAACCAAAATGATCTGCATGGCTGGATACCATAAGAGGCAGGAAGTTGGGTGAAATGATCCTTTAACAGTATTACTGCGTCAGCTAGGTTATAAATTACCTTTTCAATAAGATTTAAATAGGCAGTAGAAAAAAATAATCCAACAGGATATTAAATATATACCTCCAAAAAATTTTCCTAAATTCTGCCCAGACAGAACAGTGCAATCAAAAAGAAAAATAATATTAATTGTATTCTCTGACATAGAGAGAATATCCCTTATGAACTGTAACACAAAGATACATTTTCACCATTGACTTGATAATATTTTTTCTTTGTGCCAGGTCAAATGACTCAACTGGTGAAAGATGAAACTAGTGATGCAAGCCATAAGAGAAAGTCTCCGTCCCTGTGCTGCCGATTGTTAGGAGTGTGTGTGTGAGGAGGTGCCTCAGTGAAGGGCTCAATGCCCATCAAAGGGCTAGGCTGGATAGTGTGGGCTTGGAGCAGGAGTGTCCAGGTCCTTGTCCACCTCGCCCTCTTCCTGGCCGGAGTAGGAGCTCAGTGCATCCCACAGAAGTCTGGGCTGCTCACAGTGGTGGTGACTCCTCCAGTGCTCCATCACGCCGTCTTTAGTGTCCAACACCTCACTGCAAAGCACACAGTTAAAGGCTGTGCCTGCTGCGAGGACCCCTAGGCTGCCACCAGGAGCTGGTGACGAGAAGGCAGCGCTGTTCCCCCCCTCCCTTCCACGGTGGTGGGACATGATGTGCTTCTTTAGCTTGGAGAAGGAGACAAACTCCTCACTGCAGCTGCTGCATTTGACCAGGTTGCGCTTCTCGTTGAGCTGCCGCCAGTAGTGGGCGGCGTGCTTCACCAGCTCGTTCTCAGCCTCGCGGCCACCCTGCTGCGATTGGCCATTTTCAGGTGGAACCTGGACCTCCTCCCCATGCACGTGCAGCAAGTGCATCTTCATGTCGGCAAAAGTGGGAGTGATGGCCTGGCAGCGGCCACATTTAATCTGCAGCTCCACAGGGTCTTCACGATCCTGCTCATCGGACGGCTCTGTGGAGATGGCTCTGCGGAGGAAAATAACATACAATGCAAATTAACAACTTTGGTATGCCTGTTTGGAAAAAGACCATTTCATATGTTTCATTTATATGTTGATAGGGCTGCACAATATTGGAACAAAACAAACATTTCACATTTTTTCTGCAATAAAGATTGGGATCTGAAAATGGTCCGTGTACGTTGTGGCCATCCAGCTTTCGTTTTGAAGTCGACAATCGGAAAACGGAAAAATGACTTGTATACCATTATTCGTATATTTGATATTGTGTTCATGAATGGAAATCGGGAATGAAATAACAGCCCCAATTTTAATTTTTCAACTGGCCCTCAAAATGCCTTGGTGGAAAAGGGGCAAGGCATGAGTGACCACTTTGGTCTCCTGCAAGGCTTTAAGTTACAGAAGGCAGGAGGGGAACTGTTGGGTGCTGCTACTTTCCTCACTAGAACACCAGTAAAGCCACAGCGGACCAGCCATTTCATTTTGTCTTTTATTTTTTTCTTCCAACTGGGTGAAAGTCACATAAAGCACAGCTAATCATAACTCTACACTATGTTAATGAATCGCTGTTGTTAGCAGGCTCCATGAGCTGCACCCCGACTCACGGAACAGCTCCCGGTCGGTCAGACGGTGACTCCCCGGCAGTTACACCGAGGATCAACAGCTGAAGGGCGGTGGCGAAGAGGCGGAGGCTCCGATTCTCCCCGTCGGTTTTGAAGCGCTTTTATGTCCGCGTCATAATGCTTTTGGTGCGTGTTTAAAACAGTAGGTTTACTTCAAAACGCGAGCGTCAGACGCTGTCAGAGCGTTTATGAACAGTGTTTTAGAGCTCCCCCTAAATGTCTCAAAGTATGGCTTCCGGGTAATTTCGCGGCATAGCATAGCGCCTTCCGGGTCATTAAAAAAGACGTACAGCAAAATCTGGAATGAAAAATGGCCCTGTTATTTCATCCCTGAATCCCATTCATGAACACAATAGCTAATCTCAGTTAATGAGTCGTTTCTCGTTTTCAACGTTTTAAAACGAATAACGGGATTCAAGTCGTTTTGCCGTTTTTCGTTCTTTTATTTTGAAGAGAAAAACGTGAAACGACCGTTTTGCGATTGTCGACTTCAAAACGAAAGGCGGATGGCCGCAACATACACAGACCGAAAATATACAGGAATTTTCTCCGTGAATTTGGTACATTTTTAAGTGAAGTATAACAATGTAATGAGTTAAAGGTTGAATAGGTCATTTGGAAAAAACTGAAAAAATAGAGACTTTGATTTGGAACACATCGCTGAACTGAAAAAGTCCCGCCCCCTTTGTTCAGAGCTCAGTTCAAAAGGTATAAAAATATATTGATTTTGTCAAACTGTGGCAGCAAGGCCTAGCCTGTAGGCCATTTATACAAGTTTTTGGGGGGGATTAGTCATGAGTGTACAAAGAAATGTTTTCCTTCAAGCAGGAAAAATAGCGTGACAAGTATTCCACATGCTCACATCGCAATGCTGCAACAATATCTTGTTAAGCCATAGTTGACATTATGAAGTTGGTTCTCAAACAATAATAATCTTACCCCTCCATAGATACATCATCCTCGTGATGGCTAATGGACGGCTCCACGGTCAGCACCACCTTGTGGACCTCTCTCAGATGACTGAAGTAAACCCCTACATATCCAAAGGCCTTCTCGCAGAACTCACAGCTCAGAGACCGACGTGGGCGTACCTCGGAGTGGTGAAGCTTCATGTGGGTGCTCAGGCTGCCGGAGTGAGCATATGCTTTTCGGCAGACTGGGCAGATGTAGGGCCGGCTATTGGTGTGACTGTTCATGTGGCTCTGGAGATGATGCTTGAACTGGAAACAGCGGCTGCAGGTGGGGCAACGGTGGAGTGGACGGCTGCCGATGAAGACTCTCGGATGGGAGACTCCTCTCAGGTGGAGGGTTACTGGGGCTGGTTGGGGAGGACACTCCTGGGCCTTGGTTGTGGTAGTGGTGGGGAGCTTATGACCAAGAACAAGCTCCTGTTCTTGGCCATCTGGGGTAATGGCAGGCAAGCTAACCAGTTGGGGAACTGTCTCCATAACCAGTATGGGCTTGGGTCGGATGCTGCGGTACTTTTTTGAAATATCAACTTCCTTTTGTTTGGAGCCAGGAACAACTGATGGAGGTTTCTCTGGGACCCTTCTACGGAAGAAAGACAAAGACCTCTTCTTTCTGGCTTCAAATGCCAAGATGTCCTCAATTGTTTTTCTCTTCCTCCCTCTCTTCTTGCCAGGTGGTTTCTGCAGGGTCTCCAACATAGGCATGAGGGTGGTCTTTGCCTGGGGCTGTAGAATTGAGTTTGGCACCTGGTTGTGACCCAAGGCTTCAGCCATCTCGAGGTTCTTGGATGTAGGATCTAAGGGGCTGGTGATTCCGGTCTGGCTCGAGAAACCCTTCTTCTCTGGGGACAAATTGTGCTTGGCAGCTGGGATGAGGGTGCTCTTCATTTTAGAGTAGGGCATAATGGGAAGTTTACCCTTGGGTGGGGATGGGATGATCTGAACTGCTTTGCTGAAAATGGCTGACGACAGCACAGTGATACTACTCTGGGGCTGGGCTGCAGTTGACTTAGATTGGCACAGCCTTAGAGTAGTCTTACTTTCCTCTGGGGATTTGACTGGGGAACCTTTGACAGCAGAAGGGGGGTATTGGCGGTTCTGAATAAGACTAGCTTTAGCAGGTCGTTCAGAGCCATCTGGTGCTTGCTCTAAGTGAGAACTCGGGTACAGGACAGCATTGTCTGGGAGTAGAGCAGTGACAGAGATGTCAGAAGAGGCTGGATCAATAAGGTTTACTTGTTCTGAAGGTTCCTCTTTGGTCACCGGGATTTCCTTTGTGTGCTGGTACTCCTGTTGTTCCTTCATCACCACTGATAATGTTTGCACTGTCACAGCAGACTTGGCTGGTTTTGACCTTGCTGCTAATGGGGGTGACTTGACCTTATCAGTGGTTCCTTTGCTCCTCACTGGCTGGTATCTGGGAATGGGCAACTTGAGGTTATTTTGGGTGTGTTGCTGTGGTGTCTGCGAGGACACCGAAGGGGGCAGTGCCACCAGAGAGAAAGTGCCATCCTGACCTGCTATCTGCATCAGTGCATAGTTTTGGGTGGGCACAAGGATGGAATTGGGGCTGGAGGCTGTGGTAGCCTCAGGGAGGGCAGAGGGAGGCTGGCTGGACAGGACCGCAGGGGAGGGGGAGGGCACCACGGACGGGGCCTTGGGGGCGATGCTCCGGAACTGAAGGCTCTTCATCTGAAGGGCTGGACTCACTGGCTGCCAACTGAAACAGAATCACATTCACATATTAGTTATCGAGAAAAGTTAAGCTTTTTCAGCCTTATTGCTCTTTTAGCAATAACGCTCTAGCCATGGACTGCATATAAGAATTAGACATAGTCAGCATGACGTTACCTATTGGTTTGTGGATTACGGGTTTTAAAACCTCAGGTTTTGCATTTGGCCATCGCCATCTTGGATTTTTTGCAACCAATGAACATAAGTCACCATATTTGGACTCCAGCCGGCTGGATCTGAAGAACATGAGCAACAGAGCCCCACACCCCGAGCCGGTACCTTACTGCATCAGGCTTCTGGTGTGAAGTTGTTAACAAAGTCAGCTTCATAATTCAAGGACAAGTTGACAGCTAAGTGGTAAAGTCATCTTAGTATCTAACTGCATTGGTAGCGACCTGTCAATCACAAGGCCCCTAAAGCATCCGCTGCTTTCTGGTCTGTTGGACTCTAAATGGACCATAATGTACTAAATGAACATCATGCTGGATTGAAGAAGACTTGAAACTAGAGATTGAGACATAAACTAATGTTTACAATGTTTACTGACTTTCTATACAATCAGACTTCTTTTTGCAACCAGAGGAGTCACCCCTGATGGACAGTAGAGAGAATGCTGGTTCAAGGCACTTAACTGGAGGTTGCCACCTGGGCCCAGTATTTCAAAACTTGTAATCCAGATCAGAATAATCCAGATAATGAAATCCTCCTTTTCTCAGTCATGGATCAAGGTGATCCTGCTGACTTTATCTGAGTATTTGAAAACACTGGCGGGGTGGATCACCGTGATCCCGACCTGGCTGGATACGGTTTACCAAACCTCAAGTCTCCGCTTCCGGATCTGAAACATGGCGGACTACTTCACGGAAGGAGCAGCTAGGAGCACGACGTTCACGTCAAAAATGTAAGTTTACCGTCGTCTAATGTTGAGCGGTTTAAGGACCATATGAACGCCAACCAACATATCGTGCTAGCTAACTATATGAATTGTCAGGTACTTAAAACCAGGCTGTAGCGATCTCTAATTGAGCCGCAGCCGTGCTAACGGTAGCTAACTCGGCTCCATTGACTTGCGTGTTAAGCAGCTAGCGGGCTAGCGGTAGCTGGCTTTGTTTATGAATTTTGCGGTTCATGGTTTGATTTACAAGGTAATTAATCTGACGTACATTATACCATAACTGTTTAAATTAACATCAACCTGTTCGGAGTTTATTAGCGTTACGTCATTGGCAACACAGCAGACTGAAAATAGGCTACATGTAAAAAAGAAAAAAAAATTGGCTACATGTGAACAGACCCGGCTGCTACAGTGCTTTGGAAACCTAACATTACACTGTGTATGTGTGTTGTGTATGAACCATGCAGTTCATTCAGAAGTGTCAGAATGCTACAGTAATGCTGGGAAAATCAAGCTGTTGTCATCATGCACACAGTTTCTGTGATTATTGTGGATTCCCAATGAAGACAAAGATATTACTCATACTCCTTCCCTTTTTTCTACTTTCAGAGCCTACTCAGCTATTAAGGACAGGGTCTGTATGAGTGTTGGAAATCCTTGGAAATGCTTCAATTGCAGTGATAAGTTGTTGGATTTTGAATAAAGTGCTGAAAAGTGTTTGAAATTGTAGTTGCATTATTTTCATGTATTATAGCTTGATCAGTGACACAATTAGATACATTTTTCCATCCTAATTTGTCTCCATTTATGTAGAAGGCTCTCACTAAACATAATTGTGGTAATTTAAAGCAAAATAGCATATGATTTGGTTAAGTAAAATAATCAGTTTGTACACAAACACTTACTGAAATACATTGCTGCTTGTCTTTGTTTTGTTATAATTGATTCAAGTTTGTTTGGACCCTGCATTCCCGTCTTTGTCTGACTCAATGTATGTTGTGTGTTTTGGTACATATGTTAAAATGAATTTGAGAAATAGGTCTGTTTTTGTCACTCTTATTTATAGCAGTTTCAGGAAATATAGCCAAACACTTTTGCTACACCTTAAATGTTCTTAAATTACTCCAATTTGTTTCAAGTAATGTACCGACCATTTAGATTAAGTGTATTGAACATCTTGAGTAACAATATCTAGGAGAAGTGGAGCTGAGACATTGTCAATCCAAGTCAAATCCACCTCTGAGGTGGGATCCAAATGATCCTGAAATTTTGGTATCAAGTTGATCCTGATCTCTGCCTTAAATTTTGAAATACCCAAATCCAGCCTTTTATCTGGATTCAAGGGAGGATTGGATTACCAAAGCTGAATTCTGATCTTCAGGATCAGGATTCTCTGGATCTGTGTTGAAATACCCTGTTTTCAGATCAGATCAAGATTTAATCCAATCCGACCAGGATAATCCAATCAGATCACTTTTGAAATACTGGACCCAGAGGCTCTAACCTCAGGTTTTAACATCCAGAATAACTGCAAACATTGCAACACCATATGATTGCATTCTTTAATCTTTAAACTGATCTAATAGCAAAACTGTGACAGCTACATGACTTCCTGTGCTATCTTCTGAAAGCTGCCAAGATCATGACTTGAAATGTGACCTTACTGCACAAGGCCTCATTTTTTTCACATTGTCATCACAACCCAAGTAGAGGGAAGCAAACACACTGTCAAAAACAAAGACAGTTGCACAAGTGTGACAAGCTGTCTTATAACCCATGTCTCTCTAGTCCCTAACAGCAGACTCACTCCCCCCCAGGCGAAGGACAGACTGCCCCCTTTGATTTTGAGCTCAGCATGTAGCCGTGGTACATGCTGGGGCACTGCAGGGGGCTCCGTATACCCCCCTCACTTCCTGGAAGGATCAGCCAGCAGAGCGTGAAAGCTGCCCAATGGCAGGATCTTTACTAGATGAAGAGGGGCTCCACTCTCATCTCCCCCTCTACTGACCAGCACTGCAACCTGGCCCAAGGCATGGAGGATGACCCTGAAAAAAGCCCTGGATTTACTTTATCATTCCTTGTTCACAAATAACCAATCATGGTTATCCAACAGGGATGAGGCTTTTCCACTCAGTGGATTCTGACTGTGCTGATCCAAAATACAGATGAAGACTATGGGGAAACTATGACCTCAGAGTGAGGTTTTAAACAAGTATATATTATATAAATCTACCGTTAAGTTTCCATCCATCAATCAAAAGCCACAGGTATGGCTTTGAAAACAAAGGCAAAATTACCTTCATTCATACCAATACTGAATCTTTATATCAAACGGAGGGAGAGATTACAGAGGAATGCTTCAAAGGGCCTAATTGTAAACAGACTGGGGTTTGAATTTCACATCATGACCTGACTTTCAATAGCAGCGTTTGATACGGGCACACCACTCTGTAATAATAATCTGCATCAAGTACAACAATACGGAGGTGTCACAAAAGTCAAACATTTAACAACAGAATGAAAAAAAACACCCTCTGTATTCATTTTCAAACCAGTCTGGTCGAGACTCTATATATATTAAAAAGACGGAGAAGAAACAGCTTAACAGCTGGAAGTGTTTCTGTGCAGAGAGATTATTTATACAGTACCCCTACCGCATTACGACTCCATAAAACTGGAGATATTCCTACTCTGTGTGGATGGTTGACTCCAGTTTGACTGTGACTTTGGCTGAACACCGAGTGGAATAAAACTGTGGGATGTGTGTTCCTCTGGGCATTTTGTGTGGCTAGAGAAAAGTGGGAAATTGAGGTAGAGGCAATGCTTGGCGGCCAGTTCTACCGTGTGAAAGTTTAGTTGGACATGAGGGGGAACAAAAGGTGTGTATCAACAGCTGGAGACGCAGCCTGTAATCCGGCAGTCACAGATGATTCAGCAGACGTCACCTGACACCAAGTAACTCCACACAACAGCAAGATCAGATTTCAATACATCCCTCCGTCTCTTTAAACCTGCAAATATAAAATAGGACTGGCGCAGCACGGGCAGTGTAGGGGGAGATTGGGTCGGGATGGAACAATATACGATTTTCCGCCGTATCGCAATTTAAAAACACAAAACACTCATGATAAATTGATCATGGTGAATTTACAAAATCGACATAATCATAAATATCATCACAAGGGACTTGAAAAAGATACTAGCTCAGTATCATGGGAGAGAAGTGAAAAATAGTGCCTGATACATTTTTTAAATGTATCTATACTTCATTTATGCAGGGAGATGTTATGATTTATGATCATCTGAACCAAAAAGGATGTTCAATAAAAAAAAGATCGGTCTTAATCGCAATTATTTTGGCAGGATAATTATGACAAGACATCTTCACATCGTCCCACGTCTAATATGGTGTACTGTGTTAAAAGTTTCAAAAAGTAACTGCCATCATCAGAAGAAGGTAAGAGATGAGGCATTTTTCAGCACAACTTTCTCTTTACTAAGAACATTTGTCCAGCCCAGTGATCCAACATCCAATCTGATCAGGTCCACAGACTGTTTCTAGAAAGTACTATTATTGTGCTGCTGATGAGCACAGACAGACGGATGCCACAGTGACGAGTGTGTGGCAGGAGGAAGTAACGACCGGAAGTAACAGACACAAATATTAGACGCTTACAGATTATTTTTACCATGTTCACCATCTTATTTTAACATTTACGTTTGCTAATAAGCACTAAACACAAATTATAGCTGAGCTTTCAGGTATTTGGACATAAACTAAAATATTGGAAACCAATTTTGACTTGACGATGATACGAGATGAAAAGTGGAACCAAATGTCCTATAACCCATGAGAGGTATTTCAGAGCTGCAGTACTTGGGGGCCATAAGGCCGACCTTAGGAAAACTTCCATTACTCTAACTTCACTTCCAGGAGTACATATTGCCATATATGCAGCTTACATTTCAAGTTCTCCCATCAAGAAGAGGAAAGGAGCATTAAACATCAGCCGAGTGATACAGTCTGCTGCCATTAGGGTTATACATTCAATCAATATACTGCAAATTAGATGTCATTTGTCTTTTAGGATCCAATTCAATTATTCAATTTGAAATAGTTCCAAATTAGACTATACCAATCACCCAACATCTGTAGTACTAGATTTAGCCACTTTCTAGTGATGGATTTTTTTTATCTTGCCACCAAAAAGTCCTGCAGCAGCTTTTTGTCCCTCCTGGGTTTGAAAAACAAAAGGAAGCCCAAAAAAAGTCTCCACATTCAGAGATAATTGAGTCTTGAATACCAGTGCTTAATGTTTTGTGAATGCCATTCCAATCTAAAATCCATTTGGGACAGTCCCAGATTATGTGGAAATGATTTTCCTCCAGGGAGCCACATTTGCTCTTATGTTGTTACAGGTGTGGGTTCTCAACATTTTTCCAGTGTTCCTGCCAATGGATGGAGTTATTTAAGGAACTTCCACCACCACATGTCTTCAATGTACATGATATTTTATTTTGGCATGAAAGAGTACAGCAGAATACAATCTAGAGATGGACTTAGAGTATACACTCAGACCCTGTGGGTCCACACATCTGATCAGCTCTAGAAGAGACCATGTTCATCCTGTAGAGATTGAAAACAATGTACTGCACTTTTGTTTGGAAATTAGAGATGAGTTGTTTAAGTCCTTTCCCTGTCCAGGATGAACCAACTCCAAAAGTCAGATGGTGTGAGATTGGAATCAATGAATGCCTGTTGCATCTGCCAATCCATCATACAGTATATATATCTGGATAAGTGTAATCTGATCTGCTGGTGGCTCTGGAGGAAAAGTCTGGGGATCAGGAGGACATTTGGTGCCAATCCACACAATAGCTGTTGCTATATTTCAGTCTGCACTGGTAAAATGGAGGAACAACTGGCATCGGTGTTCCTAGAGCCAATGGGAAGAAAAAGCTTGAAGACCAACTGCATCTGTAACTGATCCTACAGCAGCTGTTATTTTCATAGTAGGTACAGCTTTGCAATGATTTCTAGATGCCCTGAAGCTACTGGTAACACACACACACACACGCACAAGCACACACACGTACACACACACGCACAAGCACACACACGTACACACACACACACACACACGTATACACACACACACACACGCACAAGCACACACACGTACACACACACACACGCACAAGCACACACACGTACACACACACACACACGTATCACACACACACACACACACACGCACAAGCACACACACGTACACACGTACACACACACACACGCACAAGCACACACACGTACACACGTACACACACACACACGCACAAGCACACACACGTACACACGCACAAGCACACACACGTACACACACACACACGCACAAGCACACACACGTACACACGTACACACACACACACGTATACACACACACACACACACACACACACACACACACACACAGGAAGTACACAGATACAACAGGTGAGTTTCTGGGACTGCGTTCACATTCACTATTATGCACTATTATTCCAAATATTTGATATGGCTCATGTAAACATCATATTCAGTTTGGATATTCTGAATTAGTTCTTACTCTGAATGGAGCTTTTTCCAATGAAGACATGTTATTATTCAAGTTTCGGCAGCATTTTTTGGACATTTAAATAACACATTCACCATGTGCATCTCAGCTGGTGTTTTACATCGCTGGGTGACAACCAGCTGTGTGTTTTGGACACAAAGCAACCAACCAAAAGTTTGCAAAGCTGGAGGAGAGATGCATGTCCAAAAGACAAGAAGGAGAAACACAGCTACTTTGAAGCTTCATGGAGGATTGGATATGAACAAGTATCACAACACCAACGTCTTCATGAAGTGGTTGAAGGAATTTCAAGTCCACCACCGCTGGACAACTTTGGGAAAGGAACAGATAGTATCCAAATATCCCAAGCAGCTCCTGCCGTTCCACTTTCCCATAGCAACTTGGCCTTTATCTGATAGAGATGAGTGCGAAAGACTGGAAAGGGGACGACATGCAGCAAAGTCGGTACATGTGGCGCCTTCTCTACCAAGTGAGCTATCCTGATGCAGTCAGCATGTTAACTACTCTCTTTCTCTTTATTCACTGGGTGACGGAGCAGTGATGATGCTCATCATCAGCCCATTCTCTGAGATGGTTCTCATACACAGCGAGATGCAGATATCTGGATGAAAGAGAGCTACATGAACTTAAGAGCCACACCTAAACCTTCTGATTGCGAGGATGGAGACTCAGCTGGGAGAACAGCAGAGGCACCATGGTCCAAGGCAGAGACAAAACAGAAGCTGGATTTATATCAAGACGTGTTCAAATCAAAGAAGACAAGCCTCGGCCTGATGTTGTATGTACGTCATCTCATAATACGACACACGCATGGCTTAATGTAGTTTTCAACAAGCACCGTCTCAAAGTCATCACAAGAGAGAACAACACAGAGAACATGACTGTCGCGCCTGCACAGATAAAGCACTCGGCCTGCATCAGAACATGTGAGCGAGTGGAGCCGAGTGGCATTTTTATTAGAAACAGAAATCTGGTCCCGCTCACACCACAAGTCTGAAGCCCGAGCCCGACCCAGAACCCTGCTGTGTCCTACACAGCCATCAACAGTATTTTCAGTCATAAATCGGCTCAATAGCGGGGGGAGATCTGAGTAGAACACTGAGAGATAATGAGAGGGACGGTCTATCGATTAAAGCCTACTTCATGTCCACATTGCCTAATCGTGCATGTGCATGAACCATACCGGACTCAAATCCACTAGTGTGAGAATTCAGACACCAAATGTAGTGTTTAAATTTGAATATGACTTGGCCCCAAAAGAAGAATGACATGATTGAAACTGAAGTGGATGTCCCCACAGTGTTAGGCCAGAGGAGAAGTCGCGTCTCACCATCTCACGTCAGTGTCATACAGTACATACAGTATCTCCAGGATAAGGTAAGAAAACAAGGTGCACCTCACTTAATTAAAAGTGCCACAGCACAGAACTCTGGGTATTTAGCCACTGCAATTCAACTACATTACATTGCCAACATGGCTCTGAGGACACTAGCCCATTAACGATGGCATCGTTTCAGTGTGTGAAAATGCCCTCCACAAATAATCAAAGGGTTAGAGGTCCATCCTGAGGATACTTTTATTGATTGTCAAGAAAATGATGACTGTGAATTGGAAGAATGCAAAACCTCCAATGGTTGCAGAGACTGGAACAGCAAAGGTGGACTCGTGTGATATTATATTTCCGCATTAACCAAGTGACAGTGGCCGTTCTTTAATTCTAGAAAGAAATGTCATCTTCATTCTTTTGTAACTGACCCTGACCCCCCCCCCCCACCCCCCCTCCTTTATATTTGTATTTTCTATATTTTGTAAGTGTGACTGTGTATAATATTTACATATGTGTATATTAGGGATGCCACAATACAGTTAGTCCACGGTTCAATACGTACCTCGGTTCTTGGGTTACGGTTTCAGTTCGGTACACATTTTGTGTACAAGGAGAAAAAAATTGCTATTTACGAATTCAAAAATGATTTCTTTATTTTGCTCATAGGCTATAATTTGTTTTCTTACATTCAGACACATTCAAATGTATTGTAGAAATAAATAAATAAATATGTAAAATCTTCGCCTTGACGTCTGGTATAGGATTAAATACTTTATATGTATATTTTATATATATATGCAATCAAATTTCAAAAAAATAAAATGCCCTCACTGCAAACTTGTGTGGTCACAGATGCTACTCAATCTGCTGCTGGATTTGAAACGCCAACCACTCTAATCTGACTGGGCTCAAAGGTCAGGGCTGGTGTGACGCAAAAACCTGGTTTCTGGAGAGAATGTGAGAGTCTGAGGGAGGAAGAGAAGAAAAACAGGGCAGGGGGTGATCCACAGAGACAGATTATCAGGTAAAGCCAGAGGGGTGAGAGGTGAGGATCTGCTGTTTATGCTGGAAACGGGTCAGGGTTTAACAGGAGGGCAGTGAGGGGATGGACTAGCCATCCACCTGGAATGGAATGGAATGAAACACACACACACACACACACACACACACACACACACACACTTCACTTCACACCCTCAAACCCGAACCTAGGTCACATGTAGAGGTGGTCCAGCCAAGACCGACGGGCTGACCAGCCAAAACAACCTGCCCATTGTTAGCCAGTAACGCTATTCAGCGAGAGGTGAAAGCACAGCTCTGTGAAATGCGTTTTTGTAACATCCCTGATGCATTCTCTGATTCGGTTTTGTCTCACTCTTGGCCAACTACTGTTCAAACTGCAGAGGCCTGCCTTTTGCACCCACAATAGGGAAGGGGAAGTCATTTCTGTTGTGGCGAGTTTTAAAAGACTGAAATGTGAAGTGTTTTGAGGAAAGCGGAGCAGGGAGCAGAGCAGTGTGAGGTTTGTTATCTCCCTCATAGGTGAGAGCAACGCTCATCTGGGACCCGAAGATAGAGAGTCGAGAAGGAGGGGGTCTGGAATGAAGCGCGTGTGTGTGTGTGTGTGTGTGTGTGTGTGTGTGTGTGTGTGTGTGCGTGTGCGTGTGCGTGTGTGTGTGTGTGTGTGGAGGGAGGGAGGGAGGGTGGGCCAAAAAAAAACAGCAGAGGCCAAGCTCCCCCAGGTTTTCGCCCAGATGAAAGGCCAGGATCTGGGCTAGATAAGAGGGCAGATCACGGGGGGTCGGGGCCAGCCGGCTGTGAGAAGCCATGTCCAGCGGCCATCTTTCACCAACCTCATCCCTCTTCCTCTCTCTCTCTGAACGCACACACCGACAACCACACAGCATGAGGGATTACTGAACCTGAGAGACGTTGTCACAAAAATTGTGAAACAGTGTTCTCTCCCCTTTGTCAGGTCATTCTGAAACACAATGAAGAGGGACATTCTGCGAGTCTTGCAATCTGAAAGGAAATGATATCATTCCATTTGTTTTTTCCTCCTGAGTGAACTTCAGTGTTATCTGTGCTCCATTGCTTCTTCCTGCATTCATGCTAACTGCTCATCTTTGTTCCCCAACCTAAAGTGTACTGTGTGTGTGTGTGTGTTGTGTACACTAGTGTGCAGGGAAGGCGGTCATGGGGAAAATGAAATCAGTGTTTGCAGAGGTCCTTGTTTCATCCCAGAGCTCTGCAGAATGAGAAGGCCAAGGAGTGGGCGCGCACGCACGCACGCACGCACACGCACGCACACACACACACACACACACAGTCGTATATCATCCACTGTCACCTGAGCAAATCAATGCATCTGAGAAATCCATTACAATTAGGATCCCGTTGCTCTGCCCTGCATGTGGATGGAGATGAATCGATGAGAAGTCCCGATAACCTGCCGTTCCAATACGTTCAAGTAAGACCGGGGCTCTTTTGCTTTCATTATCTTAAAATTAAAACGATTTCTTTTGCATCTAAACAATCTGCAAAATAAAAGAAAATCCCTCCCTGTTTAAGGATTTCAGAATCAGTCACTACAGACAAGCTGGACCCTCAGTAAAGAATAAAAACACGCGCTGTCCTTTGAAGGCAGGATGCTGTAAACCCCTGACAACCAATGACCTTTGACCCCATGTCCTACAAGGCCATGTGTCATCTTCCGGGAAACTGTAACATCCTCAATCATCCATGCACACAGATGATCCAAATGAGCATAACCCTCCACACACACACACACACACACACACACACACACACACACACACACACACACACACACACACACACACACACACACACACACACACACACACACACACACACACACACACACACACAGATGACATGGCTGTCGGCTCAGAGGTGAGTGGCATCGCAGTGGAGTCGTGGTGACAGCAGTGTGTCCGAGTGTGTGTAGAAGGCGTGTTCAAGGTCTGAAGTGTTAATGTGCTCCCCCCTCAGGCAGCCAGCACTGTGTTAGCCGTGCTCAACACTAAACCTTTACCTGACCTTTCCCTCTGCCCTGACATTTGGACCCTTCTGAATAGGTCAAACAGCACTAAAGACTGGTGGAGAAAAGGAACAGAGGGAAAATTTAATAAAAGACGAGAGGAATGAGGAATGTCAGGAGAGGGAGGCGACAACTGATGCTGCATGGGAATGTGCAAGAAAGAAAAACATACTAAAATTAACTAAAAGCTCCAATTTTTCACAATAAAAGCATCACACAGAAGGGACCGGTCCAGAATATTTTACTTTCCCATAAGTCAGTATGACAGCATGTAACAAACGGGGATTTCAAATGCTGTTCTGCTGAATTCAAGTCTTATAAACAGGGATGCAAACAGGAAAAGCTCAAAAAGGACTCTCCTCAAAAACATCCCTAGGCTGCCTAATTTTACTTTGATCAGCATGGTAGATATATTAAACAATAAAAACTTTTAAACTAGAAAAACTTATATTCTTAGACACCTAAGAGGCCTACCAAATCATAAATTGTGTTGAATCATTTCATAAAACTATGTACAACAAAAAATCTAGGGCTTTCCATTTAACAGTGAACTCCCAGTGGGAAAAATTGCTTGTAGTAACACGTGCTGCTAAGTATCATTGTGTTTTCTTTTTCTTTCTAGCAGCATTTCTTTGCTTAGCTGCATGTCTCTGCCGTGCTTCCTTCTCCTCTTCCTGTGCAGTCCTCCATTTTTCTTGTGCACTTGCACAGGTTTTCTTGCAGCCATACTCCACCTGGAATTCAAATATTACATGATGATATTACATGATATTGACATGACTAGGCTATACAAGCAAAGTCTGTCTAAGAACAAGGTAGCAACATAACATCAAGTAACACAATAAGGCATAATAACAAAAGATGTTATTAATAGTGATCAATGTATGTGGTATTTGTGAACCAAGTACACAGTGTACTGTGTGTGTGTGTGTGTGTGTGTGAATAACGGAGAAAGCACTAGCGGACGGAGATGAAGGTCACTCGGTCGCCGCCACGGTGTCTAGCTCTCCTCTCCGTGCACCATGACACAAACACGCACCGTAACCGGCAAACTTTTATTTTATGCCGGTGAAGACTACACAAATACAAACGCTTAACAAATGCACATGGAGGAGAGGAGCATTACCAAAACAGCAGAAACGCGACCAGACTTGCACATTAGTTCCTCTTTACTAGTTAACATTTAATGTTACCTCAAAATACATAATGACACATGAGGGCTATGCGTTTACAGGCTTATAAGGCTAACGTTCATTGACTAAAAGACAGTTCATAACCAAGCTAAATATGCTCAAAGCATAGCCAGCCGACGAAAAAAGCTAATATTAACGTCACCTTTGATGTTTCGACACTCGTACTCCAAGTCTCAGCTCCGAATCCTTCTCCGCTCCGGCGTCTTCAATCATCACTTGTTTCAGCTGCGTCTTCGCGCAACTCGATTGATGCAGTGAATGGCCAATCATAGATCAGCAGCACACTGGTGTGCCTTTGGGACTGGCTGACAGTCCCCCCATTTTGTTGAGTGACCAACAGCAATGAGGCAGGAAATGGCAATACACCGGTAAGATTGCCACAGAAGTAGAAAACACACATGAAAAGGGGGATGTGGGATGCAGGGTGGGACAGGAAACTCCTCCACATTGTCCTGGTGTACTAGTACGAAACAGTAAACATTGTCTTTAGTTTGAAATGGTGGTTAAACATATTGACATGATGCGGCATTAGAGATGGAAAAATGACCCAATTTCTAAAAACTGGTCACCCTATGAGAAGCATCACCCTAAACCTTTGGGGCTCATGGTACCCCTATACAAAAGTTCCCTAAATTTGGAGCACAAATTTGTCCCTCAGTCAGTTTTCCCCTGAGGACAGATTCCACGTCACCCAACATGTTATGAATGCCCCGTTTGATGGTGCTGTCAGACAGCATCCAGCCCTAGCATTACTTTTTCTTGCACGCTGGTAATATGAGCAATTCCACGATTGGATGCAGATTTTTAGCTTTTGCAACAAGCTCAGCCACAAAAAACTAGCCTTGTTTTGTCGGACAAAAGCACAGTTAAAAGCATACATGCACACTCTGTCACACTCATTAATGATTTCAGTCTCTTAAAATATTGAATGTTTTGTATCCCTTTGTTTCAAAGTGTCTTGCTTATTTGTTTGGTACCACCTCTACATTAGCTAACTTCGCTGTAAAGCCCTTGTTTTGGTCGTTTTGCTGCTCCTGACTGGTCGGACATGACCTTGGATGTCAGGGGCTGACTGAGTGTAACCTTGTTTGTTCTCTTAAGAAAGCTATCCAGAAGTCCCTTTAATCTGGCTACGGACTGACATCTGCTGACAGGTAAGGTTAGGAAGACGGTATTTGCCGTATTCGGTGGCACTCTTGGACTGGTGACAAGGCACCCAACTTTGAGTAACCCTGGCTATGGAAGGCTATGTTCCCATTCTAGCTGGACAAGAGAATATCAAATAGAAATGACCAGCAACACATCCTTAAAAAGGAGACACTTGCAGCTTGGTCAGAATGTAGACTACAATGTTTCAAATCTAAAGAGCCATGCACTACGTCTGTGGAAAGTCATAACTGACCCTCTGCTAAGGCCCTCCCTCCGCTGCTACTCTGTCAAACTGTCGGAGTAACTACAGTGTCCACACTCACTAACTGCACTCCCAGAAGAAATATAATTGCAAAAGGGAAAAGTAGACAATGTGTTTGAAAGATAGATCTAGGATGCCAAACTGATTCAGCAGCAAATACTGATTCAAAAGATAAAAGTTGTGGTGAAACTCAGTGGCCGCATGCTTCTGAGGGCTTCATGAGCAACCGTGCCGAAGCACACCTCTACCAACTGTGCCATGGCCGAGGAAGTGGACCTCTTGTTCTTGAACTCTTCCTTTTTGGGTCCATGCAAAAGGACATTTACGTTTCAAAGCAGAAAACAGCGTTTTCTCAACATGGAGACTCCACACTCAGCTCCACTCTTACTAGCTTTGTTTGAGGGCGGGACTAACTAGCAGCTGGACAGATACTTGGTGACATCACCACTTCACTGAAGAAAAGGAAAGTTGTTTCTGTGGGGGAGAGGAACTCTCTTTGGACTTTAGGCTTTGACCCTCTGGGGACCTTTAACATGAACACATAACTATGAACACACTAAAGGAACGGGAGGAAGGAGAACAAGATAATAGACCCTTTTTTTCAATATTTTTATTGAGTATGGTACAGTGGATACAAAGAGATGACAACTTGCCATTGAGTCAAAATAAATGCCATACCTTCTGACTTTTCTTTTTTAGATGTTAGAGGAAGAAATCACCAAACTATAAAAATGATTGTAACAAAGAAGAGAGAGAAAAGGGGTGGTGGGTGGTGTGGGGCCTATCAGTCAGGAGGCAGAGAAGAAAGAGAGTTGAAGAATGTTAAGGATTGCCACTTGTTGTCTGTGTTACCAGCAGTGAATATTCAATCTTCTCTAACTTGAGGGAAGACATGACATCACCGAGCCATCGAGAGCTGGAGGGATTTCCGTGGACTTCCAGTTAAGGAGAAGATGCAGTCTTGCCAGTAAAGAGGTGAAGGCTAAAACGTCTAGGTGTATGGAAGTATATATCGTTTATAATTTTCAGGAATCCCAAATATAGCAATATGAGGAAAAACATTTATCCTCATCAAAAGTATTTTTGACATTGTATTAAAGTAGTTTTGCCAGAAGCCAGATAATAAAAGGCAAGAATAAAACATATGGGTTAAGTTACATGATGAATAATGACATTTGTCACAACTATCGATGACCCTGGGATAAATTTGTGACAGTCGAGCTTTGGAAAGGAGGAGCGCAAGTTGAGCTGTTGTGAATTTTATCAAGAGCCTTCTCCCACCAGATATCCTACAAGTTCAGCCCAAGTTCCCGTTCCCAGGCCGCCTTGTCCTTGGTGGTTGGTGAACTGTCATAAGACAGGAGTTTGTTATACACTTTAGAAATGAGAGATTTGCCAAAGGGGTTGGAACCGAGAAACTCTTCCCACAACTGAATCATAGGTGAGGAGGGGAAGTTTGGAAATACCAATTTGACACAGTGTCTGATTTGAAAATAACTAAATAAATGAGAGGGGGGAGGTGATATACACATGACAGGTCTGTAAAGCTACGGAACATACCATCTCTATACAGGTCTTTAAAAAATGTCAGGCCTTTACCGTGCCATACAGAGAAGGTGGAGTCTGTGAATGCGGGTT
The DNA here is from genome assembly GCA_029853015.1 of Chelidonichthys spinosus. NCBI lineage: Eukaryota > Metazoa > Chordata > Actinopteri > Perciformes > Triglidae > Chelidonichthys > Chelidonichthys spinosus. The sequence goes on from CM056837.1 coordinate 2,132,200, forward strand.
TGAAAAGGTGATTCTTTAGTGAGGGAGCTGAAGTTGAAGCAGAAGTACATTTAAACTGTCTCCTGAAATGGTACCAGATCTTGAGTGTATATTTTAAGAACATCTCTGTATCAGGTAGAACACTGCATACCAGAGAGGAGCTGCCCATGTGTCTCCTGCTCCGTCCTCCTGTCCTCTCCCTTCCTCCATCATGTATTAACCTCCTCCATAGCTAAGATGGACAGTCCTCGCTGTAATGCTCTCAGACACAGGCCCACCTGTTCAGACACACAGTGCTCTCCAGAGGATTGCAAAATCATTTTTGTTGTTATCGGCCAATGAAAAGTGATGCTTCGACTCTGAGATAACACCTGCTTTCCTGTTTCCCACCTTAATGATCACCCAACGCAATGGGAGAACTTTAATAGGAAGGAGGGAAGGAGGGAAAGAAGGAAGCTGCCAGCTTGCTAATTTTAGGCACTCTGCATCTCAGATGAAACGCTGGAGAAAGGCAGAGAGGAGAGGAGGCGTGGAGAGGCGGGAAAGTTCTCCGTCTCTCACTTTCTTGACTTTCTGCATCGCATCTTTCTAACTATCATTACCACCCTGCATCCGCCATGAGCGAGTCTCATAGCTCTTTGATTCCCTGAACTCACTCTCTCTCTCTCTCTCTACCTGAGTAAATAAACACTGTTGTGTGGGATGCTAATTAGAGCAGGTTCAGGGACGTGACAAGCCCAGAGACAGATAAACAGCAAGGTGGGGAGGAGATGAGATGGAGGGGGGCGGGGGTGGAGGTAACCCACCCCAAGGGCAACGCAACACAGACACAAACACATCAGCTCCATGGTGAAGGACACACAAGCCTGGGTTTTGGCTTTCAACCCAACTTATGGGGGCTTTGAAGCGAAGGGCGGTAGCAGGGTGGAGGACTTTGAAGGCGCTGTGATGGAGTGAAGGGCACTAGCAAGGAGGGGGCATGTAGTGGAGCCTCAGCCACGATTAGAGGAAGAGGGAACGGCAAACTTCCTTAATGACGGTTACTCCAAGAGACCCGGTTGCCAGATCAAAAGAATATGCAGATGATCCCAGCGGTTCTTCTCCTGTTGAGGTGAGCCCGGCTTCTAAAGCAGGTCAATGGGAGGCAGCTTTCCTTCGTTAACATACGGTGGCCTTTGTGGGGGAATGAGCTGCTGGATATGCAGGTGAGAAGGTAACGCTACAAAGGAGAGGCGAACACAAACAAGTAGGCTTACACTTGGTTGTAACTCAACACTAGAATTTCATCAGAGAGGCAGCACACACACTCAGACTTCTGTCCTCAAGGAATAATTCAACCCCAACATGACCATTTGGAAACCCTTGTGGACTAGAAGTATAAAGTTACTTCATGGGGGGGGGACCATTCTGGTTCCCGTGGACGGAAAACTAAGATGTCTGTGAGGTAACATGGGGAAGTTATTGATCTATTAATCTATAAATGGTATTCCTTTTATGGAAATATCATCTAAAGTAGCTACAGTATATGTGAGATTGCAACAGAACTGCAGACTGCACACTTGGGCCCAAACTCTGAGGTGCGTTCCAGCAAAGTCTGTGATGCTTTCGGGCTGCCCCACTTCAAATCATCGAGGGCTGGAGATCTCTTTTTTGACCCACAAATCATAGTGTTGTAATGTTAAACGGGGTAAAACAAAGCAAACAAATGGGATGGAGCAGGGTGTTGAGCCTGGTATTTAACATCTGCGCAGGAAGATTGTCATTAAGGGCCCTAGTTTCGTGTTGCAACACAGGGTGGCGGAGCTGGCACAATGCAAGTTTCGATCAGCGCAGCCTTGCACACGGTCAGTTTGGCAGTTTGGTGGATCGCCTGCGCCAAGATGGGTGTGTCGGCGCAGCAGGGGGAGGCGTCACAGATTCAGCTTGGTGCAGCGGAAGTTTCGTGGCAAAAAGCCTCGCCGAGACTGCGCTGAAAGCCCAGCTCCAACCTGGTCTACTCTTGGCACAGCTGGCGGAGTGGCAGTTTGGCTCACCGGTGCGCAGTGTGCACACGTCACCAAGACCTCACAGGCAGGTTTCCACAGTTCCAGGCACATTTAAATGCAATAAATAATCAAAACAAACACTATTTAATGCAACTAATTGAATCAACACGTGAATTTATATCTATATAGATTGTCCCGTCACATCTGACGTCAGATCAAAGGCGGATGGCACGCGTAACGGGAACTCAGCCTGACTGAATTAACACAGCTGAAACACCAGAAACGCACAACTTTGCAACTTTGAAGACGGTGATGATGATGATGAATGGCCCGGCCGGCTCGTGCAGGCACCGGGTTCTCGCCACTATTATGTCTACTGCTGTGCGCCCTGACCCTGTTTTGTGATAGACATGCCTAAAATGTGCCTACAATTTCTATAGTGATATAATATCGGCATTATAATTATGACTATACGCACGCACAGCGCGTGATGTGCGTGGTGGGAGGCGGCGCTGCTTCTGTCATCGGGTTGTCACGTGACGGATCTTGCACTGAACCTCCCCTAACGCATTAAAGGTGAGGAGAGGAGCTCATTTGATTGGTGAATCCCAGTCCACGCCTCGTCTCCTCCTCGTATCCCACTCACGCCTTCTTCTCCTCCCTCTTTCCCACTTGCGCGGGTGGGAGTGACGGGAGGAGTGACGGGAGGAGTGCCTGCGCTAGCATGCGCAGTACACGAAACTTGCAAAGTCCAGGCGGACACACCCCGTTGGCGTGGTGCAGGTGCGCTGCACCCCGACTGCGCCTGGTCTACGAAACTAGGGCCCTAAGGATTTAAGATGGTCATAAAACGGTGAAATCAGAGGAATGGTAGCATTATGGTAGTACTACACACTTCGTTTATTCATCAACCATTGAAATAGATTTCCATGATTGAAGGCGATTATTCCATAATGATTATTACCTCTAGTAAGAGAACAGCCTGGAAGTCATCCGAACCAGCCAGTAAAATCTATAAAAAACACATTTTTAGATATGATGTGTTTGTCATCAACATCACATGTCAAGTGCTGTCGTGTTTATGCAGCCTCTCACACTCAACCAGTGGATGGTGATGTTCACGAGGGTTCAGGGTCCCTTAAGCAGGGACATTGGGAAGGCACCCTGAACTCAAGTCAGACTGAATTGACAAATTTGAGGATTTGAAACTCTTAGTTTCACTGCAACAACTAAATGTGTAGCACCAGGACTTCCCTTAATCGGAGCCTAGGGTGTAAACGATAAACCGATGCGACCGGATATTCGGTTCAACAAGTGAGAGATAGGACTGCATCGATAGCAGCCTCCTCAATCGATACGAGTTAGATGAATCGGTTATAGAGTCATGGATCAGGTATTGCAAGACTGTGAAGCGGTTGGCGGCATTACACCAGCGTCTCTAAAAACAATGCGAGAGCTGAAGCTGCCCGCGAAATGTGGTAGCAGCCTAGCTTGTATGAGTTATAAACAAGGGACAACACGGAACATGGAGGAGGTGGAGGTGGAGAGGCGGGCGCAGCACAGGTAGGCGGCTGCGACGCTGCCGTGTGACCGCAGGCACTCCACGACCGCACGTGAGAGACGGATGGCTTTGAATGTCAATCGCTTGTGTCTCAACTTGCGCCACAAGAGGCGGCTGCAGCACGGATAGCGTCCACGACGCTGTCCTGTGACCGCCATCCAACGATTCAGACAGACTTTTTTTTAGTTCATGTCTAAAAATAAATACATTGACGTGATTTTGTCGTTCTGTTTTGTTTTTTTTTGCCAGTGCCATATCCCAATGTTTGGGGATATGTGGCATTTTACATATTTGAAAAGAAACTATTGTACTGTCACTTTCATAGAATAGGCTTCTTTATTTTATAAAATATCTACAACAAATATTAACTGTAGAATCGAATCGTATTGTTCTTACACTGTATGGAATCGATTCAAATCGAATCGGTCTGTAATAAAAGGATATCGTTTTTTAATCGAATCGTAACCTGTGTATCTAGAAGCATATCGAACCGTTTATCACAAGCAACCCTACCGGAGCCTAGTGAGGGTTTGGTTTTCATGCTCCTCCTTGTATTTCCATTGCGTTTTACAAAGTAGGACCCTTCAGATGTTCATTGAAGGGGCGAGCGTGTAGACATGTTTATACGCTGTTGCACGGCGGAATCATTGGAAGGTTCTGCATTCAGAGACCTGAAAGACTGCGAGCTGAATTGCACTTTGCTTCTTCGGACTTGACTTGAAGTGGCCTTCAAAGACTTCCTTTGCCAGGACTTGGGCTCATAGAACTTGAACCTCGACTTGAATAACACTCAGACAGGATATCCAGTAATTCTGGTCTAAAAGGTCTGAAGACTCAATGACATTGCTTGGTATTGCAGCTCTCTTCATCACTGTGGTTGCACACTTTAAACTCAGTGGAACGCTTATTGCTATTTATAATCATTTGTCTTCTTTTTATATTTCCTGCAGATCTTCAGTGCCCCAAGCTACTCCAGTGGAGTTGCTCAGTGGCCAACAGTGCTGCGCTTGTATCAACAGGGGTGACTTTGTGTTCAACTGTGAATGTAAAACAGGGATTTACTGAAATACAGCATGTAATCCCAATTGCCCGTTTTTCCTTTTAACAAAGTCTTCCAAGGAGAGTTTTATTTTCAAATATGTCAAAGATATTCTCATTCCTGAAGATTCGGTAGCTCCTTCATGTCGCCATGTCTCCGTCTTTGTCTTGAGTCCATAAATTGAGCATCTGCTAAGGTGTCTTTGTTGGGTTATTAACACTGTAGGAAATGCTGTCTGGCAGGATCAAAGCCTTGCACTGTAATGATCACTGATGCTGCTGTTAAATTAACCAGACGCAAGCGCTGTTCACACTAATGGGGGGAGGGGGGGTGGGGGTACAAGAGAGAAGAAGAAGCCCAGGGAGAAGTGGCGGAACTACCTCAGCAAAAAAACGCCGTTAACACACCGAGTAACACCTTTAATATTACTCAGGGATGTTTCCCCAATACAAGACATCTTCTGATCCAAGATTATGGGCGGATTGGTGATGACAGGTGCAGTCGGGAACCTTGCCGTTACAGGGACTTGCATAAGCTTTTAATCTCACGTCCAATCCAGCACATACACTGATGGAGAGACAGAGGGGAAGGGAGAGTGGATCGGGATATATATCTAAGAGATTGTCGAGGAGAGGGGAAATAGAGGGAAATGTGATGGCTGGATAGATGAGCTATTTTTATAATGAGGTCAGTGTGAGCTGTGGGATTTCATTCTCCTGGGACACACACACACACACACACACACACACACACACACACACACACACAGGCGATGTGCCTCTCCTGCTGAGTGGGGCTGCCTCTGTCTACAGGAGGAGGATGAAAAGGAGGAAGATGAAGAGGAGGATGAAGAGGAGGATGAGGATGAACCCAGATGTCAGAGAGAGGGTTTTAGGGTTTTTGATGCAGACCTGACAGAAGCAGTTTTATGTCCTAGAAAAGGTGGACTGATTTTTCATTATTGATCAAGACAGACATATCACAGATATAATGGTATCGGCGAGGATGCTGGCCAATTTTGGTTCCAGCTTAAATTTATGAATATCTCACACATTTTTTTTTTTTGTACTTTTTGGTTCATTTTCTGTACTAATTATTTTTAAAAGATGGACAAACAATTAAGAAAAACATTCTTTGCAGGTAAATTTCGCTTATTGCTATTTATTTTTCAAGATCTTTTCAGTGTGGAATCAATGTGTTTTCTGCATGAACCTCCCCCGTTGGAGTGGCAAAGTTTACTTGCCATTTTATTCTAATTATTTTTTAGTGCAATGATGTTATTTTGGACAATACAGTTTATTGTTAAAGTATAAAATATCCTGCCTCCAATTATTATCTTCATCATCTTCATGTCTTTAAAAACCACAAAAAGGGAGTGTACACACACATACATATAGACTCATATATGTGACCCACCACGGCAAAACCAGCAACAAGTCGGGTGGGACGAATTCGCGTAAACGCCAAAATAAGCTTTTTTTTTTTTTTTTTCAAAATTTGTGATTTTCGTGTTTTTGCAGAATATGCAAGTTGAGATCATGAAGAAGCCACTCCATGTTACAGATAACAGTATTGGTTGCCTTAAAAGTATAGATTTTGTATTTGTAGTTTGGGAAAAAATCTGCCGTTGTCTCTGTCTTTGCAGTTCCATGCAGATCCATACTGATTACCGTTGGCCATTCACTCGCTGTTGTTATTTTCTTTGGCCAATCAGCTGCACCTTAGAAGCGAAACACATGGCTAATTATACAGCGCCCAAGTCCCTAGGAGCTGGAGCGGAAGATGTCAGACACTATATCTACGGTTACATTACAAGGGGAGAAAGACAGCGAAATGGAGGAAATCCGTAACTTTGACTGCAAATGCTACAGAAGAAGAAAGGAGAACTCTCTCCTTGGAAGACATTCATGTAGCGACAAACTTTCTCAAGAGCTTATGTACAGCATACGGATGGATTCTTTAGCTGCCGAAAGAGAGCAAACGGACGTACAGTTTTACGTCGGAGATGACTGCATCCACCAAAAAGCTGCAGACGAAAAAGAAAGTCCGCCTGGACCTCTTATTTCATCGGAGGCAACTAACCTACAACTAGCCTACCTGAAGACAATAGGCTCGTTGCTAAATCATTAGCACTAGCTACTTAGACAGTGCCTGTTAGCATGACACATGATGTAAAACTTCTTTGTTTTCCTTTTCAGAATTGGCAAAGACATCCTGACTGATATAATCACTTTGAGGAGAATGGGCCTGGACTAAATTCACTTAATTCTAGTCCTGACTGTACTGTAGGATTTTTTTTCCTCCAATGTTTACATTGTACACTTTAAGCATTTCTATTTCAATAAAGTACCGTATAATTCTGATCAGTCCAGTAAAGTGTTTAACGAAAATAACACTACATTAACATTCCTTTATTACATGATAACTGCTATCGGATGATACACGATATCAGATTTTCTCTGTTTTCCATACTATCGGTCTGGTGTCTATTTCACTCATCTTCTCATTCATTCCACCACTCGGTGACTTCCACTGCCACACAAATTGTCTACCATACTGGATCTGAAGGAAACTGATGTCAACCAGAAAAGTCTTTACCGATTGGATGACACTCCCTCCTCAGCTGCTCCCTCGCTGCGCCTCTTTCTGGGTGGTGCCCCGGCTGTGGTCCTGCCCCCCCTCTGCACACTCCCCCTGTAGAGACATCAAACAGTAACCTTTCAGATAAAGTGGAACCAAATAGAGAGAGAAAACAGAACAATCACAAGGGAAATGTTTGCTATACAAATACTATGGAGCCCCAAAGTGTTGAATAAATAATGAAACAAACAATACAACTCAAAACATTATCACAAATAAAGTTCATTACTAATTACTATGAAATGGCATAACATCTTGATTTAATTATAGACATCTTCATTTCAAAATATTTTTATTTCAGAATTTCGGTTTTCCCAGTGAATGTTCAGTTCTTTTTTTTATATATAGACTGGCGTTTCCCTTTAATATGAAGCTACATTTTGGTCACTATTATTAAATTCAACTTGTGTATGAATAAAGTTAATGATATGATTTTAGTTCATTTATTTTTTTTTTTTCAGAAATTGCGCATTTTTGCGGCTCCATAATCTAGCACCAAAAAGAGTGTTGTTACTGTTGTCATGTCTGTGGTGCATTCATGGGGGTGGAGCAGTATTCCAGAAACTCCTGGAAGAATTTACAGATAAAGTGACGGGTCCCTAATGTGATCTGTCTGCACCAATGTCTACAGAGCAACATGGTGTGACGACGAGACTCGCACAGAGCGCTGGCGCTGCATACAACGTCTCTCATGTCATCCCGTACTGGCTCTAAACGCTGTCGCTTCAGCCCTCCATTAAGCCAGCCAACGCTCGTTTAGCCGGGCAGTCGGAGACGCCGGCTGCCCACTCACTCAGATCCAGCTGTATTAAATAAATAAGGATTGCTCTTCTGTGTAAATTATTCATTTAACACGCCTTATCCTCTTCCAACAACCTTGTTAGAGCAACTCAGGAGTGGAGAGGGGGTGAGTGCGGGGGGCAAAGGGGGGAGGGGGGGGCAGACACTGCGGCTCATGTGCGACTCAGCAGAACCTGTGGTGCATCTCTAAGCTCTCTGGGCGTTCAGTCGTAGGGGGCCTAATTCACCCTGACACCTCCTTTGTTTCAGGCAGAAAAGAGCTGCATAGGCGCAGGCACACACACACACACACACACACACACACACACACACACACACACACACACACACACACACACTGACATGCACAAACTTAGAGAGAAAGCACAAGAAAGGGGTTTTAGTGCATATTCATAGAATAATCATTCTAGCTGTCTGGATAAATTATTGAGAAATGGGAGTCCAGGACACGCCATGCTGGAATGCAGCCTGCTTTTGGTGCGCTGCCTGAACTCGAATCAGACAGCACAGCAAGTCATCCACGAAAAACAAGCTGATCGTAATGAGCCGGGATGGGGATGCAAGGAAAAATGCTCATCGGGAAGAAAACCACTGTGAGGACGAGCACACAGAGCCCTCACGTTTGTATAATGTTAATGACGTGGCTCAGCAGTCCGTGCCCCTGCTGAACGCTGCATTCATCCATCCAGCTCCGTTATTCATGGCATGACAGAAAACATCATTCAGGATGATTTAGGATGTACAATAATGAAAATGATAAACACAGTACATAACTTCTATTCAAATATGGAAGACCCCATCGAGGGCAACTCCTTTATTTTTAATCCTGTAAAGTCAGAAACTGAACTGCATTGATATAAAACGTCATTCCTAATACTTATATAATAAAGCTGCTTAAAGTTTCCATATTGTAAAGAGTGAGATTTTGTTGAACCATAAAGCAGGTCTAAGAGCAATATGAGTGAAGGTATCCAAATTCTCAAACCATGGAGAAATACTGGGCCAATCAAACAAGCTGTCAAGAATACTATAGGATACATAGACCATCTCACAGTGTTAATGTGGAGTTAAGGTTGCCGTGTATAGCTGGGTCCAAATGAAGAATGTGTCACAACAACAAGGTTGTCCCATTTCCAAGAATCCTCCATCATAATATAAAAACAAACAATAAAATATGATCTCTGGCTCCATTTACTCATACAATGCTGGTTGCTAAGCGACGAAAGTGGCAACGCACTCTTAGAAATAGGGGTTCCAATAGGGTTCCTCTACAAGGGCTGAGGTTCTACCTGGAACCATTTGCTTCTGAAAAACCCTTTCCAGAAGAAAGGGTTTTTCAAGGGTTCTTGGTAACACTAATGGTTCCAGTAAGAACCATTTTCATCCAGAGAACCCTTTAAAACCCCTTTCCTGAATAAAGGGTTTTAAAAGGGTTCTTGGTAACACTAAGGGTTCCAGTAAGAACTATTTTGATCCAGAGAACCGTTTTTGGAAGAAAGAGTTCTTCAGGGATTGTTGAAAGCATGGGTATAATATCCTGTGTCACCAGGGACATACTTCCTGATAACACCTACCAATACAGGGCTCCAGAGTGCGACCATTTTGGTCGCAAATGCGACCAAGATTTTTAGGAGTGCGACTGAAAAAAACTGTAAGTCGCACTGGTGCACCTAACGCTGCTTGGGTGAAAAAAAAAAATCATAAGCGCAGCATCTCTTTGTGTTCTCCTGGTGGTATCGTGTCGAGGTGGAGCATGGACACGCACAGTGTTTGAAGGCCCACATTACAGCGTGAGAGATCATGAATAGGAAATTGTATGAAATTAATAGCCTAAGTAAAAATATAAGTAGGCTAGGCTAAGATCACATAAACAGTTTTCCATTTGCAATCTATAGGCTAGTGACCTGTATGATATTTTTATTCTTGAGGAATTTATGCTGCCACAAAGCAAGAATTTGCTGCGCTTGGGCATCAGTGTGCAGATTGGCTGGAGAAAAAGGTTGCTATGGGTGCTGCAGTTAACCTAGGCCATAAGGGGGTGTCATTATGTAAAAGGAGAGCGATAAAAAGGCGACTTTTTGGCGTTAAAGGCGATGCGATGAAAAATGTGGGTGCACCTAAATTTTGTGCTGGTGCACCTAAAAAAAAAGTTAGGCGCACCAGTGCTACCAATGCAAAAAGTTAGTCTGGAGCCCTGCAATAATGGTGCTAAATACAATTCCTTGTGACTACTGATACAAATACTTTTCATATCCATTTTATTTGTTTTTTCTTCTTCTTCAGATCCTGTTGATCAAACTAACATAATTGCCCATCTTGGGATTTGAACACCTGCCACCCAGTCTAAAGTCACTGGCAGTAGTGACTTAGCTAACCAGCTAGCTGCATTGAGTCATCAGGTCCACCATACTAGTCTATTACCTTACACCTTCTGATCAGACATACGTTATGGCAGTGCTATAATGAAATGTTACCAATTTATTTTCACAACCATTAATTATAAGAAAGCAAGACATTCATCAGCAAATATTGTTGACCCAGGCAAAGATTAGCTGTGACTGGGATTTTAACCCCCATCCTCCAAATCTAAAGTCTGTACCATTACCCGATGAGCTATCCAGCAGAAGGTGTAGATCAGGGCCTCCTCTGACTTGCCACACTCATTCACACAGCCAGGTTGACAGCTCCTTCATGTCAGTGGTCAGACAGAGGGAGCTGATCATGTGTTTAGCTCTGTCTGTACAATGTGTGACTTCTGCTTTTAGGTCACAGGTTCAATTCCCATGTTGAGAGATATAATACCTTGCTGATTGCACTTCGAGACAATTAGCTCAGTTGGCTAGGAGTTGGTTCTTGGTGCCAGACGATGTGGGTTCAAGCCCCAGCAAGGGTGATAATGGTAATACATCAAAATACCTGGTAGTCTTTGTGAAACAAATGTACAGAATTTAAGAGTCATGGTAGATGATGTTTGACAAAAACATCAGAATTTGACAGTGGTTTCAAATCTGCCTTCGGGACAGTGAATGGCTTACTCAATTTGTGAAGCCACAGTTGAGTTGCCAATTAGCTCAGTGCGATAGACAATGGTCTTTGGTTCCAGAAATTGTGGATTTCAGCCTCAACTGGTGCAAAATGAACATTATAATGTCAACTGTCTTGCCTTCCTGTTCTCCCGTTTGTTGCTCAGAATTGCCTAAATTTGCCAAAAATAGCCCGGACGCAACCCATCGATGTGCAGCAGCTATAATTGTCTTTATTTTTTAAAGTTTAGTTACACTACTCCCTTCTTCAGGAGGAAATGACACACAGCAAAGAAGTAGCCCGGGGAATTGAAACCTGGGTCCCTGCAGCAAGGATATAACTTCTCTTTCTGGGGCATCTAAGTGAGCTATACTACTCACTGGACAAAGGCTTTTGAAAGTTTGTTACAAGTCACGTGATCTACAGATACAGTTTGAGGTTGTGAGTTCAAGGCCTGGTTGATGCAGAGTGACCGTGTTAATGCCTACTGAGGTGATGTGTGGATTAGTGACAGACAATTTAAAAATTATTAAACACTTATTTTACAGACAATTTTACTCATGTATTTGTCTCCTCTCATACTTTTCCATGATCGGCTTCATCCCATGGCTGCTGTACCCTGCTGACTGGCTTAGTCAAGTTGTGAAGCTGCACATAAGTTCAGTGATAAAGGAAGGTCTTTGATGTCAGAGGCCAAGCCTTAACTGATGCAAAAATCATATTGTTACACTGACTTTGGGGCTACTGCACCAGGGTTTGTTGATGCCGGGAATTGATCCTTGATCTCCCAGGGGAAAGGGCGAGGTTTGGTGTGTTGGACCTGGGAGCTGGCCCCATGGTGGCTGTCATGTGTGAGTTAAGAGCTGGTTGCCCCATGGATTGCACCATATGGTCTGGTCTTCCCCCTCTACAAACCAGGTGTGACATACCAATAGTGATTACTGTGAACAGAACAGAATAAAGAAGAACAGAAGAAACTTCAGAGAATCAAGGTGAGCTAAATATAATATCTTATTTCAGCATGCTTGACCCTAGCTGAGCTGAACTCCCTGTGTGGGTTCTAGATGAAACCCTTGAAACACAAAAGGTTTCTTAGTGGAACTTCTTGTTACCCCTTTTCCACCAACGCGAACCTAGTTCAAGAACCGTCTGAGAACCTGTTTACGTTTCCACCGGCTAGAGAGCCCAGAGAGCCATGTCATTACGTCACTGTATACGTCTGAGGTTTCCCCGCAGCGCTCATTTCAAGCATAGCAGACATGTCTCTTCAGAAAAAGTGTTTATTTTGGCAAATAATCTAATAACGATAAAATACACAAAATACTAAAATCACAACATTTTTTAAAGTGTAGAACAGTGTGTGATCAATAGATCAGTGTGTTTGATGTTAAGTCATCTGCAGGTTCAATATCGCCGATGTCCGACAGCTCTACAAACACAAACCAGAGAACAGCGGTTTAATCACAAACGTGGCCATGACGCTGCGAACACTGATGTTAAGTCACGTTGGTAGTTGGTAACGTTTAGTGAGCCAACAGCAGTCAGAAAGTGGCATGCTAACATTGTTGTTTGCAATATCACGCTAGCTGGCTAGCTAGCCGGTCAGCTTACATTACCCGAGGAAGCACAGCCACTAGTTGCAGCTGTTACACACGTAATCACTAGCTTGGTAAACTAAACAGAAATGTGTGTGCGCAGCAGCGTATTTTCCCCCGTCGCCTTGAGCGTTAACCCCGCCCCCAGCCCCTAACGTAAGAAAGACCTCTTCCGGGGCCGGTTCCAGCCCAGCAAGGAGTTGGGGCCGCTCGGGAACCAGTTTTCATGGACGAGAGCCGGCTCTTTGTCTGTGGAAACAGGAAGAACTGGTTCGCGATTGGGTACCGGCTCCGAACCGGCTCTCAAAATGCCTCGGTGGAAAAGGGCCATGTGTGGGGTCTAGACGTAACCCTTGAAAAATGAAAGGGTTCTTGGTGGAACTCCTTGTGCGCGTTGTCTTTGTTGCATAAAACATTCTTATTCAGGGCTGTACAGTGCGACATATATGCTACACTAAAGGCAGGAACACACCGGCCCAACCGTTGGACGTCTGAAGCGTTTGGAGAGGCTCGGACGTGGTCGGGAACACATATGTTTGGTGTGTACAGCTGCGTCGGAAGCTTTCGGGGCTGCGCGGACGTTGTCTGACTGAGCCATTGGATACTCTGATTGGCGGTGTGCTAGCGAATCAGAGCATCCAATGGCGGTGTGTGGGCGGGGCGGAAGTGACGATGGTTTCTCCGTATTACTCGTTCCCTACTGAGACGACGTCTTCGTAAAATAATGAGCCTGAGAGCACACAACGCGAGTGTCACCCTAGCCAGAGTCATCTTTCCAGACATGCCAAGCATTTAGTCCACAAAGGTCTTCTCGAGTCGAACGAATACTGAACCAAGACTGTGTGTGCATTGTTTTTATCTGCACTCCGTTCCGTCATTTCCTGTTTTCCTGTTTTGGAGTACTTGCACGAGACTAGCGCCACCCGCTGTTAAGGAGGCTTATTGCATCTCGCGCAAGCGCAGAACGTACACGCTGCTGTGTTGTCGGAAGCACGTCGAAGCGGTGTGTACAACGCAACTTTTCTGCCGAACGGGTCAGACGAGTGGCACAGCACGCCGCACCGCAGCACGCCGCAGCAACAGGAGGCCAACGCTCTTCCAACGCTCTTCAATCGCAACACCACGTTGCAACAGGAGGTGGACTCGTCCACCGCAGCACACCGCTGCAACAGGAGACCAAACCGGTTCCTGCATTCCAGCTACCAGCTCTTGTCTGAAGTCAGCTGACCAAATCGCCAAGCCGCGATTATATTGTTGCCCACGGAAGGAAGATATATACGAACCGTTTCCTTTATTCGAGTTTGATCAACGAGACGAAACGCCCGCTCTCGTCTGGACTTAGCCGACTCATCATGTCCCCCGCTGCCGAACTACCGCAAGCGCCCCGCCACCGCTGGGACAGACTCGCAACCTACACAACGACACCAGTAAGAGGCTATCAGTCTGGGCAGAGACATAAGTTTGATAGTGTAGGATATACTTGTAATTCTTGTTAACGTGTTTTAAGTTTTGATCACGGAACCTCGGACACATTCACAAGCTCAGTAAGTGATCTACCATCAGTTAAAGGACCGGGGTCCCGCCGAATGAACGCCAGTTCATTCAAGGGCTCCCGTGTGATGGTAATAGCTGACTGATCCTTTGTATTACGCGCGCACTCTCTCTTTGTTGTCTAACATTCTAATCTCGCCCTCCTCGCCGTGGCCTGCCCGCATAAACGGATACTTTTGACACATGAAGTCTGGTGAACAATAACGTTTTCTCAATCACAATCCCACTATAAGAAACAGCCGACAGCATCGCATCATGGAGGTAACACACAGAGGTAACACACAGAGATAACACGCGGAGATAACACGCTGCGGCAGCACTCGGTGAAATGAAACAAAGATATGGGCGGAGCTCTAGAAGCGATGATGTCATGACAAGATGCATTCATGCTTCTTACTGCTAGCTAGACCGACCCGCGTCTCCATCGACTGATTCATAAGGAACGAGACCAACAGCAGGATGTACGTGAGAAAGTAAAAGCAGAGATGATGAGACAAGGAGGGCGTAGCCATGGCGACGGGGACACAGCGTCCCCAGGAGAACGGCAATGTGGTTTTACATTCTTAATTATTACTCATCTAGAAAGCTGTCAGCTGTTGGTGACTCAACATATTTATTGTTGTAGTAATGTTTTGGAACGCCCTCTAGTGGACAGAAAGAGAAATAAAAACATATTGCCAATAATGGCATTGGCAACGCATAAGCCTGTGTAAAGTAGTTAATATTAATAATAGGCTGAATTTGAGCCTTAAATATTCTAATATAATTTGAATATTGAAAAAATATAGAATGAAATTCAAATAATATTATAGATTATTGACAGCTCTAATCTACACTTCTTACTTTTTATATCAAACTGATGCAACACTTTCAAACCTCTTTAGTTATAGTGCTTCGTGAGTCCGTCTCTCCTCTTCCCCTGGAGACAGAATGTAATCGTCACCGTCTTCTAGTTTCAAGGTCTCCTGCTGCTATCAGGCGTCCCTGCGGGCCTCTATGATATCCCTGGCCCCCCGGGCCCCCCTCCAGTCCAGTAACCACCTCGCAATGTCAATGATTGCACTTATGATTAAAGCTTTCCACTTCAAACGGGGGCCCCATGTTTGCACAGGCCCCGATACAGGGCCGGGATAGAGAGCAGGTAGAAGTCTGCTTTGTTTGTTTGTTTGCCTCCATGGGAGGATGATTGTCATTACGCCCAGGCTCTGTGGACACACAATCATAATGGCACGCAGAATGCCATTCTGCATATTACAGCTCTGCTTCCTCCTCATGCTCCCCCTCCTCCACCTACGTAGGCCTGCGTACGCCACATTGTGCTGCTTACATGCAGGGTGAGTGCCGTTTCTAGGCAGCGGTGGTGGGGCGGACGGATTTCTCTGAGCCCTACTTAAAAACAGGCACCAGGAAAAAAAGGAAGAAAACACAAAAACCTTTTCCAAGAAGTCTTGCTATGTGTGACATACAGTTTATTGACTTTACTCATACTTTTACTGTATGGCTGGGCACATCCTATACATGACTTTATCAACAAGCTGATTTTTCCATATTGTTTTTAATCTCTAGGCAGAATGAGAAGGACAAAAGTGCGAGGTGTCCCACAGCTGCAGCACCGCAACCTAAATTAGCCCGGGCCACATGAAAAGCTGTCGTCTCTATTCCAGGCCGGGGCGGGAAAATTACAGCCCTGCTCTCTCTACTCTAGCATTAAACCTCAATTAGTGCACAACTACACCGGTGATGTCATCACCGAAGGACCCAGGAGCCTGAAAATAAGGAGTGCTTTGCTTTACGGCGACAAGGCACTCAAAACCGAGCCGTCTCAAAACTTTCAGGTCCTCTTGGAGCAGCTCAGTGGAGGAGGAAAAAAAGCTGTTTCTTCCATCCAGCTGGAGGGAAATAAGGTGAAGTTCTTTTGACTTGGCCTGAAAAAAAATCACAAGAACCTGTGGCCAGGTTTGGCTAAATATACCAGGAATTTTAATCCTGAGTCGTGACTGGAGTTTTCCCAAGAGACGAGAGGTCAGTGTGGTAGGATAAGAAAAACTCCTGTTTGACCTCCAGTGACCTGGCAGGAGACAGAGGAGGAGGGGAGGAGGAGGAGCCTGGCTGCTGTGTTTCTATCCCCCATTCCTCAGAAAATTAGTTTTATTACACAATAAAACAACATACCCAGGAAATAAAAATAAAAATAAAAAAAAATGTTAAAAACGTATAAAAAGTTTACTTAATTGTATGGAGCTAAACCTGCGTATTCACATATTTGATCACATTTGGTCTTCCTTCTCATGAATCAGCATCTGGGCTGAGGGGTACTGGTACCATTCCTTATGCCTCCCGAACCAGGTTCTTTTCTCTATTCATGTTGCACTGCAGATAGTACCTCCTCAATGTAAACAGGATTCTCAGTTGATCGCCATAATGACGCAGTGTGAAACTGCCGTAACATGCACCACAAGGACATTCTCTGAATCCTTCCATCGGCAACCAAACAGAGGAACCACTGCACTTTGTTGGCATAATGTACACTGTTGTGTGTCCATCGCAGTGTATGATGTAGTGTGCATGGTGTAGTGTGCATGGTGTAGTGTGCATGGTGTAGTGTGTATGGTGTAGTGTGTGCGGCATAGCGTGTGCGGGGTAGCGTGTACGGGGTAGTGTGTGCGGTGTAGTGTGCGCGGCGTAGTGTGCGCAGCGTAGTGTGTATGGGGTAGTGTGTGAGGGGTAGTGTGTACGGCGTAGTGTGTACGGGGTAGTGTGTACGGGGTAGCGTGTTGTACGGGGTAGCGTGTACGGCTAAATGTGTACAGGGTAGCGTGCTTGGTGTACTGCTTGGTTGCATGCGACTCTGAAACTTGGTTTTGAATGAGGATCGGTTCCAAATGACAGAAAACTATATTTTTAGAGAAGCGTAGTGGAAAATATTTTGGTGTAATTTTTGGTCAAATTTCACATGCCATTTTGTCTTGCTGATGTTTCTTGTTCAGTCAGAATTTCTTGTTGCGGTCTTACTGTTTTCACAGATCTCTGCAATTACCCTGTGGTGTACAACACCATAACAACCCATTCAAACGACGGCCAAAAATACAAAATAATAATATGAAATGGAATAAACCTGGATCATCCAGTACTCTATGTTTCCAACTGAAATATAAAAGCCCTGACCTAGCACTGTTCCTTCATGTCATACAAAAGGACCGAGCGACTTGTACACAGGTCGGCATGGGAACGCTCCCAGGCACCACCTTGTACCTTTCTCCTCTTTGGAACAGAGCCGTTCCCAACGCGGTGTGAATTATGCATCGCAGCTCCCAGCAACTTCTCCCCAGTCGTTGAAGCGAGCTGCCCGAGGACCACGAGCCCTCCTCGTGCACCTCCATCTAAAGAGATGGATCGCTCTCACATCTTCAAAGCAAAGTCAATCACGCCATAGATTGTTCGTACCACCCAGTGGGTTCACAAAACTTTTCCCCGTCTCTCGCAGGTGCAGAGAAAGAGGATGGGGCCCACATTTCTCAGAAAGTGGAACATGTTTTTTCTTCCCGTTCTTTTTTATTTTTTAATTTTCTTTTAGAGCCGAGCTCCGACAAAAACTTTGAGCAGGGGTGGGTGGGGGTGGTTGAGATCAAAAGCTTGCTAGTTCCTGGCGAGCGGACCCAATCAGCCGAGAGGGCCAAGGAGAGGAGGAGAGACAAGCGCTTCCCTTTTAAATTGATCCCACTGAGACACTCAAGGTTCCCCTCGCAGGACTCGCAGAAAAATCTGGCCCTGTGGATCTGACGAGGAACTGGGAGGGGAGTAGGCGAAGAAAAAAAGGGGGGGGGACAGAGAGAACATAGGGGGGAGAGGAGCCAGTTGAGGCAGATCAAGGGGAGACGAGGGAGACAAGAGGGGTGGGCTCTTTCTCCGAGGGCGCATCCAGGCAGCGTTGTGTGCCAGAGAGGAGCCCGAGCAGGGACGACCGGCGCTATCAGCTATCAAACCCTGTGTTACACGTCTGATGATGTGCTCAACCAATCACCCGCAGGGGTATCTTTATTCTGGCAGCCGAGACTTTGGATGGCTTCGTGCTGGCCTGAGATCAGACTCTGGACTCAGGCTGGTGTCGTTATCCGCAGCATGTTGGGGCCTCAAAGGAACCAGCGCTATCAGAGCAACCCAGAGAGGCAGCAGCCTGCCAGACACACCACAGACCTGCCCAGCCACCCACAAACACACCGTAAGGCCGTGTGTGTGTGTTAGATCCAATTCTAAGGATGGATTTTGTGATCAAATATGAAGTCATGAACACCAGGGCTCCACAGCCATCAACAGAGGACAAATTCAACGACAGATTCACTCTTGCGCTGTCAAGCGTCATGACTGAAGCCAGACGAGCAAATACCTATCCAAAGACACTTCTATCTCTATCTTTCTCAACTACTGTAGCCTGAATATTACAGACTGCATAACTTTTCATGACTTTTTAAAAAACAGGTTGAACCACTACCGTGACCTAAAAGTAGGATCCCCCCCCCCTTGAACAGAATACGCTTATTATATTTCAGAAATAAACTTAAATGCTTCAAAAATATAAAGTAAAATAAAAGTATAACGTACATCCTGCAGTTACACTTTTCAAAAGGTAGAGTTTGGAAGGTCAAAGGTCCCGTGCTACCCCGTGTCACTGAAGGCCTCGCTGGTGGAGAAAAAGGAGCTCACACAGCACGTCTTGCTAAGCTGGACACGTTAACTGAAAGTAGCACTGTTTGATTGGCCAAAACGTAAAGATTGCTTGATGACATGGGGTCAGTGTTCCTGTGAACAACGAGGGGAAACCCGCTGCATTTGTTCCAGACAGACTTGTGATCGTGTCGGGGAACACGCACCGATAGGATGGGAGATGTGAGGTTTCAGAAAGCTACAAACATTGACGGACACGGCCCGACTCATTTTGACGTGGAAAGCTGACATGTACTTCTGGTGGGAGGGTTAGTTCACCTTCATCCCCCTTTGTGCTATTCATTGCTGCGGGACTACAAAGACCATCAAAGACACGGAGCTGAGAGAAGAAGAAGAGAGAGTGGGTGCAGCGGTGCGATGCGGTCGGAGGCTTTGTGCAGAGCAGTCAACCTTTTAGAACAGCTTTTTGCGTTTGTAAACAGCGATGACATACGTTGTGGGCGGAGCTTAATGGTTGGCAGTAAGTGACATATGACACATGAGAAATCACAAAGGAATATGGATGAGTCTCTGATTATGTGGCTGATTTGTCAGCAGACGACATGCTCTCTGGCATTTAAGACGGTTTATGGTTTTCATTTCTGAGTCTAACAGGAGGCGGGACATAACGTTGGGAGGAATTTGATTTGTTGGTTGAAAAGATGAGCCCAGAACCTTCTCAAGCTCTGATGGATGGATGTCATGTTATTATTGGTTGAAATCAGTACTAGTTGATGTAAGCACAGGTCAAATTCTGTCCCCAGAAAGAAAAAGATGCTGGATTTTGATATGAAAATATGAAAAGATTTTTTTGTCAGCTTTTTGTAGTATTTTGAGTAAGTAGTGAATGGGGATGGGGTGTCTCACTCGCTGTCGTGGTAGAGACGTAAAAAATAGAGAATACAAAACACATTTTCAAGCTTATCTGATTGTTTTTGGTAAAAAAAAAAAAAAAAACATCATTTATTTCTTAACAATATGTGAAGTGATATCAGGATGTTTTAGTACCATATAAAGGTTAATCACTATTCTCCTGGCCAGGATAATCCCGAGATGAAATGTTCACATGGTCTCGGTCGTGAATGATCAAAGTGAGTAATACTCAGCACTACTGGTCTCTGTGACTGTTGCATGCTACAGTAAACCAGCCGAGCTGTGATGGATAACCAGTGCTGAGCATGAATAACTTACAGCCTCATAAATAAGCAGATCTCTACTAATACCATTAAAGTACACACACCCATCCTCCCGCTGCCACATGGATACCCTGAAACCACCGGTCTATTCAACATCAATACTTTGACATTTTCATTCAGCTGATTCTCCAGACATTTATTTAACTAGCTGCATCAAAATTGGCAAGAGAGACAAATTCAAAAAGTAACGTGACCGGGAGCTCAGTTGCTACAGGTAACCGTTTTTGGAGGGACTTAATGTGGCAAATTGATTGCTAAGAGCGCAGACTCATCATGAGTGCTAATTTTCAGAAGCACGGCGGAGCGGGGAAATAAGAGGCTCTATTTATAACGGAGGGAAGAGGAGAGGGGGATTAGCTCATCATTAGAATAAATAGTGCTGAAGAAGAATCAATTTCAGGGTTTAAAATGCTGACAAACACAGTTTGCTTCTTCCTAGTCTTCCTCCCTCTCTGCTTCCTTCTGACTGACGACCGCCGAGACACGGAGGGGAAGGTTTTCTGCTTGGAGCATTAGGGTCTATTCCACAACAAAATGATATCAAGGCTGGTGGAACTTCTCAGAAACATTAAAAGGAAACTCGATTTACTCTTCTGAATAAGAAGATCTTATAGCACTGATGCCCACTTATTTTTTGGTGAATTGTCTCTGTTTCAATACCGGGTCTGTTTTTGCAGTCAAAGTCACCCGTAAGAAACAATCGCGTACGTCCAGATCATCCTAGCGAGCCTATGATCACAGCCCCTAAAACTCCTCGACCCTCCGATGGGGCTGCAGTCAGCCATTTGTATTACACAGCTGTGATGTTGGCAAATCAATGTCCAACTAGTTTGCTGTTTGATACAAAGGAAAACTCTCATGATTCTCATTTTCACTGACTAATCCAGAATATCTGATAATGACCTACAGTTTAGATCAGCGGTACTCAATAGGCGGCCCCCGGGCCGCATCCGGCCCGCCGGCCACCTATTTGTGGCCCCGGAACTATTATTTCTTCAGTATGTGTTTTGGTTGGGTCAACACGTGTATCGGGACTTGTCTCCATGCCAACAGACAGCCTGTTATTGGGTCGCGCTGGGAGCATTTTTAAGTTTCACTTTCGTTTTTGAAGCCGTTCGCATATTGCCACTTTGCCAGAATAGGAGCGTAGATTGCGCACGGGAAAAAAGATTACATGAAAATGGCGTGTTCCAAGTTCTCTGCCTAAAGAAAGGTGGACAGTGAAAATCGCCAATTCAAAGAAGAATGGACTGAAAAGTTTGCATTCATTCTTCCTCCAACCAGCACAAGACCCATGTGCTTAATATGCCAGGAGACTATCTGTGATGAAGATTTCCAATTTGAAAACGGCATTATGGGACAAAAGCATACACATTTTGAAGAAACATATCCTCAAAATTCAGAGGTAAGAACAACAAAAAGAAATGCACTAAATACAGTATATCACATGTGGCCTGACCGACCTCAATAAATGGACCTTTGAGTCATTGAAAAACATCTTTGTGGCCCTTGATGATTTGTATTTGAGTACCCCTGGTTTAGATTATGATCACCTCTAAATATTTTTACAGCAGCTGCTCTGTGTGGGAGGAGCCTCTCCCCAGCCAGATCATCCCCCATAGGAGTGGAGGAGGAGGAGCCTCTCCCCAGCCAGATCATCCCCCATAGGAGTGGAGGAGGAGGAGCCTCTCCCCAGCCAGATCATCCTCCATAGTAGTGGAGGAGGAGGAGCCTCTCCCCAGCCAGATCATCCTCCATAGTAGTGGAGGAGGAGGAGCCTCTCCCCAGCCAGATCATCCTCCATAGTAGTGGAGGAGGAGGAGCCTCTCCCCAGCCAGATCATCCTCCATAGTAGTGGAGGAGGAGGAGCCTCTCCCCAGCCAGATCATCCTCCATAGTAGTAGAGGAGGAGGAGGAGGAGCCTCTCCCCAGCCAGATCATCCTCCATAGTAGTGGAGGAGGAGGAGCCTCTCCCCAGCCAGATCATCCTCCATAGTAGTGGAGGAGGAGGAGCCTCTCCCCAGCCAGATCATCCTCCATAGTAGTGGAGGAGGAGGAGGAGGAGCCTCTCCCCAGCCAGATCATCCCCCATAGTAGTGGAGGAGGAGGAGCCTCTCCCCAGCCAGATCATCCTCCATAGTAGTGGAGGAGGAGGAGCCTCTCCCCAGCCAGATCATCCCCCATAGTAGTAGAGGAGGAGGAGCCTGTGGCGATGTTGGCGACCCACTCAACCCATGAGGGCTTCGTGGTGGGACTTCTATGCTTTTATATCTTTACAACCAGTGAGTTTAGGACTCAGTGTTTTACTGGAGTACAAAATACTTTATAGATCCAGCCTCTCAGTTCAGCTCAGCGGTGAATCAAATTGATGCATTTAACTTCAGAATTCACTAAATTTAGGATGAAAATTCCTGTATTTTTTTCATAGAGCAATATATAATGCAGAAAAAATATCTGCATTGTCAGTTTTGTCCCAGTATCGTACAGCTCTGATCAGTCTGCTCCAGACATGTTTTGCCTTTGATTTGTCTGATTTCTAGTGATAACAATCAATGTTGATGTCCTTTTGGTCCGCCTGGTCTCACTACAGGTTGGTGAAAAAAAGGAGGTCCCAGCATGCCTTTGGGAAGGAGACCAGGAAGGAAGCTTGGGGCTGATTATGGAGCAGAGGCGAACCCCACCTGTTCATCCTCCCATCCCCAAACCACAAAGCCCCGGCCCATCGCATGCCCGCTGTTTAACCTGGGCAAGTCTCAGGGACAGGAACCACACAGGAAACGGCCTAACTCGACACCAACAGGAATTCAGTGGGGTGACAAAATACCACAAAGTAAACTTTTCCACCAACACGGAGGCAAGTTTAGCAGGCGGAGGCTCTGGTGTGGTGCGTTTGTCTTTTCAGCCCAGGTCAGGCCCACGTAGAGGAGCTAAGCTGGCTGTAGGAGGCAGCACTGCAGGGATTTAGCATTCATAGAGGATTGCTCAAAAGCAGGGATGAACTGCAGACTAGCTCTCAGTGTCGCCTGTGGAGGATGCTGCCAAGACTCTTCACATTACTGATACAGTAACAGGAAAACATATTCAATTAATACACTACAGCAGACAGCAACGCTGAACTCTCCAATCCGCTTATAGAACATCTAATAGCATGCAAGGGGGAAGGATATTGTGCTAATTTGTCTTGTCTGTGGAGCGCTCCGACAGCCCCATTGATGCCGACATCTCTTTAACATGAGGTTAGTGGGTGTTTGGCCTCCCCTTCAGTCGTTTGTGAGCTGCAGAGCCTGGAAATGATTAGGCCTGAGAGGGCAATTAGCCTGAGCAACGCTGGGGCTAAATATAGTCCGGCTTGGCCCAGTCACATCCACACCACAGCCTCCACGCAGCATGTTAGTTCAATCTGGATCCCATTTGTTTTATGACTGATGCGAAGGCTCGGCTGACTCAGACGAGATAACATAACTCAGCCGTCGATCAGGTGTCTCTGGAGGGAAGGAAGCGAGTGGGAAGGAAAAATAAAAAAAGGGGGGTGATGTGTTAACCTCAATATCCAGAAATTATGAGTCTTGAAGTTGACTGACTTGTATTTATTTATTCCATCACAACTACATGTGGTGCCATGCATTTTCACAAATCAAACCTTCAGCTCCAACACAGCCTTATTTGACGAGAAACGCTGCTGACCTAGTTGGAAAAACAAGCTTTCCCACAGCCTTACAGTAGCGAGCCAGAATGCAAGGAATGAATGCTTTCCCATCGCACGGCTGCCTGCCTATCCAGTCCCCCTATCTCCCATCCCCCGTGAGAAAAAAAACTAAAAAAAATGGAGAGATTTTATCCTTAAAAACAGGAGGTTCGCCCACTCGTTCACCTGGGACGGCTCTTGGACGGCAGAGGCAAGCTCGAAGGTTATAGGAGCCTGGGAATGTTTAACATCAAGAAAGCAATCAGAACGTAGCCGGAGCTCTGGGAATTGAACAGGAAACATGGAGAGTAACCCCTTCCTGCCTGAGAGGAAAGAGAAGAGGAAGTGATTTGGGTTATGGGATGGGATTTCAACTGTAACCTGAAAGGCAGCCTGTTGGCATTTACACACACACAAGATTTTTTTGCAGATGGTAAAATTTGTCAAGACTTTTTAAGGAGCTGAATAGAACCAGTTCTCTTGAGCCTGATCTCTAGCGCTCACAAAGGTGATGTGTGAAGACCGAGGGCTCAAATATGATACAAGAAAAGCAGTGGGGGAAAAAAGGTGGTGGTCTCTAAACATATCACAGCCCTTTCATTCCC
This sequence comes from Chelidonichthys spinosus, assembly GCA_029853015.1. Lineage (NCBI taxonomy): Eukaryota > Metazoa > Chordata > Actinopteri > Perciformes > Triglidae > Chelidonichthys > Chelidonichthys spinosus. Next base: position 2,156,562 of record CM056837.1, read on the forward strand.
CCCATCACTGTCTGACCCGGTGTGTCTTTCGGCAGAGTATATGGACTGAAGTGAAACATAAGTGGAAATGTTCCGGCGCTGCACTGAGCTTAGCACAAATTGCACAAGACAGCTCAGGAAACAGGGGTTTGCTTTGTATGCTGAGCAGAAACACTTATCAAGCAGTTAGTCCATTTTAAGAGGCCTATTCCTGCACTGTCCTCTGACCCAGCTGGGAAAAGTCTTTTAATGCACAGCACTGCACCGAATAAGACTGTGTGAGCGTTTCAAGCAATGCTTCCAAATAAGGGGCAGGCCGGACCCAGGGAACCGCAGAGCAGGGAAGCATCGCCTGGTTCTTCCAAGTTAAAAAGGCCTTAACGGACCGGGGGGTGGACAAAGAAACTCACCTGTGAATATTATGTTTAGAATGATGAGGGCCAGCAAAACGGTGCTTGAATTATGTTGGTCCAACCCGTTATCGAGTCGGTGCATTTGCCTGCAAGCAAAATGAGAAACGTTTGAAGTTAGGGCTGCCACGATTAGTCGACTAGTCACGATTATGTCGACTATTAAAATAGTCGACAACTAATTTAATAGTCGACTAGTCGTTTTTTTTTTTTTTTTTTTTTTTGTTCTCTCTCAAAACTGCTGCGGCACCTTCCTCTGCCGTGTCTGCCTTTGCGTCCTTGACACACATGCGCAGTAGTCGTAATCTGGGTCAGCCTTGATGTCACCGACGGGCTCTCAGGTATCATGGCTACCCGGCGGCAACGGAGCTCAAAACTTTTGCGATAAACTTTATGTTATACATTCAATTTACATATGATCCGATTAGTCGACTAATCGAAAAAAATAGTCTGTGATTAGTCGACTATCAAAATAATCGTTTGTGGCAGCCCTAGTTTGAAGATGCGATGCAAAGTATGGCCAGTGTCTTCTTTATGTTCATGAGGAATATTCCATGTGGGCAGTGACCCAGCAGTCGCAATCAGCTTGGAAAGTGACCTTTTTTCTTTTTAAGTAGGAGCTGTGTGGTGGATCTGATGTCGATGTAAAAGAGGGGATTGTCTGGATTAAGAAAATAAATATTTGGAAAAATCCACTGATAAATAAAAGAGTAGAGTAGAGTAAACAATAGAGTATTGGGTTATTTTCTCTTAAAAATGTTGCATATAGTAGAGAAATGTGCTGTAGTCATTGGTGGAAATATAGTTGGCTAAGCGGAGATCTTCAACAGGGGGTTCGTGACCCCTAGGGGGTCCACAGAGTTACTGCAGGGGGGAATATTTAAACAATTAATATTTAAATGGCTTAGCATTGTGTAAATACATCACTACAAAGTACTTTTATACATGGCACTATAAGCTGCACTACACATTATTATTGATCGGTTTAATGAGCAACACAATGCTATACGATATGTAATCGGGGGTCCCTCCACTGGGTCGCTATAGGCCGAGGGGTCCTTGGCCTGAAAACGTTGAAGACGTCTGGGCTAAAGGCTATGGAATTTTCACTCACACAAGTACTGATAATGGTAACAAAACCCAGCCCTAATTAATTATATGTCTAGGGCTTTGTGAAAGGTAAGAATGGAAGAGGTGGTTTTGGTGTGAGCCTGTTAAAAGGAGCAATAAAGTGTGCTGTCTTGGCTCAGACTATTCCTCTGTGTCGTTGTTTCATAAATATAGGTGCTGCTCAGTGTGATTGGTTGATGCCTTTATGTGCTGAAAGTAAAAAAAAAAAAGCCAACAATGTTATGGGAAACAAAAAAAACTTTTTTGCAAAGTAATATTCACATTCGGTGTTCAAGTATCTATAAATAACTATTTGTAAAATGTTTTGACATGCAAATTAATTGCACTAAAGACATGTATTGCATCCTGGTCATGTCAGATGTCAAACCTCAGAAGGAATTATTACATATTCATGAAATATAAGCTTATTAATCTGCTTGCTATGGCACTAAGGCCACATACATAATGAGTAAGGCAATCACTTAAATACTCATCTACTTACTGCAATGATAACGAGATGAGGTGCATCAGGATCTGTCTGATTCCATTCTGGAGCTGATTGACTGATCGATCTATACATGTTCTCCTCTAATTAATCAAAGCAAGTCGTGCAGCAACAATCCCACTGGATGTGTGTCTGGATCTGCAGGGATCCTGTCCTGTGTTTTACATCAACCTGATGTCAGACCAGAGGGGTATTCCATCAAACTCGTTAAGCGCAAAGCCGGTCTAATTTCGATAAGCTTCGCTACCTTTAGCGAGAGTTGCGTTCCATCAACGTGACTTGAGGCACTCTCCGCTAAGTAACCATGGGAATTTATCTGACCAAACTAGCCTGCCCCGGGGCAGGCTAACCATCAGGCTTACTCTAGCGGGGGTTTCAGAGAAGTCCGTCTGTCGGAAACAACTGTACCAGCAGGAGGTTCCGCCAAGCCTAGTCCTCGTGATTTCGTCACGTGAAAGACCAAAAATGACCAAAATTACATAATATGAAGTACAAACAGACTATATTTTCATGAAGCATCTAAGAATACAAGCTTGCAATTAAAAAAATAAATAGTTTATTTTGTTTAAGACCGACTGGCCATATCATTATCTAAAGCCCCCAGTTGGGTGAGTGGTGTTGCACCTGCCCCCTAATGTAGGCATCGCAGGTTCACATCCCGGCGTGGACATCGCATGTGTTTTTTTTTGTTGGTTTTTTTGCTTGTATAATTGTCTTTAGATCAGAGAATTAGACCAACATTTTACCTTAACTATAATAAATATGTCATACAATTTCCCCAGAACCAAAATATAACTTGCAAAAACATGATAGGCATAAAGATGTTATTATTAATAGCATGTTATAGATCCCAATGACAAAGGCATTGCTGCATGCAATTTTCAGCCACATAAATTCCTTTCAGGTGAGTTCATTAATAGGTTCATTGAATGTGTTTGAATTGTTGAGATAAATGAGTTGGTCAATGTAGATGCATTTACTAGGCCTATCTAAAAAAAAAAAAAGAGAGAGAGAGTTCCGGCCAAAGAAAGAAGTTTCACAAAGTTCTATAGTCGGGAATTGAACCGTGGCCTGCCTCATGCTAAGCCAGCGCGTTACCTCCACACTATCCTCACGTTCGAGAAGTTGTTGTCAGTGTTATATTAGAACATGTTACTCTGAACGGTACTTCTGTATTTAATCGTTAGGCAATTCTTGCCCAAACAGCCTCGCGATTTTTATTTATCACTACAGTATTCCCTTTTTTGGTTATGATGGGTTTTTACTCCTCGTACAGTTCCATCAATAATTTTTGTTCTGGTATTTTCTGCCATTTTCTCGATGATTCGACATTCCTGGTTCTGGTCTGGCTTCATATCCCGTGAACGTGCGTAACACAAGACAACGTTAACCTGGCTTGAATTAGCCTCAACATAGCGCGGCTGAAATGCGTTAATGGAATGGGTTTAGCCAAGTGGAAGTTGCCGTTAGTTCTAGCCAGGCTTAACCAGGTAAGCGCCGCTTTAATTGTCGAGTTTGGTGGAATACCCCTCAGGGCGGTATTCCAGAAAGCAGGCTCAACAAACTCTGAACCTAACCCTGAACTCTGAGTTGACCAACTGAGTTTTCGGTTTCAGAACAGCGGTTTTGAATTAGTTCAGTAAGTTCAATATTAGTTCATTAGTTCAATATGTAAACTCTGAGTTACGCACGTGCCTGCCGACTCTACAAAGCCATCATCAATGGAGCTCCGAAACTACGATTCACCATGGCAACGGGGAGAGTGTTATTAGATATTACTGAGTGTTTATGTAGAAAATGAACTCATCCTGAGAAAGCGGAGCAACGTAACTGCATCAAAGTAGAGATAGTTGGCGTGGCAGACATCCTCTGGGGTACAAGAATATCATGGTAGTCCGTGCAATAGGGTTGCACGGTATACCGGTACTAATTTGGTACCGGGGTACTGAGGCATTTAAAACAGTACTATATTGCATTTGGACGGGACCGGTACTTGCTGCGCCGCCGGCAGCGCCCGCGTGGCGAGTTCGCCGCGTGACGTCACCGCGTTGTAACTACAGCTGAGAGGACGAGGAGCGAGCCGCAGCTTGGGAAGATAAAAAGAAAAAGCAAGCAAGCCGGGGGAAACCGCTAGCAAGTTAGCAAGCAGCGTGGACTGGAGCAACAAACGGAGCAGGAGGAAAGCTTGGAGAGAGCGCGAGAGAGAGAGCGAGCGAGAGAAGCACGGAGAGGAGAATGGCTGCTGCAACCGTCACCACGCCGCAACTTGTGGACAAACCAGTGCCGCAAAGTGCGATATGGCTGTACTTTAGCTTAAAACAAATGCGCAAAGTGAGGCAGTCAACGCCGATGCACCACTGTGTAAACGGTGTTTAAAACATGCATGGCTTACGGCGGAAACACCTCCGACTAGCCAAACACTTAAAGGACAAGAACCCAGACCTGCACACTGAGTTCAGGGAACGACAGGTCATTTACTCAGGAAGAAAAGTCACATTCAGTGCTAAAAGCAAGCGCCACCCCCCTTCACTCTTAACAAAAGTAGCTCTGGAAGAAATAAAAAAGAGCTGGTTTATTTATATTATTATATTTTATATTATATTATTGTATTTATATTTTCACATTTTTTAAATTGTGTGCATTAGAAAAGCTTGTCTTTGTGGTATTTTATTTTATTTGCTGATTAATATGTTATTGTTCTAAGATTTTCTATTAAAATAAAGTCAGTAATGACATTTTTTGCGTTCACTTTTTATTTGAAAAAGTATCGAAAAGTATCGAAAAGTACCGAAACACATGATACCAAAATGTTGGTATCGTGACAACACTACCGTGCAATGTCAACAGGAGCAGCACTGGTCACAAGTAATGGACTGACCAACCAAAGAAAGGATTACATCTGCCTGTATTAAAAGTACAGTTTACATCTATGTAATTGTGTTTTAAGTTGCTATCAAAGAGTGAGATAAAACAATGGTGGTTGGTCATGTGACCACTTGTACTTGCTGCTTTGCCCAGAAACATAAACACTTAACTCTAAATTAGTTTTATCTTTTTCCGTCGGTCAGCAGCAGTTGGTCTGCAGCTGGAGCTCCTCATAGAAGTATGCTGCGTTTACTTGGAATGGGAAATCTGAAACTTCCAATTGCTGAGTCAGGCTCCCTCTAGTCTAAAGTGTTTGACCAGGTACATTTTATTATTGCTGACTCACAATGGAGGATCAACAGGCAGAGAAAGAAGAACATTCAACTTCCATTCCAAGAAAAAGAAACAACAAACTAATAGAAGTGAAGAAGGAAAGTCATCAAGAAGCAAAGTGACGCCAACAAGGGGAAACCACGGACCTCCTTTCAGTGTGGAGCATTTGAAGGCATCACGCAGATGGGAGACAGTCACACTGTTGTTGGGGAGGGAGATGAGTCCCAGAGGCTCGCCTGCAGTTCCATCTGCCGCCAGAGAGGCCGCTAGAAGCAACGTGCCTCAAATCTTACAGACTGACACTTAAAGTGGCTTCAACAGTGTCTTCTTCGTGGAAATCAACAGTGACTGTTAACACATCATTAGAAAACGCTGCAACACTTCCTCTCAGTCCAATGACGCAGTTTTCTCAGGAAGCCGTTCAAGGAAAAGATGCAGCATTTAAAAAGCCAACACGTCAATGACAGCACCACCTAAGTACTGCCTACCAAACCAAAGTAATCCCAACCATAAATTTACATTTACATTTACATTTAGGTCATTTAGCAGACGCTTTTGTCCAAAGCGACTTACAATAAGTACATTTGTCAAAAGAAGGAAACAAAGAAACCACGACGTATCATTGCCGATAAAGTAAGAGCTAAAAATAGAACAAGTGTTAGGTCCTCATCTGAGTAAAGTAGTACTTCAAGAGCAACAGTGCTAAGATCAGAGTGCTATAGGTAAGTTTTTTTTTTTTTTTTTTTTTTTTTTTTGGGGGGGGGGGGTGTCGAGGGAGGGTGCTAGTGGGTCATGCTATGTAGAGTCAAGGTGAAGTCTGAACAGGTGAGTCTTGAGCCTTTTTCGGAAGATGGCAAATGACTCTGCTGTCCTGACATTGGTCGGGAGTTCGTTCCACCACTGAGGCGCCAGAACAGAGAAGAGTCTGGACTTTGCTGAGCGACATTTGCTTGATTTCAGCGATGGTGGTACCAGCCGGCCAGCTGAAGTAGAAGAGCGAAGTGCTCGCTTCGGGGCATGAGGTTTGACCAGTGTTTGAAGGTAGAAGGGTGCCGTTCCATTGATGGCCCAGAAGGCCAGTGTCATCGTCTTGAATTGGATGCGTGCTGCAACAGGGAGCCAGTGGAGGTCACGGAGGAGGGGGGTCACGTGGGAGAAATCTCATTGCCGTGCGCCCACTCTAAGGAACTCCCTGTAAACCCTAACATTATGGCCATACCCATAGATATCCCTGCCGCTAGCTGCAGAATAAAACCTGGAAAACACATCCATCATAAAGGGAGGTTGTTCTGGCAGTGTGGGGTCATGATAAAACTGTGGACATGCTCAGTGCACTGTTTATAGACTGTTAATCTATCATTTGCCATGAGAGGAATGAGATAACAATAAGATGTAGCTTACAGCCGGCGAGGCCCCGTGAAAAGATCGAAGCGTGTCCTTGGAATGACATTATTTATTGAAATAAATTAATTCAAGCTGAAATATGTATAGCGAATGCATTATGAACAGTGCTTCTGATGGAGCAGAGAGAGCTTTAACTCACCGTAACACCACCTTGCTCTTTTCAACAGATGTCCCTTGTGTGACACGATGAGGAGAACAGAGAGGGAATGCTGAACACTTTAATTCAGCCCTTTCATGAATGGAGGGGATTTCCTTTTGATGGCCTATTTTGAATGTATAGACAATTTGGCGTCCTTCTCTGCGCAGCGATTGTGATCTTAATTACTTCGTTAATTAGCTGTGATTCACAGGGAGAAGCCTTGCCCTATCCACGGTCCCTACGCATAGCTGAGGGGCTCCTCAGAAGCCTCACACCCTCACTCCTGTCGTACAGCAACAATCCTTCACTTGTGACACTGATTTGCTAGCCTCCTCCCCCCCCGTCAAATGTCAGCAAATCCCGTAGAGCTCCAGCGCTGTAATTCTCCAGCCTGAGGAAAGCGGCACAGATCAGGCCACTTCCTCGCCTAGCCCCCCCTCGTCAGTCCACCATAGACTTATATCACACCGACGCATTCCACAGATTTGTTTATCGTTTTCCAATGAAAGGAGGACAGCCAGTGCAACGTCCTGCATTCTACTCGCTGCGTGTGATAAATATGGCCCCCTCGCTCGGCGGATCGATGGGACATATAGCTAATCACCAAGGAAAAGCCACAGTAGGAGGAAAACAAAAAATAAAAAAAAGGATGGTCATAAGCAGTAGGTGATGAGAAAGCAGGCTGGACAACAACAAACAAATATGCTTTTCATGGGCTTTTATCACTCATCAAGGTGGATCAGGTTTTTGCTTGTAGTCCATCCTGATGACACAGCACCTGCAGCAGTGGGTCTCTAGAACAGGACGAGAGCACAAGTAGGTTTGGGCTCGCTTGAAACAACAGCAGGCTGACAGAAAGGAAAGGTAAGGCCCAGCTGAGCCGGCTGCTTGCCATTACCCTCCAGCAGGAAATAAGCAATCATTTAGTACTGACAGGAACCATTGCTATCTCTGCTTCCAAACCAACCAAATCATGGATTACAACAGTTTAGTATTAACCTTAAGCCTCTCAAGTATCTTTGTCAAAGTCAGGTTCATACCTTGCAGAGCGTGAGCATAGATTTTCCTGAGTGGGATAAAACATGAAGTAATACTGGCACGTACATGAGGGGAGGTTTTACTCAGCGTGCAAGATATCAGATGTAGAAACCATTTGTGTGTGTGTGTGTGTGTGTGTGTGTATGTGTGTGTGCGCTGTAGTTGGACAAAAAAACAACGGCAAACACAGAAGAATCCCTCAAACATGCCGGGTACTTTTGTGCTGGTGAACAGCAGTACTTTAGAGGTCTCCGGTGGGCTGTAGAGGCTTTAGCGTGTCCAACTGGATCTGAAGTGGAGCTGCAGACCCACCTTAATGCACTGCCAGCTCACTTTTACTGTGTGAAAACGGCAAAACAAGGCCAGTTCATATGGCTGCGTGTAGTGTTGGCCACATAAACAAGTTGGCGGTGCGAGCTAACAGCAAAGAAAATACACTATAGAACACTACTACGACTACTGTCCAAAACGTTGGACCTGTGGAAGACAGAAGCAGCTCTGGAGGCACACTGAAGGACCGGTGCTGGCACAGTTCGGGGCTGACATGATGCTTGCATGATTGGTAGTGTTGCAAACTAAATGGTTACTAGAGAGGTATCACAATACTAATTAGAGCTGTAGGCTTAGAGAGGATAAGACTCGACCGTTCCCCATGTGATCATATTGCAGATAAGAATATGCACAGTAGTTAATGTGAGAGAAATCATTTTTTGATCCCATTTGAATTACCATGAATTAAAAGGATGCTTGTCTATTTAAACTGTTATTTTAGATAGTCCACAAGGTCTCAGCTTGTCGGCGTATCACTCCGTGAACTACATCTCTGGTCTCACACATCGTATGTCACCAACACAGCCGTTAGCTTGGCCTGCTGAATGAAGCTTAAAGAAGGTATGCTTGTGACGGCTGGACAGACCTGCTCTGAGCTGGTGTCGTTATCAATAGAACTCTGTTGGCCAAAAAAAGGAACTAACAACATGGCTCATCCCGTCTCCCTGCTGCAGTACCACTCTCAACCTGCCAGTGGGGGCGCTGTTTTACAGAAAAAGTCATGATATCTGGTAGGGATGTCCCGAGCTTGTTGCACTTCCGATCCGATACCGATATTGTAGCTTTTAGTATCAGCCGATACCGATACCGGCCGATCCAAGCATGTATTAAAGATTAAAGATATTTACTTATTTTGTTGTCAGACTCATGTTGAAAAGGGTTTCGCTCTTAAGGCGGGCCCACACCGGACCGAAAATCGGCGTCTTTGACAGAGTCGGCGTCCGTGACATGAGTCTGCTTGGTGTGGTCGCTCGAATCGGCCCACGTCGGCGTTCATTTCAGCCGATTCAAATGTGTAATCCACCAAGCGAGTCGGTGACTCTTTTACCATTCTGATTGGTGGAGGCTAGCAGCTTGACTAGCGAATCAGTGAAGCCTGGAAGTGACGATGGTAAACATACCAGATAACCAGTGGAATCGAAGAAGGTGGTCTAGAGAGGACCGCCTACTTCCGGTTTTCGTGTTTTTTGGCCCACAATACAGATTAGCACCGCCTGTTGTTTTGGAGACATTACATCTCGCGCAAGCGCGGAACATATGGCGTCGGCTGTAGTTCCGTAGGTGTGAACCGCCCATGTCGCTGTTCAAGTCGGCCATGTTAAGTAGCGCGACTTCATTCAGTCGGTCCGGTGTGGACCCGCCTTTAAACCAACTTAATTAGGTTAGTTTGAATAATCCACAATGGTTGGTAATGAGAAGCTGACCTGTTTATTCTTAACAGGGTTAAATAAACACAAAATAGACAAAATAATAAATAGTCAATCTTACCGCTTTACCACCACACTTGACTTTATTGTGGCAAGTATTGCTCTTCATCTTTTTCGTCTTTTAGGGTAAAATAATCCCACACAGCTGACATTTTTATCGATAACTTTAAATTCTTAGTGGGAAATCAGTGTTTCCCCTAGAATTTTGTTCAGGCCCGGTGGTACCCACCGAAAAAAAACATACTGTAAAACACTACAACGACATATGAGTGCATATATTGTCTTATTTTATCAAGTAAAATATAAGTTATAGGTTTACTCAACAGCTTAATAGTTAATAGAAATTCAGGCAGAAATGGGTTAACTCAGAGTTCCACATCTTATCAAAAACAATCCTCCCCCGACAGACGTCATCACGTCCTAATACTGCACACACAATATGGCTTGATGCTGTTTTGAAGGAGTGCATATATTTATCGACAACACTCGACCTGCATCAGCGCATGTGCGCACGAGCGGATCTGTGCGAGCAGGCAGCGCGGAAGCCGGTCCGGTTCCGGTACCGGTCCGGTCCCGCTCACACCACGAGTCTGAAGAGTGCAACAGCTTATCAAAATACAGTGTCAACTCCGTGTTTTCAAAGTAGAAAGCGGCATCGTGGTGGTTTAACGAGGCGGAACGGCATCAGAACAACATCAAGCGCGTAAAGTACACGAAGAAGAACGTAGCGGGAGCGCGCGGCGAGGATTGTTGTGGCTGCACGTCTTACGGAGCAAGTCTACTGTGCTGCGCGGAGGCGCTCCTAATGTAAATGTTTATTGATTTATGAATGAATTGATAGGTGGCTTATTTTTGGCATATTGATTTTATGGCCTGTACAATGGTAGGGGAAACACTGGACATGCACACAAGTCCGTCTTGTTGTTGTTTAGTGGATGCTGGACAGGTCGCGAGGTGTGCACTAGGTGTGCTGGAAAACGCGGACCGGAGTTTTGAAGAAAAAACTGGATCGGGAGTCCGGATGCATTTTTTGCTAATATCGGCGGGACATCCCTAATATCTGGTTGAAAATAGTCCCAGTCGGCAAGTCCGGCGGATGGAGGGCACTGTCAGATTTTGAATGTTTACAACTCTCACGCCCCTCCCCCACGACCACCGAGCTCCTTCCCCTCGACTTCGTGCCCTTTCAATTCAATTCAATTTTATTTATAGTGTCAAATCACAACAGAGTCATCTCAGGACACTTAACACATTGAGCAGGACTAGAATACGCTCAAAATTTCAAGAGTCAACACAATTTCAAATTCCCAACATCACCCAGGGGCAAGCGTTACAGCGACAGTGGCGAGAAAAAACTGCCTTAATAAGCTTTTAGGCAGAAATCTCGTGCAGCCCAGGCCCTTGGGTTCCAACTGCATTTGGTGTTGGTAGTATGGTAGTGGTAGTGAAATCCCTTAGATCATGCCACCTTTGAAACGCAGGTCCGATGTTGACTCTGGTTTTATCACAGGCACCATTGCAATCTTTCTTTTTTTCCTTCTTTTCTACCGGTGTTTTCATTTCCTTGGTTGTTTTGGACCTCCTACTTTCGGTTTTAAACGAGGAATTGGAAGATTATTGCTACTCCGCCTCCCCCCTGTGATAGTGGAACGACCCGAGGGGGGAGGGGCTCTGTGTGGGCACGAACACAGCCCTGCGTGCTGATTGGACAGGATGATCCGGGCGCTGTCGATTTTTTGCAAAACAGACAACAGGCTCTACGATGATTTGTGTTGTTCTACTGAATGATTTGTGTTGTTCTATCGGGGCATAGTGTCGGCTTCAGTGAATATAAAAAAAAAAATGTTGCCAACTTTAACTATCAAAGAAATCATCAGATTACTGCATACCAACATAATTAAAATGTTCCATGTTTTGTCATCTAGGATTCCATTACTTTTCCTGATGTTTTACATTGCATAGTTTCAGTATTTATTTGTTGATATTTAGGCAATTTATTATATCAGTCACAATTTGTTTTTGTGCTCAAATCACCCAAAAGGAAAAAGCGTTTCTTGAGCCTCCAAAAAGACAATCAGCTGACAGCCAGCTGTACCATGGTATAAAAACTGTGCTAACAAGCTCAGTGTATTATCACAGTTGTTTTTCGGCATCACATAAGACGTGCTTCTGAGAGGCCACCGCAAGTTCAAATGCCCCGAAACTATAGGCAGACATGTGACATCACCCTGGGAAAGAATAATACTATTTGATTATATTTTACTCACAAGGACAGCTGCTGTGAGAGCGTACTGTGGAACTAGAACAGGATGGTTGACACCTACACTGCCTGGTGTAGGAGTCCACGCTGGATTTACAAGACGAGGTATTTAAAGTGCTCAGGTGCTCCAAAGAATCTAACAAAAAGCCAAAATAAACTTGTATTAGTATCCAAACTATTCCGTTTCCAGATATACAATCAGTACGCTTCACAAACTTAGTAAGACTAAACCTTCTTAGAGTGGTGAAAACTGAACTATCTGTAGTAGAGCTGCATTTATCTTTTCAGCATCAACATTGCCATGTGTGCATTTGTCCTCAGTGTTGATGGCGATGTCAGAAACATCTCATTGCCATAAGCATGCAACATTGAACTGCTTGATTTGACTCTCCAAGTGCACCAGATTGATGTATTTCACTTGAAAGGTGAAAGGTGAGGTATATATCTACCGTATGGTGATGTATTTCACAGTGACATGGGACAGGAGGCGGGACATAACTAGTGTTGTTTTTGGCGGCCTGTTTTACTTTTAGTTTTAGTCTAGTCAAGCTATCGCTTTAGTTTGTATTAGTTTTAGTCACGTTCAGACTATTTTAGTCTAGTCAAGTTTCAGTCGACTAAAGTCTGAGCATTTTAATCTTATCTGAGTCAGAATTGTCCATGACTATTTTTGTCTAGTTTAAGTCGACGGAAACTGATGACATTTAAGTCTAAAGTATAAAACAATGCCAATACATATTAGTAATATTAATTGCCATTGTTTTATACTTTATATTTTTATACTTATTTGAATCTCTTTCTCTTATGTAGCAACTGCAGCTGTACATTTTCCCGAGGGGTTACTAAAGTATTCTGATTCAGATATTTATGAACAAATATAAATACATGCAAATGTGGTCACAAACTACAAATAGCCTACAGATCATGTCTAACAGGATGTAACTCTTTCTATGACTTCATGTCAAATCTTCGAAGGCCAATGGAAACTGTCCGACTGGAGCAGCTTTTAGGCTCCGCCTCCTGCTGCTCCCCTTCGTCTGCTTTCCAGGCGAGGAGCAGTTCATCTCCAACGAGCAGACTGATAATAACGTGACTAAACCAGACGAAACAACGTTACAACATTTCGTCTCGTCTCGGTTTGGTCAACAAGATGAAGACACATTTAAGCATAGTTTTTATTTTGTAAACCACATTTAGTCTTGTTTTTATTTGTCTACAATATTGCATTATATATTTAATTATTGTTATCGTCACATGACCAGCATTTTTATTGCATCTCTTCTCGTTTTCCTCACATGGTAAAGGTTCATTGACGACGATATTTCATCATAATTTTCGTTAACGAAAGCAACACCAGACATAAGTTGGGAGGAATTAGATTGGATGGTTGAAAAGATTCACTCACAAGCTTCTAGCTCTGCGTTGTTAAAAATTTCAGATTGATTGATGGATGGAAGTCATGACATTATTGATTCAAATAATAACCAAATATGATGAAGCATCATCATATTTTTGTTTTCCTGGAAGAAAAATATGTTGGATTTGAAATAAAAAATATAATACAAAAATAATGTCATTTTTTCGGCATATATTGTATAGGAGCCTACAGACCAGATTGCTGCTTAATACTGGAGGTGATGGGAATGTGAGCCTAATATTAGTCTCTTCTGGCAGAGACATGTCTCCCTCACCTAAATAGCCTTACCCTTGGCCTAAATGGCATTAATCTTCCCAGTGAGAGGAATCTAATCTAACATTAGCATTGGCTGAATGAGTGAGACTAGTGTGCCTAGACTGTTAGGGCAGAATCAAACTCCCACGTACAGACAGAGTAAACATGCAGTCAGCTCTGTAGTTGCGTCTGACAGTCCTGAGGCCCTCCGGCTCCGGAGCCGCTTCCCCTCCCGACAAACAGCTCAGCTCTGCTGCCCCAGATGTCTCATTACTGTAAAACAAGCAGGGAGATGAGCGACATGCGAGCCACTGGCCCAAAACGCTGGCTGCCTTTCAATTAGAAAGGATTAGCCTTGCCAGAGCGGGCCTTCCTGTGCCACGATGTGTTACCTTGCATCGCACAGGACAGCCATATGTCGGACCGAAATAAATTAGTGAGGAACTCGGCTCTGCAGGAGCAGAGAGCGAGTGACGGCTCCACTAGAGTGCACAACAGGCTTAACAGGCGTAGCCTCTATAAAAGTTGACACTTTATGAAAGGGCATAGGAAGAGACACAGGTACACCTTCCCCTCACGGACTCTCGTGAATTACACCGAGAGGATCTTCCATAGATTTAGTCGTTTCACTCAGCATGCATTAATCAAGTGAGGAAGCCACATCGGTAGACATTTCTGCAGTGTCATGCCTTGGCCAAGCCACATGTACAGAGTGGATCCAGTCCGTGACGTGCTGTAGGACGACACACAAACCTTAAAGGCATAGCAAGGCCCTCCCACCACTGCCTGCATCACTCACTTTTATGAGGAAAGGGCAGCATGGGGTTTAACACGAAGCTTTCCTCGTCAAGGGGACCCGATGTTACATAACCATAAACCGATGAGGTCCACAAATCACCAACGGGGTTGGAAGACATCAACCCTGCCACTAAATACTCTTGTTTGTGGTAGAGTGAAAGGCTGACAACAACAAAACATGTCTAAACCATTTGTCCAGCAAATGAAAGCAGCCTATAGGAGGAGTTTCTTTGGAAAATACAGCTCTTAACGTGTAGCCAAGCCCTCCGTTCGCTCCTCTGGATGATTTTCCAGGGAGTCTGTGTCATGGCTGGAGCGACTCCACTGACCAGGGGCGTCTGTGGTTGAACTGAGCTAGTCCGCAGGTCCGGAGAGGCAGGCAGCGAGCAGGCAGCAAGGCTCCGCTACGCCTGACATGGAGCACCCTTGCGGGGGAACAACTGAGTAATGGCAGGGTAACATGATCCAGGGCTGGAGGGAGGGGAGCAACCCTGACGCCAAAATAAGAGCTGTGGGTGTAGAGGGAGACACACAACTGTGTTTGCAAGAAAGATACACACAAGGAGTGTGTATCTGTGTGTGTGTGTGTGTGTGTGTGTGTGTGTGTGGGGAGACGGTGGGAGGGACAAGCAGAGAAATGAGCAGTGGTTAGACGGTATGTTTGCAAAGCGGCTAAATGACAGGATGAAAGTGAACGCCCCTCTGCTGCCTTCGTGCACGTGCTGCAGCCAGCGCTGTGGTGGGAGGGGCCACAGGGCAACGACATTGCGTGCGCTTGGGTTTCAAATTCACAAGGCTGTCCCAGACAGACTCAACACGCCTGGGCCCAAACGGCTTGCTTTTCCCCTAATGTCTGAAGCTTATTGACAAATGCTGGCTGGTAGACATACATACATGTACAGCTCTTCCAGGAAGTAGCTTACACCTACATGACATTCCATGTCTTGTGTTGTTTTTGTTCCACTTTTGAGAGTTATTGTAGACTACGTCCGACAAAGCCATCCATTACTCCACGGCAGCTGAGTTTGACATGTTGAGGACTGGAGGCTCCAGAATTCCAGGGTCTGTGTGACAACATGATTTTGGATTCATGTCATTGAGAGTATCTTAATATGATAACATTAGATCCAACTTTATTGTCACTAGCAGAGTACATGTTCAGAACCACCGAAATGCAGTTGACACGAGAAGTGCAAAAGAAGCATTTAAATACCAAAGTGCTATTTGAGTACAGTGTTTCTGTGTAGTTGAGTTTTATATATATATATATATATATATATATATATATATATATATATAATATATATATAAAATGCACCACAACATCACCATGGTGCAGTTGCTCCGCGTGTTATTTAGTGTAACTGTGAACAGTGCAGGACGGTGCCACGAGCTAGCCAGCGGGGCACACTCACGTGCACTAAAAAAGGCACGTGTGGCCACCAGCTATGTCAACAAAGCAAGGAGAAGCTCTGATAACAACACACACATTCCTCCACTATGTGTACGGAACGGTTGTTGATATTGCATCTTTAAGATTCAAATGCTGGAAAGCATCAGATAAAACAAGCTACAAAGTAGTATTTGTCACATTTACACGATTAGGGTGTATACAGTGTTGGGAACGATACTTTCAAAAAGGAATTACTTATAGTTACTCACTACTTGTTCCAAAAAGTAACTGAGTTACTAACTGAATTACTTTATAATAAAAGTAACTAGTTACCAGGGAAAGTAACTATTTGCGTTACTGTAAAAAAAAAAGTTGCTTTATGTCAAAGAATTTTGATTTTTCTGAGCAGTTTTCACAAGTCAGTTGAAATGAGTAGAACAGACATCTCCACCTTGAAAATGCCAACTTTTCATCGGATTGCTCCGGACTCGCCATCTCTGCCGCTTCTTTGAATTAGGGATGGCCATAACTAAAAATATTTTTGACCGACCACCGAGCCTCATTAACCGGTTGAAACCGGTTAACTGATCAGATTAAAATGCGCTATTAAAATGCGCTATTAAAATGCACTATTAAAATGCCCCCCCCTTGATTTCGATTGGCGCTTGCTGCTTATCTCTCTCCCGTTCTGTCTCCGACTCACTCACACACACACACTCTGCCCCGGCGCCGCCCTTCCACTCACATCACTTTTTTAAATCCCCTACAGCGCGAAACATCGAGTCCCGCGGCTCATTTAGGAAAATGACAGCTCCGAGACGCTGCTTGTTTAGTTTGAGGAAATGGTAGTGCTAGTAATAATAAAGCAAGATGATTATTATCATGACCTTATCTGTTACCATTGAATCCTGAAATGTAGTAATGTCCGAATCCAAGCCCATCCAAGATAAAACGAGCACCTTCGGAATGCTTAAAAGACGCAATGGCGTGAAATGTTTTTATTTGGGCTATTAAGTATAATTTATGAAAAATTCAGTGTTAGGGATAAGTTGTTCATTTCACACAAAAAAGATCTTGTAATGAGATGGCAAACTGTAGTCTTGTAGTCTACTCCTATAGTCGCGTAGCGTGCAGTCTTGTGTATCATAATTGAGATCGCATTCTCCGCACCTCGCATGCGGGAATAATTAAAACTTGAAAAGAAATTATACAGTGGGAGACGCTGTGTCTGTCATATATCACAAAACAGGGTCAGAGCGCACAGCAGTAGACATAATGCCTCCACGAGCCGGGCCGTTCATCATCATCATCATCATCATCATCATCATCATCATCACCATCCGCGCTCCACAGCTGCACCGGTTTCCCGTCCAACACTAGAAAGGTGGCACACACCGGGGCCCGCGTGGCCCTCGCGCGCCGCTCAGACCAGCAGCAGCCCCAACTCCGGCTCCAGCTCGTACAAGTTTGTACGTTTCTCCACGAACAACAGGCTGCTGAGACCAGGCGCGAGCGGCGCGCAAGCAGAACACGATCCTGACTTTTTTTTTCTTTTAACCGACAACCGAAAAATTCAATTCATAGTAACGCACCGCATTTAACGTTCAGTAACGATAACGGCGTTGTAACGACGGAAACAGTCATTAGTTCGATTACCCCGTTACTGAAAAAATAACGGTGTTATTCCAAACACTGGGTGTATATAGCATATAGCGCATACATTCGTAATGAGTCATTTTGGGGTGACTAAAAACGGCAACCATTAGGGATGCAAACAATGAATCGATTATCGATTAATTGACATAAGAAATTACTCGATTAAAATAAATTAATTGCGTTTTGAACCCGTAATTCCCCGCCAGTCCACGTGAGGACGCACTTGACGCCAGACGCACTTGACGCACATGCGGGAACACAAGCGAAGCAGGGCTCTGACGACAACAACAAGGCGTACGGGAAGCGGGACGCTGGCAGCAGTGTTTCACACACGTTAGCTGTGTCCCAATTCAGGGTCTGCAGCCTTCGGAGGACCCAGCCTTCGCGGTCTACGGAGGCGACACCTTCGGAGACTCCTCCGAAGGCTGGGTCAACCGTCGGTAAATGGGACGGTCTAACCTACGGAGCATTTCCTGATTGCGTCGCGACGTCATCACTTCTGCCGGCCAAGCCCGAGAAAAACACCAGTCAAAACAAAAATACGACAGACGAACATGATGGAGAGTTTTTAATATATATATATATATATATATATATATATATATATATATATATATATATATATATATATATATTTTTTTTTTTTTTTTTTTTTTTTTTTTTTTTAATTTAATTTAATTTTTATTTTTTTGAGCAAGAGGAGAGGCGGCTGCGGCGACACCGGCGGCTTGTTTATCTCCGACTGGGAGAGAGCCGTGGGGAGGTAACGTTAAAGCCGTTATTTTAACCCATATTAATGTTCATACATAGCTAGCGTAGTACGTGGTAATTAATATACCCGTTAATAAATGATACTGCTAAGTGACAAGCCATATTAAGTATAGATTGACATGGATAATGTCATTTAACCATAAGACTTAATACAGGGTTCGTACAGGTGCTTAAAATGTAAAATCTTTGAAAATGCTGTAATTTTAATGCTGTTTTTTAAGGTCTGAAAAGTGCTTGAATTTTAGTTGAAATGCTTGGCTTATAAAGTAATTAAATTGAATAGTTAAATGTGTACGAACCCTGTAAATAACCCCGACTTAATTCAATATTTTATTCTTGCCTCTCTTTTAAACATTTTAGTGACATGGCATCAGTCGATTGCATCAGCCCTGCAAACCCCGATGATGGAGGATGTGGTGGACAGTGGAGACATGCATCCTTCACCCCCCACCTCCCAGATGATGTCCCACTCAGAGCCAGAAGAGTCCAGGGTCCTTCTTGTAGCATCCCATCCAGTCCAGCAGCACCACCAGGGACTCCTGCTCAGTTAATACTGTATATATGTTCTCTGTAAATAGTTATTTCTGCTGATCTTTTGTAAATAGTTCTACATGTTAAGAACACCCACTTATCAATAGTTATTGTAACTTTGTAAATATTTGTTAATTACACAAAAAATAAATGATTTTCTTGTCACTGAAAAGCAGTTCAAAAGTTGACTTTAGTTGTAAATAAGAAATGGAACAGATAATGTTACAAGGTTATAGGATTTTAATTTAACTATGTACAATATTTGGAAAAGAAAATGGTACAATACAATATTTTTAATTAACAATTTAAATTACAAATCAACACAGAACTTAATCGAAGAGAAATAAACATCCACCACCCCCCAAAAAATTCAACGCCTCTCAACCATTCTCTCCAATAAACTAAAAAGTCTCTCCATCCTCTCTCTCTCTCCTTTCCTTGCTCTCCCTCTGTAACTTCATGTCCTCCCTGATCAAATCCAGCAAGTCATCCGTTTTCCTCTTTCTTGCTGATGTCGGTGGCCCTGTGTTCTTGGCCTCAACAGGTGGTCGTTCTCATCCCGGATCCGGAGTTTGATCAAATCCTCAGTCTGCTCCTTGCTCTCTACAACAAAACGACATGTAAAGCACATTTCCTGTTATGTCAACATGCAAAATGATTGTACGATATAATAACGATATTAACAGTAATAATGCTCCTAAGGTTAGCTCTGTATTCAATCCAAACGTTTACAGTTTTACAGCCTAGAAATACAGCGGGGCTCACAACCCATCGTTAACGTTATATGTTCAGCTGCGAGAGGAGCGGACTGTAGCCTACACAACTTACGACGAGAACAAATTAACCTAACAGCTCCACAGTTACAATACGATATAAGTTACCATCGGAGCTTGTAACATTTGAAAGTGAAGGGTTTTAGGCTTACGTTACGTTTAAAGGCTAACGTTAACTGAGCTCCTCGTATCAATAGCCTTAAGCTACATCACGTAGCTGGCCCTACACTCCGGTGGCTACACGTATTAGCATTATTAACTTCACGCATTTTAACACTCAAATGTGATTTAAGGCCCCTTGAACGTCCGACGTTAAGCAAAACCCCGTTACTTACCGGCTGCCGGTGCCGGAGCTGCTGCCGTCTTTCGCCGCCATTGTTGGTTGAACAGCGGCGCGCAAAGCATCTTGGGATATGGGAGGCCGCGAAGGATAGTAACGGTGCATCCTCCGAATACGGGCGAAAGGAGGACACATTTGTCGGCCGCATTTGGAGGAGCCTCCGAATTTAGACGAATTGGGACAGCCTTCGCGCAGCTCTGTGACGTAAGCGGCCTTCAAATGCAGCCTCCGAAGGCTGCAGACCCTGAATTGGGACACAGCTGTTGACCATAGTCTCGATGTTCGCCCAAAATTATTTATGAAGGCAAATGGACTTAACTAGCGGCTCTAATGATCGGCCTACACAGGAGGGCAGCAGCACGTATTATAAGGGGGAATCCTCGCGGCTGGTTTGGCTCATCAACGTTCTGTTTCCCCCGTCGCCATGGCAAGGCGTCCCCCGCGCCGACCCCCCTCAGCTGGCGAGTGTGACGGCGCGTATAGCCCCGTTCACATACGCCGCTACTCGCCCGTCACTCGCTGAATTCTACACGCTGGCAAAAAAATGTAACTGCCGCCGGCGGCTAGTAAAGCGGCAACTCTGTGGAACTCTCTGTATACGTCATCTGTCAATCATCTCTATTCTACATTCCGATTGGTACTCGCTTCACTCGCATCGCAGAAAGTTAAAGTTATTTTCTCTCTGTACCCGCCCACATCGCATCGCCTGTCCTGGACACATTCCTAGAACACGTTCACATTCATTGACAGCTGTCGCTCAGAGATGGGCGAGCGGCGACGTATGTGAACGAGGCTTCAGTCAAAACCAAAACACCCAAGGAAGGCTGAGGAATAGTCACCCACTTATATTAATAATAATAATAATAATAATAATAATAATAATAATAATAATAATAAACTAATAGTATAAAGGCTCAGCACTGTGTTTAAGTCATTTTTGTTTTCATCTTTTCTTGAATGCTTAAACTCCTCAACCCCATTTAGTACGTCAACATTTGGATCAGAACCAGCAGTTTGTAAGAAATTGGTCAGTAATTGATATGTCATATTTCGGTTCTCAAAATTCACCAAATTGATGCATTAAAATGAAATTATCCAAAATATGATTTGCATTTTCTTTATATCATAAGGAAGATAGCATTTTATGTTACGTATACAGTAGATGGAACCTATTCAGAGGGAAATTCAGCTATAGATCATCGATCGATCGATCGATCGATAAGATGAAACAACTATCGATTAATGAATTACTCGATAATTTGCATCCCTAGCAACCATATTTCCAGTTTCAGCAACTGAAAGCCGAGGCCTGGTTGCCTGTGGCAACCACTTTTACAAGATAACATTCAGCCCCCTGCAAGCCTTTATATCACTCAACACAAATGGTGTCAGGAACAGCCGGCACACACGTTGAGTTGCTTAAAACTGGTGTGTACCACCACAGTCATATCTGATGTTGGTCACTGGGCCAGTTGGGGTTTAAGGGCCTTGCTCAAGGGCACCTCAGCAGGGGCTGCTCTCTCACTTCCCTACCCAGATTAATAAGTCAGCCTTCGCTGAGCTCCATTTAAACAGCGTCTGACTATGTTGGAGGAAACTTGTGATGTCCACTAAGTGAAACACCAGATCAGAAAACCAGTGACGCCGACCACACAGCTGCAACGCTGCAGTCCACTCTCATCACCCCCTTATGATGTTACCACACCACCACCAATGTGGACCGCGCACGTGGCCATGCAAATGGTTTGCTAAAAATGGAACATATCCAGGGACTATGCTCATTCTCCGAGGAGCAGTCTAAAATAATATGCCTTAGCTGCCTGCAGCCTACGAATCCAGTAAAGTCAGTCATTAGGCTTCACATGTAATTTTCATTCACTTTCCTTGGAAACAAGAGTCTAGCAAGACCAACAATTTAGCAGAGAAAGAAATGTTTACCAGACTATTAATGAACCACATCCTCCCTTTTCCAGCCACAATATGGTCTCCATTCATTATTCAGATTGGAGATGCACTTTCCTTGTTCTTCAACTCTCCACTCATGACATCTTTGGGCAGCACTTAACAGGCAGGAAACATATCAGCCGCTTACAATTTAGGTAGAACTAAAAAGAAAAGGGAAAAAACTTCAATAGACCGTTTCGACGGTTTGAATAAATTAGAGTAAATATGCTGATGGACTTTCTAATTTGGTAGCAGAACTTCAGGTTTTCTAAGAAGAGGATTCTTTCATTGAATAAGCATGTGCATTATTGGATTTAAGGGGAGAGCTGTTTTTGAGCCTCGCAGTACTGATATAACACCCAGAACGTAGAGATACCGCGAAGGAAAAAGGCAACGCGTTAAAGCAAAATATAACTCAGAAAAACACAATTAATGTCCAACTTGCAAACTTCTTCACACTTGAATCCTCGGCTGCATTTACCCATCGTGCAAAATGTCAACAAGATATCGCTCTGGACTTTTTATCATTACCCACTAGTTCACTTCAAAGCCTGTAATGAGTGGCGCCCGATATGGAAAAAAACCCTTGTGTGCGTTATGGTAACACGATCTTGGTTATGATTGAGCGGAAATGTTAGACAAGCGTCTAAGTTTCCTCTGCCTGCTTCCAGCCTCCTCAGCTAGCCACATGTGAAACCACACTGGAGCTGCTCGCCAGCCAAAGTAAACGCTCCAGTCAGTCACATGGCATGCGTTTCACTGGCATGCCAACCCCTTACTCATTCTGGTGATCAATGATATCACACATGTAATTGTTCTCTTGTAATCAGTGGATGCGACCAACCTTAAAGTGAGACATTTCCCACAGTGAGCTGCGAGATGAAGGAGGCCATTGCAGTCAAATTCTGTTCTGTGTGTGTGTGTGTGTGTGTGTGGGAAGGGAGGGAGGGTGTTCCTGATACTGACTCATCTATAAAAAGGCAGCTGCTCTGAGTCTGCAAGAAATCTTTAAAAAAAAATGTGTAGGCTAACTAACTCATTTTCCAAGTGCTCTGAAAAGAACAATACATGTAAATGTGGTGTTATATGTGAGGTGAAATGGAGCCACAATGAAAGGTGAGGATGCAAACTCATACCGAGAATTAACTGTATGGTCTGTTTATTTGGCACTTATAGGACATGGTACGAAGCTCTCACAAGACAAACAGAAAGCAACGCAACGGCAGTGGAAGCATTTTGTTAAAGGGTCACTTCACCCAAATTAAGAAAAAAATGATTTTGCCACTTAGCTGGAACATAGATTTGAAGATACGTTTGGTTTTCTTGGCCCAGATTTTTAAATATTACACTTTGAGGTTTCTGGAACCACCGCATCATACTACTTTGTATACACTGCCAACATTTTCCATTGTGGCTGCAGTCAAACAGGATTTTCAGTATCAATTTTCATGATCTTCCAGTTACTTTCTCTTTGAAGCAAGTGCTGGTAGTCTTGAGAAACTAGCAAGTGAGAATGCTAGATTAATGACCAAACAGAAAAACCCAACCTGAAATCTGATGAGCACGATTGCATCAAACCAACTATGGAAGGGGAACTTTTGCTCGTCTTGCATATTTACACGACTCTTCAATCGCAAGCGAATTTGCTGTGCATCATAAACATCGTACAAGCAACTACCGGCGTTCTATCTTCTTCGGATCTACATTCTCAGCTCCCACAACGTCACATTCTGTTGGAGCTCACCCCTCCGTTCACAAAGAGGTCGTCTCTCTGATGCTCGGTGACAACCTCCGTTGTCATCTCAGAGGCGGAACTTTCTGACACACGCCTATCCATCTCGGTAGTGTTTCCACTGACGACCGGGCAGAAAAAAGGAGTGATAAAGGCAGTGTCAAAGGGGCTGGAGCTTCCAATAAGTGCTGTCTCAAAGTCATCCCAATAGAGAACAACACGGCAACGTTACTGACGAGTTGTTTCACACATCTCTATTCAACACTCCACCTGCATCGGAGCATGTGGCCGAGCCGAGCGCCAGCAGGGAGGATGTTGGACATGGTGCAGAGCACGAGAATGTATTGCCCCTTCCTCGCTTCATGAAAATTCACAAACATCATTTTCATCATCCTTTCTTGTGACAATGTTCCCAATGGGGTTAGGCCGCTGCATATTTACCATTTTTGGCCAAATTGCCAATTTCAGCTGTCCACAGATAGAAAAACAACATTCTTCGAACATAATCCAGAATCTTTGCTAGAAAGTTCCATTTCAGATTATCAGTCCCTGACTATGAAAAAAAGTGAATATTTCTAAAAATTTTCTTGTACATAAAAATAATATTTAAAGGGGACAGTGATTCCGTGATTCCAGACGTGACGCCAGTATCCGAGATCTGTGCCCCACAGGCGAAAAAAAAAAAGTCAGTCAAAGTCACTGTTCATTCCAGGGGGGCGAGCCGGTCCTGCGTACACACCCTACGTGTCTGGAAGCACCTCTCGCTGATGTGATGTCCTTTCATTCACGCTGGTTCTGAACGAAATCGCCTTTAGGTGTTTTGTCCCTCTCCGGCGGTTATAGTCTTCAAAATGGCGGAACGACATGGAAGCCTGCTCAGGACTTACCCGTCCAATGTAAATACCAATAAGAAATTATTTCCTTACGAGGATAAATCAGATTATTTGCAGAGGTAATTATACACTTATGAGGACCTATTTATGAATGAAGATATTGATTTTAGCTAATAAATTACTTAAAATATATATACACACCTTTAAAAAATAATCCCTCTGGTCACGGCTGTCACCGGCACGGAAGCCTACAAAATGTTTTGGAAACAGATAACGAACCCTAGATTTAATGACAGACAGACAGACAGACAGACAGACAGACTTTATTGATCCCTAGCTGGGAAATTAAAGAGTAGCAGCAGCATTACACACTGAGTCACATTGTGTTGCTTCTGCTTCAAAAATGTAATAGTTATTGATTATCAGACAAGGTTGGTGATGTATTGTCTTTCAGCTGTGGCAGTGAAAACTGTTGCCAGCAGGTTGTGTGGATTACCTAATGTAACCAGGCCACAAGTCTAGTTCGACTTCCCAGCGATGACAACAACCACAGTCACACTGCAGCGTGCAGCGGTTGGAAAGTAAGTGGGATTTGTTAACTGTGAGGAAAGAAGCCAGTATGGAGTAGGTGCTGGATGTGTCGTGGGACTTTCTGTTATGAGTACAAAACTTTTACCGAATGCTCAAGTGTTTTCTGTGTGTGATGTGACCTGCTTTTCATCATCAGCACTAGACACACTAGACTGCACAAAAAATCGTTACACATACACTTGGGGCCCTAGTTTCGTAGACCAGGCGCAGTCAGCTTTCAGCGCACCTGCGCCGCGCCGACGGGGTGTGTCTGCCTGGACTTTGCAAGTTTCGTGCACCGCGCAGGCTCGCGCAGGCACACCTCCCATCTCGCCCACCGGCGCAAGTGGGAAAGAGGGAGGAGAAGAAGGCGTGAGTGGGAGACGAGGAGGAGACGAGGCGTAGACTGGGATTAATACAGCCGATTCAGATCTTCACCAATCAAATGAGCTCCTCTCCTCTCCTTTAATGCGTTAGGGGAGGTTCAGTGCAAGATCCGTCACTTGACAACCCGATGACAGAAGCAGCGCCGCCACTCCCACCACGCGCATCACGCGCTGTGCGCGCGTATCATAATAATATCAATGCCGATATTATAAAAAACAGGAGAGAGAGAGGGAGATGTTTTGGTCCGAGAGGCTGAGTTTCCGTTACGCGTGCCGTCCGCCTTTGATCTGACGTCAGATGTGACGGGACAATCTATATAGATATAAATTCACGTGTTGATTCAATTAGTTGCATTAAATAGTGTTTGTTGGGATTATTTATTGCATTTAAATGTGCCTGGAACTGTGGAAACCTGCCTGTGAGGTCTCGGTGACGTGTGCGCACTGCAAAAAAAACAAATTAAGTCAGATTGAACCAGAATTAAAAAAAAGGTGTTTCCACTCGGAAACTACCAGTTCTGAAATCGTGACAACAGTAAAAGTGAAAGCATTGTTGAAATGAAAGCTATTTCATCCAGCAACTTTCCCTGCATGAAGACATGTGACCTTTTGCTGACCTCTTATAGCATCTTTCATGTGACAAAAACTGGGTTGCTGCAGATTGTGAAAAGAAGTTGTTTTATCTGGAAAGGCAAATCAAGATCACTCTGAAAAACAGTATTGGGTCATTCCATGTGAAAACAGCCAATATCGGGGTACTATGTACATGGTACCTCTCAGATGTTGCTGAAAAGCGGTATCAACGCAGAATCAACATTCCCTACTGTTTGGGTGAGAGGTGGGTCACCAAAATCCAATAATTATTTTTTTGACTGCCAAAATTATTTTGAATTTTTTGGGTGCCCCCAACGCCACGATTGATGATCATATTTATTCTGAACAGGATTATTTGTTATATTTGGGAACTTTGCTCTTGCCAAAATGAATTTGAAGGGTATGGTACCACAGTGGGGGTTTTATTGGGGTCCAAAAACCCTTTCGGGCAGAGGTGACTCTTTTGGAACCCCATATTTGGACCCCCAAATGACCGTGTGGGTACTTGATGATCCTAATGGGATTTATACCAGATAAAGATCAGGGTTTCCCACAGCGCAAAATCTATATACTAGCGATATTCGCCGTGTTACTCTGTCATGTTTTCTCCCTTTCATTCCAAACCGTGTCCGACACTAGTCTCCCTTCTCTGCAGAACGTATTAAAATGATAATAATTAAAATAAAATAAACTGTTTAACCCTCTGAGACCCATTGTGGCGTATATGCTACAAAAGATCATGTTGTCTTTAGAGCGTCATAACGTTTTTTCCCTCTTAAACTAGAGAAACGGGGCTAAACAACGATACCCTGCTTGTCCATGTGAGCGATTTATTTCTGACAACAAAATGAATGTGTAAAGTAGTAAAATATGTGACTAGATTTCTTCTCGTCTCCCTGGCGCATTTCTCCATTTTGTTTATGTATATCGATCAACTTCTCATCCGCGATCTTGCTAGTGATGTATGGAGTTACGTTTATGCATCGAACGCTCATATTGGCTCCCTTAGCGGCTTTTACAGCCAATCCGAAAGCCTGATTTATGCTTGGCCGTGAGTTGTTGTGTTTGCCCAAACGGGAGACACGAATATGGTTTCTCTGAGATGATTAGTTTCACAGATATTAAGGCTCAAAAATGGAAGTAAACACATATTTGCCCAACTTCAGAGTCATATTCCAAAAAACTGACAAGTATCAGGTCCAAACTTACTTTTTTTGAAAGATCATATTCTTGTTAAAATCATTTTAAAAAATCGGGAGGGTGTTTTGCCTCAATTTGTCGCAGTGATTTATTAAAATCCTGATATTGGTGGGGGTTTTGTGGCCGGTTTTGGTACTGCATGTCCTAATAGCCTACCAGTAAACATCACAGGAGGGCAATTCAATTGTGTTTTTTACCATTTACCAAAGACTTACATGTGACTAAATGCTACTGATAAATTTAGCCTCACAAAAACATTAAAATATAGCACAGTTGTAGAGGAAATAAGTCCTTGAATGTGAGTTAAACATGGTGAAAGCAGCTTTTAATGTCTTAAACCATGAACAAACATAGCATAATATTGAAGACTGTACATTTTGTCAGACTTTAAGTATATAAATTACACAATCAAATCAAATAATCTTAATTTGAGCATTACGTTTTTACATTACAGTACAAAAGTCGCCAAAGTTTGATAGTGAATAACAGTTTGTCTCTATGCTCACTATGAGGGATCACACATTTTTCATCTTTTAGATCCAATTCCTTCATCACATTCATTAATTTGGCAGTCACTTTACAAATTGTCTAATGTACATCTCTGCTCTGTTGTGCTCATCTTTTTTGATGGCATACATGTGCCCAGTTTCTGTAGAGGGAACGTCAAATCTTGCAATTCTATGCTGCAGTGGGACATTACACGTCTTCTCTTCTTGGCCAGTAGAAACTCTTGGCAGGGCCATGTGGGTGCATGAACTGAACCAGTACATCTTCATCTTCATCTGAAACATCTCTGATACTTCCTATCCACCATTTCTGCACATACACACAACTCACATATTGTCTCATAGTCCACTGGAAGCCGCGCCCGATTTATGTGGGCCCGATGGGCGCCAATCCCCGGCCCGAGATTTGGGGAAGGAGGGGAGATCACGCCAAACGGAGAGGTAGGCGAGCCAACCTTTGGTACTCTAAAAAAACTTTTCACGGGTAGAACAATTGTAGCAGCCGTAAACTACACAAAACATGGGCATCTTGACCTTTTCACACAGCAGTTCTATGGGCAGACTTCACCTCCTGCCATCCATCTGGATTTAGCGCATTCGTGATGCAGCACTGTGACGTCAAGTGAAACCAACCTATTAATGGCAAGCAGTCTTAATATTTAATTGTTTGCCATCACTGAGCAAGTTATTTCCACTATTTTCATGCTTTATCATTACTTAATTCTCCCTGATCTACATTCCAGACTTCTGGAAAAAATGTCCAAGATGGCATATTATGATGAATAAAATTAATATGATGGAGCTTCATTGTCAAAGGTTTTATTTCATTAAAAGAAAGAACAAATATGCATCTTTATCTGGTATAAATCCCATTAGGATCATCAAGTGCCCACATGGTCATTTGGGGCCCCATAAAACCCCCACCAGTGGTACCATACCCTTCAAATTCATTTTGGCAAGAGCAAAGTTCCCAAATATAACAAATAACCCTGTTTAGAATAAATATGATCATTAATCGTGGTGCTAGGGGCACCCAAAGTGAAAAATCACACATGCCATTTTTTTGGAATTTGGTGACCCACCTCTCACCCAAACAGTAAGGAATGTTGATTCTGCCTGCATAATTGCGTAGTACAAACTACAATGAAATAACAGACCAATTTTCAGCCTTCTAATCACTATTAGAACAGAAGTTGTGGGTAGAGTTGGGCGGTATCCAAATTTTGATACCGTCAAACCTCCTCCCTATTTTACCCCGGTATACGGGATTACCGTGACTAATTAAATAATTAGTCTGTTCGTTTGTACGTTCTTTTTTTTTTTTCTATCATTGCATTTATGCCTAGACTTCTCCCCTAATCTGAGGAGAAGGCTAGGCATAAACATTAAATATTATTGGTTATATGTTGAGCAGAGTAGGTCTACGTAAGAAATGTGTACAAAGTTACACAAAGTAAAAAAAAAAAGACGCTACACATAGTGCGCACGCATCATTCATAACGGTTCCGCTCTGTGCAGCTAAATCAAAGAATAAAGGAATTACGCTAAAGTGCAACATGGAACTTGGAGACATAAAGGATGAATTAAATACAGGACAATTAACGCTGAGCAAGTCATTCGTCAGGAAAGTCAGAGGTACGTGATCATTTCAAGTGAGTAGTGGGAGAAGGCGATAACATACGTGTCGGCTTTGTCCAGTCATATCCTAAACACGGCACCAACGTAGCCTTTAAAATTATTTGTATATTTTTGTGACTGAGTAGCGGTGCAGCCGCACCCCCACTTCCCACTGATATGCACATACAACAGCCTCATGCATGAAAAATTATTGTCGGGTTGAAATCGGGCTCGGGCTCTTAATTACAGTTAATGTGTCGGGTCGGTCCAGGTTCGGACAGAATGCGCACGGGCTCGTGTAGGGTCGGGCTTGATTTTCTGGGTCCGAACTAAGCTCTACTTCTCATTAGGTCGGAACCCGAAATACTGCCAAACTGCAGAAGTCGTGTTCTTCTTTGAGACCAGGTCACTCGGTGCGCGACTCGGCATCTTTTTACTCTCTCTCTCTCTCTCTCTCTCTCTCTGATATAAGTGCATTGCATTTTTTTAATGACGGTATTGAAACTGATACCGTTGCTATTTTTAAGACCCGTGGTATACCGTATTACCGCATTACCGCCCAAGCCTAGTTGTGGGCCTCCAAAAATGCCAACAAATGAAATGCGAAATTCCAATGTGTCAAAAAGGGGCGTGGCACTTTAAGTTCAAATGGACGCCACGGGCAAACCATTTAAGATATTGACCTGAAAAGTCAGATTCCTTCGTTTGGTAACATAAGGCATATTTTCACCGCTTTTCAGCTAAATCTGAGCGGTGTCGCGTACATGGGTGGCTGAGTTGGCCCTGGAATGACCCTATAGTATGTCATAGCGAGAGAGATTTCCAGTCCCCGTAACATGAATCTCATCTGACTGGAAGGGACTATTTTACCAGAATCCACCAACAGTTAACCACAGTGGCTCATATTTCTCTTTGTAACATCTAAGAGGCATTGATCTAAACATTCGCCCCCATGTGAACACCTCAGGGAAGGACCAGGACCAGCCTGTTCACTGACACTAGGTCAGTGTTTCACATTCAAAAAGCCATATGAAATCATGCACTCAGAGCTCTCAAGAGTAGCTCATGTGGAGCAACATTTTCACTCAGCCACAAAAGCAACACATAGGCAACATTTCAAAGAGCGACACAAAACCTCCCTGCCAGCTCTTGGAGAGCTGCAGTGAAGAAATCCTTCCTCTGACCTTTTACCTCCCCATGAAGAAGTGCCAGAAATACAGAAACTTACCTATTACTCAAATGTAACTCTCTCCCGATATCGTTTCAGATACATAAATTTAAAGTTTGCAAAACATCAATATAAAGACTGTATCGAAGAAGTGGACATAGTCATGCTGACATCACGCATTGTTTTGAGGACTATCGTTTTTTAGCCTCAAGTTCTGCATTTTGGCCGTCGCCCAGGAAGTGACCATATTTGGACGGGTGGATCTGATGAACACAAGCAGAGCGGCACCCAGCGCAGCACCCTTACTGGATCTGGATCCATCTGGATTCTGGTGTGAAGCTGCTAACAAGTTAGATTCATGATTCAAGGTCAACTTTACAGCTAAGTGTTAAAGTCATCTTAGTAGCTAACTGTATTGGTAGCGTGGTAGAGACCTGTCAATCAGCAGGTAGCCCCGCCCCTTAAAGCATCCCCTGCTTTCTGGTCTGTTGGACTCTAAATGGACCATAATGTACTAAATTAACATCATGCTGGATTGAAGAAGACTTGAAACTAGAGATTGAGACATAAACTTACAATGTTTACTGAGATAAAACATCAAGAGAGAAGTAGGACCATTTTCTCATAGACTTCTATACAACCAGAGAGGAGTCTGATGGCCAGCAGGGAGAATGTAAGCTTTGGCTTCACTTTTCACACCCCGGTGTTTCCTCCTGCTTCAATGTCCCAATTTGACATTGACCATGACTAAAAGGCAGCACAGTAAATATGCAACAGAGTAAGTGAGCAAAGTGGGTTTTATTTCATAAGGAGTGATCTAGTAGGGTGAGAACCTGCGCTACACCAGACTGCTGCACCAATGCTAAAGTGATCTGTAATTGTTTCAAAAGCACACATAAGCAGCTCCTATATGTAGCACATATTTTTGTAATTGAATACACATCAATATAAACTGACCATGACAGGATGAAATAATAAGTATTAAAGTGACGGTGAAACAACTACTTAAAAGACCAAGACACTTCATGACATGTAGATCCAGTCCTACTGAGCAGCAGCAGCATGTCTTACAGTCAGAACCAACTGCTGACACAGGCAACAAGAAGACGATTTACTTTCCTGCTCTCACTGAGCAACAGGCCCCGTTTGCTATTGCTATTGCTATTGGGGGGGGGGGGGGTAACAGTCAGTGCAATGTCTGTGTGCACGAGTCTCAGTTCTTGATGTCTGTGCACAGATCTTACTGCGGGGAATCCTAGCCTGATGACGTACATCCGCGATGCACGCGCAGCTGCAAGGTTAGCCGCAGGCCTGCTCTGCATCACACACACACACACACACACACACACACACACACACACACACACACACACACACAAATGTATGCCATCTTTGACAGCTTTATCTCCCCGCTGTTTGGGGGGGGGGGTGGACGTTCACTCCACACTCGGTGACGGCTGCTGTGTGTGTTGGAAGCTGTTCTCCATTCAGTAAACAGAGCCCAAAGCCGGAGGTACTCCGCTGCATGTAAACGCTACCGTGATAACACAGTAAGACGTCGCCGAACAGCGGTGGACTGGATGCAAATGTTGGATTAACTTGAAACACGTCTCACCTGGATCCCCAGTTATGCGGAGGAAGCGCCTTCAAGCTACGACACGCTCATTTTTTCGCAAATACCTGGTAAAAAAAAAACCCGTCGGTCCTCATAACTGTTTCTCTCCAGCCATTTTTGAGCCAAACCGTCATCGCGATCCCGCGGGTGGAACCAATGTGACCGAGTTATTTATGTGTCGCTGTTGTTCATTGTATGCACCTTGAAATAGTGAAATTGATCAAACAGTACAGCAGATTTGAGCTTCGGTGAGAAATACGTGTTTTACACGGCGAAGGGAACGACATCCTGCGCTCACTATTTACCGGTGAACCCCCTTGTAAGCAGAAATGGTACGGCTCGTTAGATTCCGGGGAGCCACTTTGCCGTGCTCTGTAAACGCAGCCAATGAGCGGCCGTGTAGTAACCTGTAGCGGGATCAGGGCTGTCAGTAGGCTCGTTCGAGATGAGCCAGTCCTGCGCAGAACCGACCGCCGCACATTTTAGTTTTGTGTCCGACTTGGGTTGCAGTGGAATAGTCTAAAAAATACGTCCTAACTCCTATTCCTTGACCTGTGGAGAAAACGTCACGGGGTTAAGGAAAGGCGATAGGAGAACTGAAAAGGATTTAGGAAAAGTCGACCGCGGTGCTCAGAGAATGCTACCGGACTTTCACTATCTACATCATTATAATGCTGCTGATGATTGACAGCTGATGATCCGGTGATTGACGTGCGTCTGCGCTGGAGAAACTACAATAATGGACTACAAAAAGCGTGTCGTCCACTTCTCCACATGTTGTTGGTTTTATAAACAGCTGGTTCACTGACCGGCTTCAGGTCCAGCAGCTCCTCCTTCCTGTTTACCGTTTGCTGTATTTACATTTCATTTGTGGTTTTAGTTTTGTTTTTTGTCAAATTTGTAACATGATTGAAATAAATAAAAATATTAAAATATTATCACTGTCCACACATTTATCAACACACTTCATATTACTATATGTCTGCATGAAAGTTAATGTTAAATATGTAAATGCACATTTCGTTTGTTTTCATGAACAGCCGAAGTGTGCGGCACTTTAAATGTTGCTCTCAAAGAATTGTGGGTCGGCGTATCTCCTTTCCTTTCGCATAGGAAGGTCCGTTGCATCCTATGCTAAAGGAGCTCTGAAAGGAAGCATTGGAGCTCCTTTCCTTTGCATTTAGAGAATCCGAACGGCTCTTATCATGGCGGCCACTTGTTTACTTCCGGGTCACTCCTCAGTTAGGAACCTTCCTAAGAGAAATAGACTATTCAACCACATCCTGACTTGCTCTGACGTCGCACACGTGGGCAACGATAGTCTCATGAGATCAAGGCAGCTGCAGTTTTTAGAGTCAGGCACCCAGGGGCGGATCTAGGATTATGGGAGATCCGAGGCTTAGCCCAGAGGGACGAAAGACGTATGCACAAAGTTCTGGCTTTTTTTGGTTTTTGTTTTTGTTAATGTTGTTTTTATTCACTTTCATTGCGTATGCTAACTGTTATTACAACTGACGGTAATGAAAACCATCTAGCAAAAACTATAACTTTAAATCTTTTTTTAAAGATTTTTTTCAGGAATAGATGCCTTTTATTTAG
This sequence comes from Chelidonichthys spinosus, assembly GCA_029853015.1. Lineage (NCBI taxonomy): Eukaryota > Metazoa > Chordata > Actinopteri > Perciformes > Triglidae > Chelidonichthys > Chelidonichthys spinosus. The sequence goes on from CM056837.1 coordinate 2,190,060, forward strand.
CAGTGGACAGAGAGGAAACACAGGAGAGGGGGGAGTGACATGCAGCAAAGGACCTCCAGCCGGGATTCGAACCGGGGTCTGCTGCGTACGCGTACATGGCATGCACTATAACCACTCAGCCACCTGCACGCCTCAAAACTATGACTTTATCAGTCATTAAGTTCTCACACACCAAGTGTTAATCTTAACATTCACGGACCTAAAACCTCTGTTCTGTCGTTGCACCGCCGCAGAGAAAAACTGTCGGTTGAGAGCAACTCTCGTCAAAACTAAGAGCCAATCAGCTCTTTGATGAGCCAAGAGCTGATTGGCTCTTAGTTTTGACAACATACAGCTTGTTAAGTAGAAAATGCAAATTTCCCGTCCGAGTCTAATATTTACCGCTAGATCGTGGGCTGTTAGTCTCATGTTGTAAAATTAAAGTTAAATCTGTTACAAACATCTCATGTGGTTGATAATATCAATAATAATCATAGCGACAATAAAAGAGGTTATTTATATAGACCTTATAAAAAAAAACGAGTACACATTAAATACAGTATAACTGTCAAACTTTACTTATGTGTACTATGCATACTACCTCAACAGCAGATACACTACTATACCATATAGTGTTTTATATACATACATTATATTTATACATTACTTATATGTATTGGCATTATTTTATACTTCATATTTTTATACTTATTTGACTCTTTCTTTCCTAACTCTTATGGAAAAACTGCAGCTGTACATTTTCCCGAGGGGTTACTAAAGTATTCTGATTCAGATATTTATGAACAAATATTAATAAATGCAAATGTGGTCACAAACTACAAATAGCCTACAGATCATGTCTAACAGTATGTAACTTTTTCTATGACTTCCTGTCAAATCTTCGAAGGCCAATGGAAACTTTCTGACTGGAGCAGCTTTTAGGCTCCGCCTCCTGCTCTTGTCTGCTTTCGAGGCGAGGAGCAGTTCATCTCCAACGAGCCTCCTGTCACTGATGACACGTCAGAAACGTAGGTGGGGAAATAGTTATGTTGTAAGGATCATGTTACGCTGCTGTAACACACATACTAGTCTATACTAAAGTACGTCATTATATGATGCCAGAATAATAGAAACATACCGCTTCCTATAAGTAGCAATACCGCCATGAAGACCTGTCTGTCTCTACATGTCTCCCTGTGATAGACTGGTTACCTGTCTGTCTCTACATGTCTCCCTGTGATAGACTGGTTACCTGTCTGTCTCTACATGTCTCCCTGTGATAGACTGGTTACCTGTCTGTCTCTACATGTCTCCCTGTGATAGACTGGTTATCTGTCTGTCTCTACATGTCTCCCTATGATAGACTGGTTACCTGTCTGTCTCTACATGTCTCCCTGTGATAGACTGGTTACCTGTCTGTCTCTACATGTCTCCCTATGATAGACTGGTTACCTGTCTGTCTCTACATGTCAGCCCTGTGTTAGACTGGTTACCTGTCTGTCTCTACATGTCAGCCCTGTGATAGACTGGTTACCTGTCTGTCTCTACATGTCAGCCCTGTGATAGACTGGTTACCTGTCTGTCTCTACATGTCAGCCCTGTGATAGACTGGTTACCTGTCTGTCTCTACATGTCTGTGATAGACTGGTTACCTGTCTGTCTCTACATGTCAGCCCTGTGATAGACTGGTTACCTGTCTGTCTCTACATGTCAGCCCTGTGATAGACTGGTTACCTGTCTGTCTCTACATGTCAGCCCTGTGATAGACTGGTTACCTGTCTGTCTCTACATGTCAGCCCGTGATAGACTGGTTACCTGTCTGTCTCTACATGTCTCCCTGTGATAGACTGGTTACCTGTCTGTCTCTACATGTCTCCCTGTGATAGACTGGTTACCTGTCTGTCTCTAGATGTCTCCCTATGATAGACTGGTTACCTGTCTGTCTCTACATGTCAGCCCTGTGATAGACTGGTTACCTGTCTGTCTCTACATGTCTCCCTATGATAGACTGGTTACCTGTCTGTCTCTACATGTCTCCCTGTGATAGACTGGTTACCTGTCTGTCTCTAGATGTCTCCCTGTGATAGACTGGTTACCTGTCTGTCTCTACATGTCTCCCTGTGATAGACTGGTTACCTGTCTGTCTCTACATGTCTCCCTGTGATAGACGGGTTACCTGTCTGTCTCTACATGTCAGCCCTGTGATAGACTGGTTACCTGTCTGTCTCTACATGTCAGCCCTGTGATAGACTGGTTACCTGTCTGTCTCTACATGTCTCCCTGTGATAGACTGGTTACCTGTCTGTCTCTACATGTCTCCCTGTGATAGACTGGTTACCTGTCTGTCTCTACATGTCTCCCTGTGATAGACTGGTTACCTGTCTGTCTCTACATGTCAGCCCTGTGATAGACTGGTTACCTGTCTGTCTCTACATGTCAGCCCGTGATAGACTGGTTACCTGTCTGTCTCTAACATGTCTCCCTGTGATAGACATGGTTACCTGTCTGTCTCTACATGTCTCCCTGTGATAGACTGGTTACACTGTCTGGTCTCTAGATGTCTCCCTATGATAGACTGGTTACCTGTCTGTCTCTACATGTCAGCCCTGTGATAGACTGGTTACCTGTCTGTCATCTACATGTCTCCCTATGAGTAGACTGGTTACCTGTCTGTCTCTACATGTCTCCCTGTGATAGACTGGTTACCTGTCTGTCTCTAGATGTCTCCCTGTGATTAGACTGGTATACCTGTCTGTCTCTAGCATGTCTCACCTGTGATAGACTGGTTACCTGTCTGTCTCTACATGTCTCCACTGTGATAGATCGGGTTACCTGTCTGTCTCTACATGTCAGCCCTGTGATAGACTGGTTACCTGTCTGTCTCTACATGTCAGCCCTGTGATAGACTGGTTACCTGTCTGTCTCTACATGTCTCCCTGTGATAGACTTGGTTACCTGTCTGTCTCTACATGTCTCCCTGTGATAGACTGGTTACCTGTCTGTCTCTACATGTCTCCCTGTGATAGACTGGTTACCTGTCTGTCTCTACATGTCAGCCCTGTGATAGACTGGTTACCTGTCTGTCTCTACATGTCAGCCCTGTGATAGACTGGTTACCTGTCTGTCTCTACATGTCTCCCTGTGGTAGACTGGTTACCTGTCTGTCTCTACATGTCAGCCCTGTGGTAGACTGGTTACCTGTCCAGGTGAACCCTGCCTTCGCCCAATGGATGGATGGGCAGCTGTGGTAAATTCTAATTTGAAACATTGTTTTAACAAAGTATTATAAGTTATACTAAAGTTTTAAGGATTTTATTAACATTTGTCATGGGCCAACAACAGAGTGTGACACAGACACCAGGGGGGTGAAGGATCTGGAGGAACATGAACAGCATATTATCAACACATCATTTCACTGTGCAGTTTGCAATAAATAATCTGCAAACATAAAACAATTAAATGCAAATAACACGACTTCAGTAGATGCGTACTAGCTATTTTACTTATTTACTTATTAAAGCAGAAAGTACAAATCTCCTCCGAATGGCTTGGTCTTTAGTGTCAAAAATCCAGCTTTTATTTAAGCACAGAAGGTGAATGGCCTCATTTATATAGCGCTTTTGTCCAAAGCGCTTTACAGCAATGACTGACGTGCTCCCACACATTCACGGCCACGGAGGGTGACAGCCAGCTCGTCAGGAGCAATTGGGGAGAGGTGTCTTGCTAGGCACTCAGCTCGGAGGAGCTGGGATTTGAACCGGCAATCTTGCGGTTGCCAGCCAACCCGCTCTACCTCCTGAGCTAAACCTCCCCAAAGAAGGGTACATAATGTACATTGTCACAAGGGAGCAACACCTGCATGACTTTTTTTTTAAATTGTTAACAAGCACAAAAAAACAATTAGTTTGTACTGAAAATAATGTTTCCATTTCGTTTTGTTTTTTTGTACAGTAAGAAAATAAATTAATAACTAAGCTGCATTTCTTCTGTTACTAAAGTAATAGCTACTGCTAACTGTTCCAGTAAACGTTGGCACTAATATGTTATTCTTACTGCAATAATAAAATAAATCATATTAAATTATTTGTGTTGTTCGGTCCGTATGAATGGTTGGGATACATTCTAGCAGCTGGAGGCACCAACAGCACACTAGCATTGAGTTTGCAAGAGTTTTTGGGGAATGAAGTCAAATTTCACAGCCACAGCCATACTCATGGTAGTGGGATGGCTTATTCCCTGTCCTCATTCCACGAAGAGCTCTGATTTGCTTGCACTGTTTGCTTTATTTGCAGAGCATGTTACGTTCATTGCAATCGTGTCATGCTTTTGTAAAAATGTTTTTTGTAATATTGTGGTGTCAGTCAAACTGAATTTGTTGTGTAATGTCGGAATGGCACACTGATCAAAAAGGTCGGCGACCCCTGCAGATATCTATAGGATCTGTTGTGACACAAATGCATCCCCATGATCACATGCATCTAGCCACGCATGTGAATTGACACGCGCGCTTAACACACACGCCCTTTTCTACTGGTATTTCACACCGTTCCTCAGTGCAGCCAAGCATGCTGCTGTTAGTTTTGCAATTTGAGTCACCTGGGGCTACACATGTCCTGTTCTGTTAACCACTGTCACAGGCCTCAGCGTATAGTTCCTGGCAGGTGGCGATGCTCTCAGCCTGCAACTGTGTGTGTGTGTGTGTGTGTGTGTGTGTGTGTGTGTGTGTGTGTGTGTGTGTGTGTGCATGTGTGTGGATGACAGAAAAGACAGAAAGAGATGAATTCAGTTTCATGCTACTTAGGATTTCTCTGTCTTTTTTCTCTGTGTCTCGTTCACACAGCAGCAGTGACAGGCACTTCGAGAACAAAGATGTCGGGTACAGGTGTTGTCACTCTGAAAAAAAAGAATCCGTTTCATGCTGATGGTGCTCGGCGAGTAATATCAATATTTCTCATCAGCCCAAAACAGGATGTGAAAGAGGCCTATTCTGTTACCCTCTGTATCACGCTGCTGAAACATATGTTCAAACATTCAAAGTGATATCTTCTTCTTCTTCTTCTTCTTCTTCTTTTTCTTCTTCTTCTTAAATGTCTTAACTATAGAAAAAAGTAGTTGTGGCACCCCTACTTTGTGATCAATAAAAGGATATTTAGCTCAGGGCCAAATAGAATTAAGAATTGCTTTAGGATAATGACAGTATCGACCAGTGCTCAGTAAAGCGTTTCAAGCAGTGGCGGGTTAATTCCCATCTATGAAGGTGTTCAGGGAGCCAGTGGCTTGACAGTCAAAGTCATTCTCTCCAGCTCGGTGGTGCTCTGCTCCCCCATTTGAAGCTCTAATTTACAACCTATCTTTGGAAACTCGGACGTTTGAGAGTGTGTGTGCCGTCGCAGACATGGAGAAAATGTGGCTGCACTTGCATAGACCACACTAGTAAAACCCAACTCCTGCAACGTTGTGGAACAATTTATCCTCTCTATTGGCATGTGCCTACATATCTGTAAACCCAAAAGTCCTCCGGCGACTCACGGATGACATGTCATGAATTACAGGTCAGTATGAGTTATGGTTGGATCAGGCTACAAAGCATTAAGGCTGACACTGTAATATAACATAATAACGCAATTACAGCTTCATGGGAAAGAATTAGCCTTTTTTTTTGCATGTTAAAAAAAATCCTCCAAGGACACAAAGTATTCAGGGAAAGTATTCTAAGTTCTCCCTCTTCTTTTCAAGCTGATGTATTTCTGAAGCAAGGTGCTTTGAGTGAGCATTCCTTCTTGCGTATTCCCTCTGTGAATAGAACTAATTTACCTTGCTCATTATGTGAGACGTTGAGTTGTGTTTTGATGTTTGGAGATGGAAATGCTTTGAGATGAAATATTCATTTTTTTAGTTGGCTTAATTATGTATGTGTCCACTGTCAAGTTGAAAAGTGCTGTTCCTGTGAGGGATGTTTCAAGCGCACCTTTTTGCCATTGGCACAGAATACATTACCTCCTTATTACAGGGATTGCCTGGCGTACACTCATATGCAACCTTATGGAAATATTAAATGAAGAGGCTGCACACCTCAGTGGACACACTGAATAAGCATGAGTGTCTCTTGTTCATAACATAGCTGATTGTCGTCTTCTACTCGTTTAATGCGTCATCCGTTGTTTCAGCCAAGACTTTGTCCTCATATATATATATATATATACATATAGGCCTATATACCTGTGTTCTAGCATTGTGACATCTAGCATTGCTCTGTCCAAATGTAAAATCAAACCTGTCTCCCGGCACCTCTGAAGCTCACTAATTAACATGTAATGTTTTGTTTGTTTATTCCATACAAAAACGGAAGTGTAAAAATAACAATGTGTAGTTTTACTAGGGATTTCATGCTGGGTTTACTGGAATTTCTGCTGGTTGTCTGGAAACCTTATAGTGACGGCAATACTTCAGGTATATAGTCACTCCCAGCCAAGGAATAACCCAGCACATAAACCCCCAGTTAACCATCTCCTGGCTGGAGCTGGATTTTACAACACCAAATGGGATCCATCTTCTCATCTAACTCATGGCAGGAAAGAGAGGGTATTCCCCCAAATCATTTCATATTAGAAGGCCAACATATTCCTTTAAACAACTAATACCAGCGAGAAATGGAAAAAGAGAGTCGGCTGAAATATCTGCAAAATGAAGGAAGATACATATGACTTGTCACATTTTCTGTCTCCCTGTCGATCTGCCTGTAATCAGCTTGTGTGTGTGTGTGTGTGTGTGTGTGTGTGTGTGTGTGTATTGTATGGGGGGTTTCCAACTGCCTGGCTTTGACGCTCATTGGACTTCTTCTCTTTTCCAAGCCATGAAGGCGATTGCCTCTCGCTCTTTCCAAAGCTGTAAAACAAGAAAATGAAACACTTGTCTATCTCACTTTTGGGTTTGTCCAGATCTCACGCTCTCCACATGTTTCTAAGGGGGAATTTTGGTGCACACTTGGCTTTGACCTATACTGAAGTGGTGATCAGGCTAGAGAATGCTAACATATCTATCATACCTGATAAGTTAGATCATACTTAGTGAGTTAGTAATGTAATTCTGTCCTTTAACGACATATTTCTAGGCATCTGTACATCATTTTCTTCTGTTTTTCAGGCCTACAGTATGAGCTTCATCCCATATTCTTTACATAATACTGTCCTTTTAAACATAGCTAGGAAAATCTTTAGAGGACTTCAGGTGTTTTTACCAAATCTTGGAACACATCACTGATAATTTCCATAATATAACTGCAAGAATCCCACTCAATTTCTGTAAACCTTTCCACATGAGATAACTGATCTCTGCTGAGTGACTTTCCCCCGTCCAGAACACTTCATTATGAACTCTAAATGAAGACTATCTCTATACATGTTTATTTGCAAAGCCTTACTGGCTGTTGTGTTATTGCAGTCATTTCCTGAACTGGAATTTCATTTTGGGGCTCCCCTCTCACTCCTAAAACTTACTAGCGGCCTGTCACCCTTTCAGCACCTCTTGCTGGCTCTTGTAAAGGTGTGGGTGGGCCGTGGTTGGACCCTGAAGTGGCTGCACAGACGCTGAGCTGTGAAATTACATTAAGCCGCCAGCCTAAGGCCCATGGCAATCCTCCCTTAATGAAAAACTGTTTCACAGCGCAGGCTGCTCGGAGCACCGGAGACAATCTGTTTGACAAGCAAAGCTTAATATGGAGAGGTTGAGTAAAGGGACACCATAGTAATTGGCTGGCATTTTGGATGTTCATTTATAGTGCTCCTCCACTCTTGGTGTACAGAGAAAAATGTTGTGATGTTTTGCAAGTGTGTGTGGGAAAAGAGTAGGTGTGTGGTATTCATATTCATCCAGTGAAAATAGCAGTGGCCTATCACAGAATGAGACATAAGCACGTACACAAACATAAACCACCCACACACCATTCGCTCACTGAGCCTCACCATCGTAGCGCACAGCCACACAGTGGCATGGAAATGTGACCATCATAAAGGGGAATGCAACCTGTTAATGTGCATTAAAAGGTCACGTTATTCATCAATGAAAAGTTTGTGAGCTGCCACGGATTTGTTTTGAACTGAAGCTGATTTATTCTCTGACATTACGGTGGAGGACATGGATTCTTGTTGGTGGAACAATAACCGCGATGAAGAAATACATCCAGAGCTGCACATATCTTTTTTTTTAACTATCTGTATTCTGAAAGGGAATCCAGATGGATCCAGATCCAGTAAGGGTGCTGCTCCACTGCTTGTGTTTATCAGATCCACCCGTTGCTCCTCCACAGTCCAAATATGGTCACTTCCTTCACTGGTTGCAAAAATCCAAGATGGCGACAGCTAACGTGCCCAACTTGATTCTTCAAAACTGAAGTCCACAAACCAATAAGTGACGTCACCATGACTACATCGATTTTTTACATGCAGTCTATGGTCAGTGTGGTGTTTTCACCTCATTCTGCTGCTTCCAAGTGGCCAAAAAATACCTCACTATACATGCAGGATGCAGTATTGGTATATTTAAATGCACAAGTCCATTCTAGGCATGTTACACATGGACATATGCTCTGAGTTTGTAGCTGTACCAAATACCTGATTACGTCCAATCCTTGGGCTGTGTTCACTGACACTGAAGAAAGGTCTATTGTGTTGCCAGACTGGCTTGAGACTCCCTCGTCTCTCGGGCCAGTTTTAAACAGAAGCTAACTGCTGGTTTTATCTGCATTTATTAAAGTAGTGTACCTGTGTCTGTTTGACCTATTATGCTGTATTAACCTATTATGCTCATGAATGGACTTCAGTTCAACTCTTTAATGTATTGTTTTAATTCTTATTATATGTATGAAATGCACATGCACCCGACGTTTAACTGTGCTGCCTTCTTGACCAGGTCGCCATCGGGAAAAAGTTTTATCTGGCTTTACCTGGTTAAATAAATGTAACATTTTAAAAAATAGCTTTAAAGAAAAAAATCGTCAGCAACAACTCTTCACTGCAAGTGTTCCCATAATAACCCACAGCTGTGAGCAGTTTTTTTTTTTTTTTTTATAGAAAATAGTTTTGTAACATTTTTAGCACCTGAGAGATGGATATCTCAAAAGCTGGGCCCAGTAAACCGAACCCATCAGCATGACCTGGTGTTAAAGACATGCTTCTTTTAAAAAAAACAGGTTTTCTCTGGTCTCTACACCTATAAACTGGTCCTCCCTGAGCCTGTCAACTCCCAGAATGAGGAAAACAAGCGACTCCTGCATGGTCTCTGCAGCCCACCCTCTGGTAAAACGGTGCTCCTACAGTCTGTTCAGATTCAGCTCCTTTCGTTACATAACGAAAGGAGTCATTTGCATAAACCCGAACTCCTCTGCACGATCATAGGAGATCCGAAAGAGGTGCGTTTCGCAACACAGCGCTGAGAGCCGACAGCACGGATGGAGAAAGCGGACAGACCTTAGATCAAAGGTGCACAAATGCAAATCAGTTTATTGGTCAATCTGAGAAGAATATAAGCGTGATGTCATGAGGGTCATCTCATGTTGGGCTCGAGGCTTTTTACAATATCACACCATAATGGCCACGGTGGTCATACAGCTGTGATGAAAGAAAAAGAAGCCTGCACAGCCGTGTCAGATCCTTGATGACTGGCTCGTTGTCCGTGGTTTCCTCAAGTCAAGCACACCCATAGACTTCACATCACAAGATTTGTCATAATCAAAGCAGCATAGGCATTAATATTGAGACTTTTACATTAACCCTATGGATCAACTTAAAAAACTGTCAATACCATAGTAAAAATCCATTAGAATAAAACACTTTCATTAAGAATGTTTCTTAAGTAAAATTCCATATCAGCAGAATGCACTTAAAGTATGAAAAGTAGAAGAACTCTGTGCAGAAACATGGCCCCTACATCTTTATAATCATAGATTACAGTATTGAATTATGCCTACTGATGTGTTCATCTGGAGGCAGCATTTCAAGGTTGTGGTTTGTTAAGGCAGTTTGATTTACGCTTGACGTTTCCATCTGGTGAGTAGTTGTATCCAGTGGGTCCATGGCATTCTGTCACGGGACCCACCAATAATTTGCTATAAATGATCAAAATGCGAGTGGGCCTTTCATAGAGGAGTATTTCAACATGCTGAGATGTCCATGTTCCACTGAGTAAGATGTTTGGGGTGTGGCTCACTCCAGCAAGTGAGTCAGTTACTTCCTGTCTCGAGAAAAAATCCATAGAAGAAGGGTGGAAGCGAGTCGCTTGGTGGAGGAAAAACAGAGAGATTGACATCTAGTCAAAACATGCATTGTTGTGTAGCTGAATACTGTTGGCTTATATTTGTCGAAGCAGTCTCCCTGAGAGGCCGACTCAACCTAAGAGAGTCATGAGGACATTCTCAGCCGACCAGTGAGATCTGCTTGTTTGCCACCAGAATTTAGAAATCAAAACAGGGTTTCCCTTGGAACTCTGCTCACTCTCGCGGCTCCTTTTTTTTGCGCAGTGTGGCGCTTCACTTCTGCTCTGAAATCGATCTCTTCTCCGCAGTATCACTTGCAACGTAGGCTCCACCTGAGCACTTTAAAGTGTGTGTCTTTCAGCTTGATAACTGCAGTTGCACTGAGCAGAGTGCCGTGAGTGTGGTGATAGTGGGGGTTGTGGGTCTGTGGGAAGAGGAGGAGGAGGACCTCACATTTAGCTGCCATCCCTCGGGAGAGATTAAGCAGTTTAGTCTTTGCTGTGTCTCTCTCTATATCACTGCTACCGCCTCCTGCTTCTCCTCTCTATTTGGAGGGTGGCCCTTTTCCGTCATCCTCCTTTTGCACTTTCTGTTCCCCCTCTCCTCTCGTTTCCTCTGATCCTTCGCTCGCTCGCTTTCTTTCCATTCATCCTGCCGTGCTGCTGACACACTGAGCATTGTTTTTTTTCTTTTTTACCCACCCCTCCGACCCTTTAACTTCCAGCTGATTCTTATAAACCACATGGCACAGGACTAGTGTGCTTGTGTTGGGAGCCGCACCGCCATCCCCGCTCCCCCGACAGGCTGCTTTGGCTCGGCCGTCCCACTGAGCTGATCCCCTTGGTCCTGCGTGGAGCACCACGGAGCTCAACCGCTACTCACATTAATCTCCTAAACGATCCTGGACCTAAGAGGATCAATACTCATTTTCAGGGAGCAGCATGATCCCTTAATGTAGTGGAGGATGGCTGCTTATCCCTCACTCTCTCTCCCTGCCTCCCCCCTACCCGCCTCATTTTCAACTCCCCATAGGAAGAGCAGGCCTTTCATTCTATTTCATGGCCCAGTTTAGTTCAGATCTGGGTTTGGCTGCTCATGTTGTTCCTCAGGTGAACAGCACCTGCATGGCTTCTTTGGGGAGGGCCTTCAGATAAAGAAGCCTGTCTTATGAGCAGATATAACCTTTAGAGTGAGTTTCTTTTATGATTTGAGATGTTGTAATTGACTTCTCTGACCCTGCTTTCATCCAAATCCGAGGCTAACGCCATCACCAGCTCCATCTACATCTCATTTGCTGCTGCATGAATTTGATCCAGTAAATTTCAAACACAGTAATTTTGCCAGAGAAAATAAATCAACCCTGAAACATAGCAGAGAGGTCTTCGGGGCTGTTTCATTCTAATAGTGGTTGTATAATTGTTATTCTTTGTTTTTACCACAGACGCTGAAAAATGACTCGTGATCCAACAAAAATAGGAAAAGATCAGGCTTTTCCATTGGATAACAAGCATCCTATTTTTCCAGGCTCGTGTGCAGGGAACAGTGCTACAACTGCACGGTTAGTCGAGCGTCTCGTCATTGATCTTTGCTGATGTCGACTGTTTCTGGGGCCTTTTTCATCGGGGAGGGAAGGCAGAGAGAGACTCTCTCAGGCAGGCTTTTCATTGGTGGAAGAGGCCACCTGCAGCAAGTTTGGAGGTGTTTTTTATGCTCAAGCTATTACTCTCTGTCTGGGCAGCCTGCCGTGAGAGCTGGACGGCTCTACTGCTACTGAGTTATTCAGCCCAGCGATCTGCCATCCTATGTATACAAGCTGTCACATGTATCTGAATGAGAAGCCCATCGTCCAGCATGACGACTTTGTTACATTGATTTGACAGGTACATTTATATCATACGCTTGTGGCATAATCTCTGCGGTTATGAGAAGAAATCTTGCAACTGTAACCCAAAGACTCCCGACATCATTACAAAATGAGCTGGCCTCGTTTAACAGTCAACAGAAGACACATTGGGTTACGCAGGGGAGCCGCCACAATAGACTGAATGATGACAACTCTCACATGCCAGAGGTCCAGCACCAGAAGCACCAGAAGCACAACAGCCATCCTCCTCTAGAAAAGCCACAGCCCAGCAGAGAATGGCTGCTCCTCTGACCTGTAATTGCATGTCATGGGATCTGCAGCATCATTTCAGTTTGTGCTGCGTTCACAAGCTTTCCTCGTCACTATAAGTTTCCAGAAGAATTCACCTCAAACATGTGATCCCGGATTCTTGTCTATTAGCACAGACCCTACTGTGATAGGTGCTGTGTGTGTGTGTGTGTGTGTGTGTGTGTGTGTGTGTGTGTGTGTGTGTGTCGGCTGCAGTGAGCTCGGCTCAGGAGAACAGCAGGGTTTTTCTTTAGGTGGAGGATCGAATCAGTGATGACAGTCTCATGACCCTCTCTGTAACACACACACACACACACACAACAACTTCCATGATGTTAGACAAATTACACGGAAGGCAAAATAGGGTCGCAAAATAACATACTTTTCCCAAAAATAATGAATCTCCAACCAGGCATTATTAATCATTATTATTATATAATAATTATTCTAGTTTGTGTGAGAGATTGTGATATATTGCCAAATACAGCACACAAAATGTTGTTTGTTTGTTTTCTTATTACAAAAAAAAACCCAAATAAATTAATAAATGAGACACAGTACGCTTTGTTATGTATAAACGCAGCAAAAAACACTAATCAAGACACCTAGTTTACCTTGAACTCTCCCTGTTTTTAATACGTGACACACTCGTTAAAGGCAGGTACTGCGCGCGTTCATCATCCCTTACCTCAGTACTTCCCGTCAACGGTACTGGCAGCGCGCGAGTCGGGGAGGTGCGGGAAGGTGATGTCGTAAAGCTGAGTGTCGTAAACCAGGTGCGGAGAAGGGGAGGTGAAGGGGAGGGAGGAGGGGGAGGGGGGGAGAGGGGGTGAGAGAGGAGGTGACTCTCCGGCAGCATTTAGACACAACGAAAGGATCATGGCGGATGGCCCCAGGTGTAAGCGCAGAAAGCAGGCGAACCCGAGGAGGAACAACGGTGAGTTAAACTACTTCCGACGCGGAGCTTTTCTGCTAGGGAGACGGTCTAGAGGCTGTTCCGTCTCCCAGTAATTCCACCGAAAAGTTTGACAGCCCACAAGTCGCTGTTTTGATAAATGAAAGTGCTTGAAAGTAGCAAGTGAGCGTTGAATTGCAGCCTATGTGGTGTACCGTTATACCTGGGTCGCGTCTCTCCCTCCGCCTAGCGGTCCGCTGCGCCGGGGACCGTTATACGCACCTCACCCGCTCAGCGGAGCCGCTTTGTCCGCACTTTAACACTTGTTTGTTCATTTTAATCCACTTTTATGCCGCTTTAGAGACCCCGTGTTCATTGATTTTGTTTCATTCTGTCGAGTTTTTTGTAAGCCCACCGCAAAAACTCGGACCTGTTTCTGCGAGGAGAGGGGGGCTACCTGGTTGTTGTTATTGCGGACTCGACACACGGGTCGTCGTTAACAGTTTGGGTTGAATAATGATAATAAAAAACACTTAATGTCGCTGTGCTTGTGTCGAAAACGCCCTTAAGTTTCCGAAAGACAAGAGAAGGGGGACAGCAGTTTGGTTCGCTCTTTCTTTCTTTTGCTCATAGCAGGTAGCGGCCGGACACTGTTGCTGCGTCCACGGGCTCAGTGCGTTGCTTCACCAGCCAGCTCCATACTAACATTCATGTTTCACAGCGAGACAGCAAAGCGTTGTTGAAGCACGCTTCTGTCCGCTCGCTTCTTCTCTTCACCTCCAACTTATTGCGCTGTTTCCGCTCCGTGCCGCTGGCAGCGCCCGTTAGACGCGCGTGAGTGCTTGAACGCGGCGTGTTGGTCGTAACGTATCGATAGAAAGCTCCGGAGGTTCCGGAGAACGAGGGGATATCTCACGCGCTGTTTAGTGCGAGCAGGGCGAGCGCAGCCCATATAAGGACAGCGGATCCTCTCCAGGCGCGCGCCGGGAATCCTGATTCTTGTCCGCGGACCTTGAAACGCGCTGAGCTTTCTTCGTGTCTGCCTGGTTGTTTGAACGCGCTGTGTGTGCGTGTGCGTCCCGGTGTGGACGACAGTGTTAACGGGCTACAAAGTAGAATCCCGCGGGGATACCGAGTTACACGCGTTCCGTACATTCAAGGTACATCTCCGGTACTAAGTCGTTAGCTCCGTGTGCTTTTTCTTTTCCGTATATTTGTACGTTTAGTACATGGATATTCATAGTTTTATTGAAAAGGCGAGCCTTCTTTGGTGTCGGCGGTTTATGAACTAGCTCATGTGTTGTGTAGCTTAAAGGAACTGGGGGAGAAAGGGAGGAAACTGCGTGACATAGAGTCAAAGCAAACCGATACATGGGATGCTACTTCCTCGTCATCCCCGTGGAGGTTTTCTGTGGATCCCTGATGAGTGTGAATGAAGGCTTTTTATTTGATGCTTTTATGGGTGCTATCAATGTTTTCCACTTCTTAATCGGGTGTGTTCAGCTATGCATTCCCTCCCTGCAGCGTTTGTGTGTTGAGTATGTGTGCAAGGTGGACACACCTTAAATAACGGTCCTGCTGTCAAGGTGTGGATACAGAGAGACAGAGAGAGAGAGAGAGAGAGAGAGAGAGAGAGAGAGAGAGAGAGAGACCTGTCACGTGTTGCTTTATTATTTTTTCTTTCTCTTTTCTTTAACTTAACATGGTTTTATTAAGTAATGACACAGCCCTGTTGATATTTAAAGTCACATCCCAAGCTAAACAGATGTGTTTCCTTGTTACTCTGCCTCATCTGCATTTGCTTCAAAGAGCCGTCAAGGTCTGCTTTTAAGTCCTCACTTCCTGCCGCCTACTGACAAGACTGCAGATCTGTCATGCAAATCAACATCTCTGCTTTTTGAAGGGAATTCCTCAGTAAAGTTAGACTGCTGTGTACATGTTGTCAGACCTGATTACAAGTTGGCATTTTAATAGGGACTGTTGAAACCCACTCCAGCCTCATTTTCTTATAATGAAAAAAATAAAAAGTTCTTATAATTAAGCAAGCATTGGAGATGTGCCCAGCTGGTTGTGGTCAGTGGCTTTGCCAGGTCTCCGGCGAGCGGGGGGAGATCAAGGTGAGGTCCGGTCTGTAAACAGAGAGGTGTTAACAGCCTGCAGGACGACAGGTGTTTGCAATCGGCGGGATACTCCAGCTTCCTTTGTCGCGTCTCCCCACTCAACTCCCCTAAGGAACAGCAGCCGTTCCCTGCAACGGTAATTTAACACAGCAATTTGGGAATAGAGGAATGCGCCCGGTGTTAACATTCTTTGCAAAAATAAACATGGCTGTGCCTGGGACAGCTTTGTGCCCACGCTCAGGAGCCGGAGACCACTTGTAAAGAGTGTGCACACAGGTAGCAGTGACTTTTATTTATCTACCATATCACACGGCCCATTTGTCTCGAACTCTGATCTGCCCCCCCTCACTTCCGAGGCATTCTCACACTTGCACCTTGATGAATCATCCATCAAATAAGCAAAACGAGGTTGTGGGCTAGGTGCTTGGCAACAACTCATGTAATGTTTAAGAACATGTTTATTGGCCTGTGTTAGTATACTTAAACTACACTTAGGGCCCTGGACTCCCTCACCCTGTCTCGAAACTACCGAATACAACCACATCCTGTCAGTTTGTGGGAGACAATTAAAGAAACAACAATGGTTTGGCTGTAGCTAGTTTGTCCGGTGAAACAAGCCGTGTTTTGGGCTCCAGAGGAGGTGGGGATTGGCTCCGTGGCTCCACATGCCACTTCAGTGTTTTAAAAGACATCTGTTTACATTTAAAAGGTCCACCCCTGTTGTGCCAAGAGTTTAGCAGAGGAGGAAATTTTTCATTTATCTTGCTGCTTTTCACCAACTTCCTCAGCAGCTTCATTTAAAAGTGCCAACTAAGAAGAAAAAACGCCCCCCTCACTACCCCCCACCTCCACCTCTCTCTCTCTCTCTCTCTCTCTCTCCCCACTCACTCCTCCTTCCAGAGCTAGTCCTTTATTTTGGGGGGTTAAGACACAGTAGCCAGGGGTACTGTTGATTGCCCCCTGACCTAGGCACCCATGCGTGCCTAGAGTATGACTTCACTTTCCCCCCCTGTGCCATTGTGAGGCTTCCAGCATGTCCAATTGTGTTTGTGTTAAAGTCTGTTCAATGAAAAGGGAAGAGAGGAGGAGGTGGTGGAGGAGGAGGAGGGGTGGTGGAGGCTGAGCTGCAGCCTTTTCTCCGCTCCCTTCTCCGTCCAGTCCTCTCTGACCCTTCAACTGTGGGCTCCATGTGCCCCGTGGTGGTGGTGGTGGGGTTGGGAGAAGTGCCTGAGGTGTCTTAAGAATTTTACAACAGGTGACATCTGAGTGATGGGTGCTGGCAGATGAAAAGCATCTCTCCCAGACCTCTCTGGACGTTGCACACCTACAAAAATACAATATTAGATGCCTGATAGAGATGACAAGTGCTCTACTTGTTTGCATGAACCATCCGAGGGACAATGTGGTGTTTGTGGCTGAGTTTCATCCCTCTCCATGTCCACGAGGGTGGGAAAAGGCCTGTCCTCATCTGACCATTCGGTGGAATTGAAATGATGTGATGTACGACCACACTCCCACCTCTGTTTGAGGCAGCTTAATGAATAGCTGCACCCATGGAGGCTGAGAGCATTAGCCTATAAAAAGGTGCTCTCCCTTCGTAAAGCAGGAGTTTTAAACCCAGAGTCAGTTTCAGTAACCCCCTTAACTGCGCTTGGATGTGCTTTATTGGGGTTTGTGTGGCTGAATGCTTAAATGAACCATTGTGTGTTCAGGCTTTAGTGAGAAAGCCTGAGGAGAAAGAGCCTAGTTACCTTTGCAGTTTGCCTGCTCTACCTCATACACTTTCATTGGCAGAAGAAAAGGCCCATTCAGCGGGCCCGGCATGGGGAGGGAGAGCCCTTTTCACACTCGGCTTGTGGGAAACTTCTCCTCCATACTGTGCATGCCATTTGCATATGACCCATTCTTTTCCCAAAGGTCCCCGTGAGGGAGGAATCCGTGGAACGTTCGCAGAATTCATCAAATCCTGCTCTCACGCAGCCTCGGGCCCTCAAGAGCCCTGCTATTGCAGCACTCTGACATTTTTCTCTCGGAAGCGTAGCTTACGTCCGCGCCACGCTCGCTGTCTTTACCGTTAACGCCGACGCATCCCCACGGCATTTTATGTCCCGTGTATTTTAAAGTGGCAATGTGCTACCCAGTGTGCTATTTTTAATGTCAGTGTGAAGGCTTAATTTGGCACAGCAGGCAGGAGTTTCCCCAAACCCCCCCAGCATGGGCCGTGAGGGGTCCATCTGCATGACAGGACAATGTGATGGGGCCGCGTGCCTCGCAGGGTCCCTAAGTGATGCCGGTCGCCAACACTACCCAGAAAGGACAAAAATATTGAGCGTAGGGGGTAATACAGGGATGAGGTGTTGGGAGCTTGTAGCGACGCGTCAGCTCAGTGAACTGAACAGAAACACAACCGTCGCTCTGGAGCCGAATGCCCCCCCTTCTCGTCCCAAGACCATCTGAACGGCAGCCTTGATGTCACAGCATCTACACTGACTTGTTTGGGAGATTGTGTTGGCTCCGACAGCCTTGACCCAGGTAACGTGATCCTGACAGAAAGTGGGGGAGGCAAGTATCAACGTAGGGAGGAGAGCTCACTTAAGTGGATCATGTAAGCTAACGGAGCAGAAAAGGCTCCTCCTGTCTCCAAAGCAGTGAGTCATGGGCACACAGGTGTGTTTGCATGATGACACAAAACTTGCCAACAACGCTGTCCTTTTCTTCCCCCCTCACATTAACTGTCCCTTGTTCTCCCTCTCCCCCTCCTCCTCACCCCCTCCCCACAAGTGTGGGGGTGAGAGGTAATATTCTCCGGTAGTGTGTATACTTGAGGGAGAGATTACTCTAAATTGCCATCCTGGTGGAGGTAAATATTGTGTACGGTGTGTCTAGCGTGGCTTGCTGATGTGTGTTTTTAATCATGCACGAGTGGCTTCTGTTCAGGTCCACAGTGAGTCCCTTTGGGTCTGTCTGCAGACCCCTCCTTGTCCCCAGACACCACCACCACCTCCTTCTTCCCCTTCCCGCCCATCCATCCCCGACCCCTCCCTTGTGGTCCTCAGTGGAGCGGTTAATGAAAAAGACGGGACTGACACAATAGGCAGAAGGCGGGCCTGGTAAGGGGCTCTTACGCCAGCTTGTGTTTATGGCAAAAACTCACCAGGGCTAACCTCCACTGCAGCTTCACTCCAGACAGCACTTTTTGTCTCTTTTTTGTTGCCTTGTTTCTGACAAAGATGTGCTTGACCTTACTACAGTCCCTGAGTGTCTCTGTCTACGACATCAGATGAGGAGTAATCTGCTGCAATGTGTTGTGTTTTGAATACAGCCTACTAGTTGGCTTCATGCCAGCCCGTTATGATGACCATATTGATTTTCCTCTCCGTAGCACACAGAACTGATAATGGCCCTCATGAGGGGGCAACATTCATATTCACATGCTGATTCCACTTGCACAGCCTTACTGTGATGTGACTGACAAATCAAGTGCCCCTCTTTATCCACGAGTCTGTGCTTTGAGCTAGCTAGGCTAAGGTTAGCCATGTGACAGCTCGGGCAGTAGAAAAAAAACCTTAGTCACCCTGTTTGTTAGTGTAGAGATGGCCGGCTGCTATGCTGAATGTCCACATGGATAAACATCCACACAGGATTAATGAGAGGAGAATGGTCAGCCTGAAAACAGAGGGAGGGCAGAATAGAGAGAGGCATGGAGCATCCGCATCGCCCCATTTAACTCATGAGTGTTTTGTGCGGCCCCCCATGACCCCACTAGTGTGACCTAACCGAAGGAGGCAGCCAAGCCTCGATGCTCTCATTGACTACTACAAGAGAAGAGATACAGTATGTCTTTGTGAATGGAAAATACAGAACAGTTGTTTTGGTCATACATAACAGATTTATGCAGCCTGGACTTAGTGTCACAGTCAACAGATCAAAACAAAGACAGATGAAATTTGGCTACAGTATTATTAAATTCCTACTTAAAGAGTTCCTGTCATTGAATCATCTAGTGCTTTAAAAACACTTTATTCCCCACTTCATCATTCCATGTGTCTCACTTCTGCCCCCCGAGTGTCACTATTCCTTCCACTTGTAGACAACGGATTTGAAGCCTCAGATTTGGCTTTTTGGTCATCGCCATAGAAACATATTGTAAACCCATTTGTTGTAATTCAAGTTCCCCTGGTAAACAGTGATGCCACGTATATGCCTGGGCTTTTATTGTGAAAGGAACTGAAGTCAGTATCAGTATATGCTGTGTGGGTCTTTATGTCTCTGGGAACTGGAATTAAACCAGTGACCTTTGACCTTCCTCAGCCTCCTGTCCTGGCTCAGCTCACCGTTACCAGCGTCCAGGTGTTTACAGTCCATACACACTGGGGCCACATACACGTGTGTGTGTGTGTGTGTGTGTTTAGTATGTAGTGAAGGGATCTCCGTCACCAAGGCCTCACACATCAGTCTCCTCATGCTGACAGGGCCCTCCCCTCTCTTGTTACACTGGTGTCAGCACTTTTGCCTGCAAGTAAATGAAGCATGGTCTTTAATTGATCATGTTTGCAGTTGGACGCCACTATTAATTAGTGCTTGCTCATCACTTGTTTGTTTGTTTTGTCCTACTGTCCATTAGTTGTGTGATCTGTGAGCTGCATGCCAGTGCACTCACTACTACTGCTAATGTCCCAGCTTCACTTCCTGGTCTTCTGTCACCGTCTGATCCTCCTCCTCTCATTAATGTCCTGTCCACACGAAGCAAATCAAACTTTTTTCTCAGTTTTTCCTTGGCGTCGTTTCAAGAAAATCTGCATCCAGACAAATCCACTGAAATTGACAATTTGGCCCGTATAAATAAAACCAACAATAAGCACCAACAGCCGTCACCCTAAGGACCTTGATGAGGCGTTGTCACACGTTGGAATGGATTAATTAGACAAATAAATGCCTACATTCATGGGAAGTTAGCTAGCGGTTGTTTGTTAGCATCGTAATAAAGTAGCATATCTGCGACTTTTTTCCCGGAATATCGCCCCCCTCTCTCGGCCCCTTTTTTTTTTTCATACAGCAGCCCTGATACGCCGACGTACAGACGAGCAGAATATCTGCTACGAGCACGGAGGCCGCTGTTGTTATTGTTGTTGTTAGGAGACGTCGCGGGGGAAGAAGTCAGACTCGAGGGTCGAGGAGCAGGGCGATTACGTCAGCGTATTCGTTTTCGCCGTCTACATGAAAACGAACATGAAACAGCAGGGCTGTACGTTAACTTTTTCAGCACATAGCACTAGTGCTACAGACAGTTTTTTAGCACAGGACCAGAAAGTTGTAGCACACCCTAAAAATGCAGAAGAAGCATCTTTATTACACTTTATCTCATTTTTACATAACAGGCGTTAAAACACTGCCAGTCTAAAGACTGTCTGCTGGCCACTGCTTTGTAAATGGACTCCTGGCCCTCTGGGAAGTGGCCAGCCATTTTTTCCGCAACCTTGGGCGGGTCAAAGTCATGGACTGTCGGAACCAGGGGCGTCGCTAAACATAAAGCTCTACTGGGGCACAGGCCCCCTATTACTAAAATCACAAAAAACAGCGGTGCCCCGGCTACGACATGCACACTGCCGTGTACGGTAATGCGCGCCGGACCCGGACCACAAGGTGCGTGCCTCAGCTTGTATTTTGGGTTAAACTGCATTGGTTTGAGATTGTGGATGAAAAAGAAAATCCATTCTTTTACCGTTATTATCAATATAAGTTAATCCACTGCCAAATATAGTAGTTCGTTAAAACTCGTACGAGAGATTTTACTGGGGCACGGCAGATCAATACTGGGGCACGTGCCCCAGTAAAAGGTGTCTAGACGCTCATGGTCGGAACTATTTTCTGAGAGGGGGGTCGGGATTTTTGTTGGGAGGGTCGGGGATAAACGGTCTGTGTACGTTGCGGCCATCTGACTTCCGAATCGCAAAACGGATAACGAGTCGTTTCCTGTTTTTCGCTTCAAAATAAAAGAACGGAAAAATGACTCGTATCCCGTTATTCGTTTTAAAAACAGAAAACGAGAAACGGAAAACGACTCGGTAACTGATATTAGATATTGTGTTTATGAATGGGATTCAGGGATGAAATAACAGTGGCATTTTTCATTCCAGATTTTGCCGTATGTCTTTTTTACCCGGAAGGCGCTGTTATGCTGCGAAATTACCTGAAAGCCTACTTTGAGACATTTAGAGGGAGCTCTAAAACACTGTTCATAAACGCTCTGACAGCTTCTGACGCTCGCGTTTTGAAAGTAAACCCACTGTTTTAAACACACACCAAAAGCGCTATGATGCGGACATAAAAACGGAGCCTGCGCCTCAGCGCCGCCACCACTCAGCTGTTGATCCTCGGTGACTGCCGGGGTCTGCGCTCTGACCAACTGGGAGCCGCTCCGTGAGTAGGTGTCCAGCTCACAACAACAGCTAACAACAGTGATTAATTAACATAGTGTAGAGTTGTGATTAGCGTAATGCGTAAGTCTCTCCTGGTTCCTAGTGTTGCGCAGCCAGGTTTTCAACCAGCGCAAGGCTGAGAAAGAGCGCTCGGATACCGCGGGGAGGCTGATGGGGGGCGGAGTGGAGGGGGTGCGCCTGCATCCCCCGCACCCCTAGTTCTGACGTCTATGGTCGTAGTACCATCGTTCTACACAGAAAGAGTTTTTGGGGGGGCTAAATCTGCCCATAGCACCCCGTGCTACAGGGCAGATTAATTCTTAGCACAGGCATGTTTTGGTGTAGCACGTGCAACATATATGTCACACTGTACAGCCCTGAACAGAGGGGTGTAGTTTTATTCTTTTTCACCCTGAGAGCTGGTTTCAAAAAAGTGCATTTTCAGGCCACGAAAATACCGGATCCGTATGGACGGCCGGGCGAAACGCACAAGAGTTGTGCGTTTACTCTCAAAAAACGTCTTCGTATTGACACCCCTAAGTGTCTCCTTGCTTTCTCACTGTCTCTTTTTCCCTCACCTCTCTGGCAGCTGCCTTGGCTCTGAGTCTCCCACCCAGCAGGTGCTGTAGGCACGCAGCAATTCAACGATACAGCACTCGTAAATAACACCTGACAAAAGGAGAGAGCCAGAGCTCCGGCCGGAGTGAGGGAGCGATGCAGAGATTGAAAGTTTCCTCTGGCAGGAGAAGAGGGTGTGGCTCACGGTCAAATGCCGGCCTTCTCAAGAAGAACATGTTCAGAATAGAGAGAAAAATGCCAGAGCCGCAGAGAAAAGACGAGGAATGTGAGCTCTTTTTTTCACCTGTAAATGTGTGAATGCGTTGCCCATTCTTCTGAAGTTTTACACTTTTCCTCAATGCCAACTTCTCCATAAACTGCTTTCATGCAAATTTCTACTAAATGGTTCTTTTTAAATGCAAGGCCAGCACTAAGTGACCTGTTAAGGAGGAACTTGAATTTGAAGGGAGTGTTGTCTTTGCTGTAGTTAGGATGTAAGCACTTGGAACAATGTTAATTGTACTCTAAAAGCAAATTAAGAGATCAGGGAATATATGAAATGCACTCTTTTATAATCACCATCAGTAATGAAACAGCACTCAGAATAAATGAACCCATAAATCATCCGGATGCAGGACTATTAATGAACAAGGCTCAAAATCTCATCTGTGCTGTCTCTTTGTCATTTTGGCCAAACACGCATCCTGTCTCATCAGAAGCTATCGATCAGCCTTTGGGCGAAGGTTAGTTTGTCATTTTCTCCCACCTCACCGGGAACAAAACCAGGAAGTGTGTGAGAGATTACGGCCCAGGATGCAACCTGAAAGCCCTTCATCTCTGTGAAAACAAGGGGCTTCCTGCGGTCCTGCTCCCACCCTGGCTACCCCCCCTTCTTCACCTACCCGGCCCCCAGCACCTGTGGCAGCCTATTTCAGGCTCCTCAGGAGGCGCTGCAGAGACCACAAACCGGGAGCAGAAAACATGAAAGCCTGGGAAAAGAATCAGTGCTCTGGCTGAGATGCCGACCTGTCTGTCTCACACCACAGAGAGGGTAAAGAAACAGCACGTCTTTTTAGACATAAGATGTGGCTCTGTACATCAAAGGCTGGCCGGGGACTGAAAGGCCGGTTTGTTCTTCTCTGCAAACCATCTTGCGACCCGGTTGAGACGGCAGAACCCTGCCACTGTGGCTCCCAGTGCTTCCAGTCACTTCTCAGTTGCCCATAAAGAGGTTGGAAAAAACTATACTTGGCCCTCGTAAACATGAAACAATATTTTCAAGTGAAATGTAACTGAAATATGTGTTTATTTACTCCAAAATAAACATAACATTAATTTGTTTAGCATAAACAAATCAAGTCAACTTTACGAGATCCCAAAAGGAGGCTATATGCACTGGACTTGACCCCTGAACTCTGAGAAATGCGCATGTATGCATTTTTTAAAACTGTATTCCAAATAATAAGTACACTGTTATATAATACTTGAATAAATACATTATGTTAAATAAATAATAAAATAAAGGTTCCCCATAACTTCTTTGTAATATTTGAATAAATACATGAGGTTTTTGTAGACGTTTGCACTAGTTTAGGGTATTTAGTTCATTCAAACGGACTCAACATGATAGACAAGTGTTGAATGAAATGTGACCTTTTATACTGAACTCATAATAAAATGAGATGGAAACTGTACGTCCACTTGAAATGCTTGAAGTGACGTCGTCGCTGTGGTATGACACATTGGCCAGAAGGAGAAGAAGTCCTGCCACATCAGGGTCATTCTCATGAGGAAGTTTGTGACTAAACACTTGTGTGTCTCTGATCAGCTGCAGTGAAACAGTGGCCCCTCCTCTCCGTATCTCATCTGCTATTTTTGACAATCACAATCTTGTCGCTCACCAAATGTGGCGTCGTTCACCCAAAAGCTTGCTCCTTGCTCCTTTGAGTTGCTGCCACAGCTGGTGATGGTGGTTTGTCTTGATGGTATCCTGTGCTGAATTTCAATGACCCCGCCCCCCCCCCCGATCTTATTATGCCATCGCTGCTAACTGGGTCCTATTCACTGCAGTGTCCTGACTTCCCAAAGGGGCCTAGATAAACAAGGGCTATTCAGTCAGTGAAAGGCCCGCCCCCCCGCCAGCCTCCGTCTCTACTTGTTTCAGTGCCAGGCTGCAGCGCGTCTCGCTCGCCACCGACGCCAGCAGCAGCGGGCACCGTGCCCGACTCTTCTGCACCACACAGCACACTTTTAGAGAGATTAAACTTCCACTTTACTGTGATGACAGATAAATGGCTGCCACTAATGTAAACGTATGAATGATGAGGAAGGCTTTCTGTTTCTGGTTTCATATGTGTTGTGTGTGATAGAGGGAGCGGTTATATGGAGGAGGTGCGGTGATGGTGTGATGTTGCAGGCCGGGCTCACTTCCTGTTGTTATAATCCATCAGGGAGATCAGGGGTGGGGGATGCTCCCATGAGACTACCCCGTGAGAGTCACATGGTCTGGCTGCAATGCATTTAAAATGCCATGTCTTTTGTGTTCTCTGTGTGTGTGTGTGTGTGTGTGTGTGTGTGTGTGTGGTCTGTGAGTGCATTCCTGGCCTCCACCTGAATCCTGACCTGAGTGTGAACTGTGTCTTCCTCTCCCTCTTTTTACATTTTAAGCTGTTCTTCTGGCCTTCCCTCCATCCTTCCTCCTAATCAACAGATCTGAAGAGGAAAAGCACACGTTTCCCCAGGGTGCCTCTCTGTATCTCTCTGAACCAGATGTTTAAAAGCTGTTTGTTTGTTTATCCACTGGAAGTCACTTTGATTGATGTCTACCATAAAACTGTGGCTAAACGCATGCCGATGCCACATTCCTTTTAAGTTGGAGTATTTTAAAGACGGAATGGTAGAAAGCGGCCAGTTAAACTGCGTCCACTTTTGTCCACACAGCCTGAGTTGAAATGGCAACTGTAGATCGGTAAGCAAGAAGAGTGTCCTTTAAAGTGTAATGTCCCTCGTGTCCAGCCCACCTCTGTCATTCCCTGGCCCGCCTGCTAATTTGTAATCGAATGGCTGTGATGAATCTCTGAATCAGGGCAGATGTCCGGCAGGGTGTGTGCTAGTGACACTGCGTCTAGACGGGCTTGGAGGTGAGCAGACGACTGCCACAGTGATTCAGATCCGAAGGAATCCTCCATCGCTCTGCTGAGTGGCCTTTTGACCAAATGTGTTCCACCTGAGGGTCTGAAGGCCAAGTCCTCTGGAGGCCAGTGTGGATGATTATGGTCAAGGATTGTAAAGTAACCTCAGAAACAGCATGAGAGTTGATTAAAGTGTGCATTATAGTAACAAGGTAGCAGGCTTGTATTTGGGTCAGGCTCTCTTAGGAAAAGGCCCGGGCCTGAATTCCACCTAATAATTGTATTGCCCAGTGACAGATAACATTGATGTAAAGCTGTTTATTGTTGATGATGAGTCTATTGAGCCCAGCCATGCTCTTTCCCCCGTCCTTGGGGAGCTTATCCCTCAGGCAGGGCTGCTCGTGTTTTTATTAAAACCCAGGTTTAAATGGACCAGGTCCTCTGATTGACAAGCAGATTAACCAACTAATAAAACATACATCACGATATATAGAGAGGCCCCCTCTGAGACTCTGGCTATTAATATACAAATATGGAGGATTACTGTCTGCTTGTTTCCATGGCCGTGGAGAGGGGATTAGGGTCCTGGTCCAGACAGATTGGATTTAATGTGTGTGTAAGACTAAACGATTGCAGTAGGATAAAGCCCTCATGTACGTGCACACTGATCTCTGCTCTCTGGCTCAGACATCTTAACGTGCTCTCCTGTTTGTGGATCACTTATATCCATTACAGATGACTGTTAGTGTTTAGAAAGAAGTGACTAGAAAACTATTCCCATACCAAGAGTTACCTATCTGCAAGGCTGCACAGCCTCCACTAACCTTATTTCCAGTGTTGCATAACACGTTTGCTCAACTAGCAGCTGCATTCAGTTTGTTGTGATGACTTGACAAAATAACTAATAACTAAACCAGTGTGTATGGAGTATAATTGTACATATGATGGGGGGTAAGAAAATATTGAGTATGTTATATCGCAATCTATTGCATCCCTGTATTGTGATATGTATCGTATAGCCAGATTCGTGTCAAGACACTGTCCTGTTATTTTCCTCAATGAAAGAAAGAGAATGAATTCTTATTGAGAGTCCTAAATAAAAAGTGTTTGGCCACCTGCCACAGTGAGTATGGATGAGGAGACTGACTAGTACTGTGTGCAGGACATTCATAAATTTCCATGCATGTGTGTGTGTCCAAGAATCACTTCCTCATCACAGATACGTTCAGAGATAAGGTGAGATAGCCTTTACTAGTCAACGGGAACATTTACAGCAGCAGGGACAGGGAAAATAATACATAAGTATTTAAACAATGTAAACATATAAGACATATACACTCAACAAACAACAGAAACAGTATCAATCATATGTACAGATAGAACACTTTTTTTTTGTGAAACCCCTGAAGGACAATACATACATATAAAATTAAACTCAAACAATAGTGACATTGTGTGAGTATGTTCTCTCTGCCTATTTTTAAATCAGGCTCTATCTTTCACTTTTTTTCACAATGGTGAGCTACAACACTTGTTCAATTCACTCGTGACGATATTCACTATCATCCGGACGATGGACATTCCCCGGGATCAACTTCTGTGTTTTTATCTGCCCATACCTGTGTACTGAGGATACCATAACCTTCCGTACGTTATGGATGTCTTAGTGGCATTACAGTCTGAAAAGATCAATTTGGACCCAAACAAGACAGGAGTCAGACATGCAGACATACACATACAGTACACAAGCTCAGGCAAGCAAATCATAGACTCTCTTAACTTACAATCAACAATTTCATAGTCTACAGCATGTGGGATGCTGGGAAATGAGTCCCAGTCTGGCATGCATATTGTTCACTCTAGCAACTAATGTGACGCCATTTCAGCCTGACGCACTGTTGAATTGACAAATTACTTGATAATGCACCAAATAAGGCTCCTTCAAGAGTATTCTTTCTTCTTTTTTTTTGCAGAAATATGCATTTCCTCCCTTCTACAGGGAAGAACTGTGTATGCCTAGTTACTTGGGGCTTGGGACTGGCATTCTGAGGATTTGATTAAAGTCCCAACTACCTCCCTCTGAGTCCCCCGATCCATCTCCTTCAGCATTAAACTCTCCCCTTAGGGGAATCCCCATAAAGACAATCTGAGATTGTTCAAGGAATTCAGGATTCATGCACAGACACAGAGCGCTAAAGACTGAAATTCCAACATGGCATCATGACTTTCGTAAATATACTGCTCTGTACGCAATTCCAGCTATCCGCGTGTATGTGTACGTTCTGAGCCAAAAGACCCATCGCATCCGCGTGTTTGTCAGTGCCCTCTAGCGAAACGACCCATCACATCCACATGTATGTAAACGCCCTTTAGGGTTAGGGTAAGGGTTAGGGTTCGGCGTTGATTAACATGCAAAAAGGCGATTGTGCGTAGTGATTACGCACCATAATGGCATACGATTTGGCATGTCATACATACGCCACTTCATGAGATCAGTCTGGAAATTCTCCATCGGCTACAAGCAACTGAACCGGTGTGGCTATAATCGCTAAAAAGTGAAAACATGTGTAGTGTTCTCTCCCACAGATGTCCTAGAGATAGCACTCAGTGTGTCCTTTACCTGTTTTAACATGCGGCCCACACAGAAACCACACACACACACACACCATGGGCTGTTTATCCCCAAGGGCGCCCGGCTAAAGGAGAGAGAGCCCCTTAATCATGTCCCTGTCCCACATCCTCGTTATCAGCCACGATTAATGAGCTCTCCATTAATGAAAAAAAAACAGGAGGTGCCAACCCCTCCTGCAGGAGAGAGAGGCAAGAGGGAGGGAGTGTGTGTGTGTGTGTGTGTGAGAGAGAGAGAGAGAGAGAGAAGGGGGGGGGGGGTTGATGCTCCCCATGACATCACCCTCCAAGGTAGATATGATAACTGTCACGGCTGGCTTTTGTTGAGGATGACAAGGCATGTGTGTGTGTGTGTGTGGGGCCTCACACAATAATGTGTTTTGATTGTTCAAACCCAACCTCTTGGGTGTAATCTGTTTTGCCTTTGTATATCTGTATTCCTCTTTTGTCTATGGTGGCTATATGGCGTGAGGGAGGGAGGCGAGGGGAAAGGAGCGCTTGATGAGACAGAGGAGGAGGAAGAGGAGGAGGAGAAGAGGGCGGCAGGTGCAACGGACACCCGGCGCAATCATCGGCGCTCGGCAAAAGCAGCGACAGGAAATCAAGGTTGTCTTGGCAACCTGGCACTATCGATTAAGCGCGGCCCTCTCTGGGCTCGCATCAGAGTCCGGGTGGAAATGGTGATGCGTTGCGTTTCAGGAGAGAAAAGGAGAGGAGGGGAGGTGTTGATGGTGGACTCTGAGAGGGGGAGTAGCAGATGAGGAGAGGAAGGATGGAGTATAGGCACTCTCCTCAACCAGACGTCCGCTTCATCCTCCATGTTGCCCTGACTCTCCTCCAGATTTATGAATGCAGAATAATTCTCATCACTCGGTTATTTCCACTGGTGAGGCCCTCTCCTCACCCTGCAAACATTTAACACCCCCGTGTCCCTCCGTCTCCTCCTGTCTCCTTTTGTACTCCCTCTGCGTCTGTCCCTATATATGGGTCTACAGCTCTCTCAGCATTTCCAGGCCATGAGTTCACATTGTGCAGTTGGATTAAAGGACCCTGTGGCACACATGACGAGTATACTTCCCCATCTCTACGGGGCAAGCAGGTCGCTGTGGACACACACAGGATTTCACCATCATTGTACACTGAGGCGTTGCTGTTGCATAAGCTCTGTGCAGAAGTAATCAATACGCACTATTGACTTGTTAGGAGGAGTATTTTTGGCTGGTGGATTTTAGACAGGACATGTCTCTTTCACACTCGCTCCCTCTCCCGTTCTTTCTCAGTCATGATGACAGAAGGTGAACTCAGATCTGTGCTCTCACTACATTCACACAGAAAAAAAACTTCAGTTTTAGTTTGACCAATTTGTTTTCTGTCGGTCTTCCAAATGAAATGCATTTACCCACCCACAGTGTGCACCAAACACTTGTTGGACTGGAAAGCTGCGTTGCTGGAGGAGATCCACTGCTGTCTTCTTGTTGGAAGGAACACAGTACAAAACCCTCCCTGTCTCCATCCCTCCCTCTCTCTCGCTGCCTCCCACCCCCCGCGGTCAGTTGGACACAGAGCCGTCCTCTGTCCTGCCACCATGTAGGTGTTACAACCTTGTTAACCCGTAGCTATCTGCTGAGCCAGCCTCCAGATGGTTATACATGGTTTCTTTCTGATGGGGGGGAATGATTGCCTGGCTAACTCACAAGCCAATTTAGCATCCATCCTATGGAGGCCGTATCTGAAGACCGAATGTGTGACATGGCTGCAACAAGGCTCCAGGAAGACACTGTGTCAGGATAATACTCATGTCATTATTATTATTATTCATGACTAACTCATAATTGTCCATTGGTGAGCTTTATTTGAACAACTCAGGCAGGACTAACCAACAAGGTTATTACACCAGTGAGTTTAGAGTAAAATAGTGCTAAAGTGGTTAACAGGTGAGAACTGAACTTAGCAGTGAAAATCATACATGTCCTCGAGTAATGTCTTCCAAGGCCGCAGGGACGCCTTGCATCTCAACTCCCCTCGCCTCTCTTTATTTGGGCGCTATTCTGAGCCGGACTAATGTGGCGGTGGTGCTGCGTGCTGAGTGAGTCAGCGGTCATTAGAGTGTGCAGACAGCACTCTGCCGGAGGCCACAGGAGCCAGTCAGTCTAATGATGAGGCCAGGGACCTGAGCGCTCCGTACGTCCTATTAGCTCCATCCAATTAGCCTTCCCCTGGCCCTGCCCATAGTTTGACCATGCAGGACAGCTGAGAGACAGACATTAAGATCTACTGAGCGCTGCTCCATGAAGTCTTCATGCCGGTTTCTCACGTTCCTCCTGTTTGTATTCGTGTTTGCAAAATACCCAAAGTCTCGACTGTATTCTTGCATGTGTGGGCCACGAGTACCTCATGTAACCGACCTGAAGCCATGAGGCCGAGAGGAGAGGCTCAGCCACAGTGCCCAGATCCAGTCTGCCTCCCCTGGGAGAGGCTGACTGGACAGGAATGTAAACATGGCAGCTAAATAAACTGCTGTGTGGGACACAACAGAGAGAGCGAGAGGGAGGAGAGAGAGCATTCAGGATCACTCCAACTATTACAGGCCAGATTTCAAGTGTAACTGTGGAGTGGTCTGAATCGGGACACATTTGACGTTGGGATTTCTTTGACTGTTAGGTAGTCGGCGGTTGTAATCAAACAATGGAACCTGGGACGGGAGATGACATCCAGCGTGCACTGAGGCTCACGAGGAAAGCTCAGCATTCCTCTGCCTGGCCTCGTTCTAACACCTTATCTCAACCTCTCACTCTAAAATAAGATGTCACACCATGTCACATGGCAGCAGACATCACCCGCAGCTCCTCAAATACTCCACACTTTAAAAGCTTGAAGGTGCCGCTTCTCACTGGCCTGCATCGCTACTACGGCACTGCTATAGACCTTCGTACAGTTGGTTCACAGTGACGACGTGAATAACAGTGCAATATATTGTCAAGCTGAGCAAAGGCATTAACCACAGAAGATCACAAATGCGACCTAAACTAATGGACTTGTCTGATGTGTGTGCTGCTAGTGTAGAATACATGAGCAAGTGGCCACATAAGTACATGCATTTAGTGGAGAAACCTCATGTGTAACAATGCCAGCAAGACACGAGTCAGCAGATGCTACGACTACGTACTCTGGTCATGTACAGGATGTCAAACCCCAGGACGGAGACTCAGAGGTGTATGGACGCCATATGGAACCGCCGTATGGAACCGCCGTATGGAACTGGTGTATGGAACTGGCGTATGGAGCCGGTGTATAGAACCGCTGTATGGAACCACCGTATGAAATTGCCGTATGGAACTGTCGTATGGAACCGCCCTTTGACAGCCAGCTGGTGGGGCACGCTCACATGCAGCTATACATCAGAGAGAAGCTCTTTAGCAAATATCTCTCCTGGCTCCACTATGTCTTTACAGAGAAAAGTTGATGTACTCATGAGCTCCATGGTTGCCGTAGTGACGGAAGCTGTTGCAAACAGCTGGTGAAAGCTGTCAATCAGTTTGAAATACTTCTGTTTAACATCTAACCATATACGTTACCGTGAGCAACCACAGATGTACCAGTGTACTGTACACTATCAGGTGCTGCATGAAGGTCATCCACAACACCGATGCTGCTCTGCCCATTGGCGGGAGAAAAGCATCCTGAAAACTCTGGGGCTTCTCCTGGCGTCCTCCGACTACTCCCAGTAGAAGTCTAATCCTTCAGGCTGGTTTTGATGCGGTGATCTGACGGTTGGTCACAGGTGCTGGCCGGCTGCTTCCATCAGGCTTTTAAAGTCGCCAGGGCAGGTGGCCACTCTTGTCTGAGGTAGCACACTGGCAGGTCCAGCCCTCACCGTCCCACAGCCGGCACTGCTCTCCTAGCACACAACGGCTACCAATGGAGGCCTGTTGACATAGCTGATTGAGCTGTGCAGCCGTGGCACCTTGTCCCACTGCCACCTGTCCCTTCCTACCTTCTGCACAAAACCCCCAGCTTGCTTCCTTCTAAGGTCCCTGTTCTGCCTTATGTTGCTTTGTTTCTTTCTCCCTCAATGCCTTTCATCTTCTCCAACATTGGATCAGAGAAAAGTGGTCTGTGGAGGCGTATGGAAGTGTCAACAAGAGGCTTTCTCTTCCTTCTCTGCTTCCTTCTAACCCTTTTTGTTAACTGTGGAGAAGAATCCTCTCACAAGACCTAAGCAGTACATATGCACTTCTAGTAGCAGTGCATATCTCTTCTTGCACCATGTTACATTTAAGCCCATCTATGCTACCAGCCACAGCTCATCAATGCACCCTGATAATCTACCTCACGTCCTGCTGCTCCTCTCCCTCCACCCCTCCATCCCTGCCTCCACGGCTGGGCGCTGGGCCAGAGGTGCTAAACAGCATCTTAACCTGGTGTCTAAGCCTCGACTCATCCTTTATTCATTCCCATTAAAGGAGCATGAGAGTTGTTCTCTGCCTGTACTCGCTGCTGCTCTCCCCTCCTCCATTAGAAAGACAAATGGCCACAGTGTGCAAGTTTATCTACCTAGTCGTCTATACATAACTAATGGATGGGGGGGGGGGGGGGGGGTTGCAATGTGGGGCTCTTCTGATGCCTGTGAGTCCAGTTTGTGACAAGACAGACCATATGTGACCAGCCACGGCAAAACCAGGAACAAGTAGACCTCAGGAGATTTTGAGTTAATCACAGATTCTGAAGTGTGTAGTTTCTAAGCTTTCCAATGATGTCTAACACCTGGAATCTAACACATCTGATCATTTCTGACGAAGTTGTGGCCATTTGAATGTATGCTTCTCTGAAAACCGTTCACTAAGAAACTGGCCTGAAAGATTTGCAAATCTCCCCTCCCCTCACCTGGCCAGAAAGGAAACACAATGATGCTCATTTGCATCTCATTAAGTTAAGCCCTCCCCCTACAGATGTCACTCAGTGATATCTGGTATCTGTTAGCCTGCATGGCAGAAAGTATTGTAGTGGTTTGAATATTGGTTATCAAAAGCAGTTATCATGTAGGTAATGTAGTGTTATTTTCGTTAAGCACTTTACTGGACTGCTCAGAATTATACGGTTCTATATTGGAATGGAAATGCTTAAAGTGTAAACATTGGAGGGAAAAAAATCCTACAGTACAGTCAGTACTAGAATTAAGTGAATTTAGTCCAGGCCCATTCTCCTCAAAGTGTTTGATTATATCAGTCAGGGTGTCTTTGCCAATTCTGAAAAGGAAAAGTATCACATCATGTGTCATGCTAACAGGCGCTGTCTAAGTAGCTAGTGCTAATGATTTAGCAACTAGTCTATTGTCCTCAGGTAGGCTAGTTGCTAAATTATTAGCATCACAGTCAATTCAAGCAATGCCAACAGGCCCTTTGGCACCTTACTGTTAAATCAGATGCCCACATTACGAGCCAAAAACCTCCCATTACAGCTTAGTTTCGATGTGCATATCGTTTTAAAACAACATTACTGAGCTAGCTAAGCAAAGTAGATAACTTGGATGTTAACAGAAACTCACCCCATAATATAAGAAACTGAAAAGTATTCCTGCAGACTTCGTTGGCTCCGATGAAATGATGAGGTCTTGGTGGACTTTCTTTTCATCTGCGGCTTTTTGGTGGATGCAGTCATCTCCGACGTAAAACTGTACGTCCGTTTTCTCTCTTTCGGCAGCTAAAGAATCCATCCATATTAGGGCTGAACGATATATCGTTATCGTAACCACAAACCTTATTTTATGCTTGCTGTGGCTCGACAGCTGAAGCCAACCAATGACGAACATACGAGGGCGGGACTCCCGCCGTGGGAGTGAGGGAGACGGAGACGCAGACGCAACATACGCAGCGGGGAAATCAAAAAGAAAGAAAGAAAAGTAAGACGAGTGCGGAAGATAATGCGGCCGGTGGCGGTGCCGAAGCTGATTTGGTGCCAAAACATAAATCATCCTCCATTATTTGGAGGTATTTTGGATTTGATAACGATGATGTCAACCAGAGCGAGGTGTTGTGCAGGTCGTGTTTGGCGAAAATTGCAATGCGTTCAGTAGCGTTACACCGCATGAGTCGGCGTCCACCAGACATAAAAACATTACAGACGCTATAACATAGCACATTGCAAAAGACATGGTACCCGTGTAGACAGTCTAAAATGTTTGATTTTTTTATTTGATTGGTGACTTTATGTTAATGTTGATGACTGGCAGTGAGTTATCATCAATAAAACTGCAGTTTCCACATTCTTTTGTATTATGATGTTTTTATTTTTCTGAAAAATATTTGGTTTTCACCGAACCGTAGTCATATCGTATCGTATCGATATCGAGATATCTGGCATGAATATCAAGATATGAAATTTTGTCCATATCGTTCAGCCCTAATCCATATGCTGATCATAAGCTCTTGAGAAAGTTTGTCGCTACATGAATGTCTTCCAAGGAGAGAGTTCTCCTTTCTTCTTCTGTAGCATTTGCAGTCAAAGTTACGGATTTCCTCCATTTCGCTGTCTTTCTCCCCTTGTAATGTAACCGTAGATATAACGTCTGACATCTTCCGCTCCAGCTCCTCCGCTGCGCTGAATAAGTAGCCATGTGTTTCGCTTCTAACGTGCAGCTGATTGGCCAAAAAAATAACAACAGCGTGTGAATGGCCAACGGTAATCAGTATGGAAATGATGGCATTGCTGTACACGCCCCAGCAAAGAAACAGAAAACGGCAGATTTTTTTCCGAAACCCCAAATACAAAATGTATACTTTTAAGGCAACCAATACTGTTATCTGTAACATGGAGTGGCTTCTTCATGATCTCAACTTGCATATTCTGCAAAAACACGAAAATCACTCATTTTGAAAAAAAAAAGCTTATTTCGTCGTTTATGCAAATTCGTCCCACCCGACTTGTTGCTGGTTTTGCTGTGGCGGGTCACTGATGCTGAGGACATTTCTTCTGCTTTGTGGCTATTAAAATGTTTCTTGGTAGACCATTGTGAATTCACTCTGTATTCATGTTCATGTAGGTATACAGTTGTAATTGTTTCCTTGTTTATTCAATTTGATCTCAAGCTACTTTCAAAGTGGCATAAAATGTGGTAAAACACCTTGAAATCATCATTTGTTGAAGCTTGTAATCATCTTGAAATAGTTTTGCTGTTAAATAGAGGCACAAAGGCACAAAAACACCACGAATACCACACACACACACGTAGAGCACAGCAGTGCTATTAAGCCGGTAGTCGGCCAAAATCGTCCTTACGATATGAGCCCCCAGGCTTCATGCACACACACACACACACACACACACACACACGGGCAAAACAATATCAGCATCTCCCACCTTTGCAACCTTGTTTCCCTATGAGGGGCCTGTTTGCAGAGAAAGGAGAGATAAAGAGAGGACAGCAGACGATGGGAGGAGAGGAGCGAGATAAAGGTGAAGAATGGCATTGAAAATGGAGAAAAGTGCTACGCCAGCGACTCCGGCAGAGAGACAGACAGGACTTAGCATTTCTGCCCCGCCGGTGGAATTTGGAGGCTGTAAGGAGTGTGTGTGTGTTAAATTGAACATCAGCATATCCTGTGGACTGTCATCCTCACAGTCTCTCTTAACCACTACTGGAATACACTTGCTGCATCTCAATCCATCGACATAAACTGCAATCGGTTGGAGATCCCCAAGGGAATGAAGATCATTGATGATTCTTAATGAGAGATTCTTCTGTGTATGGCTGCATTAGGGATGCAAACAATTAATCAATTATCGATTAATTGTTGATAAGAAATTACTCGATTAAAATAAATTAATTGCAATTTTGAACCCGTAATTCCCCGCCAGTCCACGTGAGGACGCACTTGACGCCAGACGCACTTGACGCACATGCGGGAACACAAGCGAAGCAGGGCTCTGACGACAACAACAAGGCGTACGGGAAGCGGGACGCTGGCAGCAGTGTTTCACACACATTGACCATAGTCTCAATGTTCGCCCAAAATTATTTATGAAGGCAAATGGACTTAACTAGCGGCTCTAATGATCGGCCTACACAGGAGGTCAGCCGCGCTTATTATAAGGGGAAATCCTTGCGGCTGGTTTGGCTCATCAACGTTCTGTTTCCCCCCGTCGCCATGGCAAGGCGTCCCCCGCGCCGACCCCCCCCCATCAGCTGGCGAGTTTGACGGCGCGTATAGCCCCATTCACACACGTCGCTACTCGCCCGTCACTCGCTTTCTCGCTGAATTCTACACGCGGGCAAAAAAAAAATCACTGCCGCCAACGGCTAGTTCAAGCGGCAACTCTGTGGAACTCTCTGTTGACGTCAACTGTGAATCATCTCTATTCTACATTCCGATTGGTACTCACATCACTCGCATCGCAGAAAGTTAAAGTTATTTTCTCTCTGTACCCGCCCACATCGCATCGCCTGTCCTGGCCACATTCCTAGAACACGTTCACATTCATTGACAGCTGGCACTCAGAGATGGGCGAGCGGCGACGTATGTGAACGAGGCTTCAGTCAAAACCAAAACACCAAGGAAGGCTGAGGAATAGTCACCCACTTATATTAATAATAATAATAATAATAATAATAATAATAATAATAATAAACTAATAGTATAAAGGCTCAGCACTGTGTTTAAGTCATTTTGGTTTCATCTTTTCTTGAATGCTTAAACTCCTCAACCCCATTTAGTACGTTAACATTTGTATCAGTACCAGCAGTTTGTAAGAAATTGGTCAGTAATTGATATGTCATATTTTGGTTCTCAAAATTCACCAAATTGATGCGTTAAAATGAAATTATTCAAAATATGATTTGCACGTTTCTTTATATCATAAGGAAGATAGCATTTTATGTTACGTATACAGTAGATGGAACCTATTCAGAGGGAAATTCAGCTTCTCAGAAGAATTGCCGCTTATCAATTAATCGATCATCGACCGATAAGATGAAACAACTATCGATTAATGAATTACTCGAAAATTTGCATCCCTAGGCTGTATGCATGCACATTAACTCGTAACGCATGTCACTGGGTGCAAAACCGGTGTTGTGTTCAGCCGAGGTGGGGGGGGGTTTGGGTGAGCACCTGAGGAGTAATCCTGCCAGTTAGTTTTAGTGGAGCCATTTAAAATGAGCGGAGGCATTTAAAGAGAGGCGGAT
The DNA here is from genome assembly GCA_029853015.1 of Chelidonichthys spinosus. Taxonomy (NCBI): domain Eukaryota; kingdom Metazoa; phylum Chordata; class Actinopteri; order Perciformes; family Triglidae; genus Chelidonichthys; species Chelidonichthys spinosus. The sequence continues at coordinate 2,227,372 of CM056837.1, forward strand.
GAGGAGGTCAGGATTTTCCTTTAATCCTCACACTGCTGCTGGCAGAGGAGAGTGGCGGGGGAGCAAACTGCACTACTGTGACAGTATGCTTAGGGAGGCTTGAAGTTGGCACGGAGCCACCGTGACACTTCGTATTAAATAAAAAACCCACTAATTATACTCAGTTAGAATAGCACTGAGGCTAAACACATGCACATAGTTACTCGCATACCTGATGTGTATTAACCCTCAGATGTGTGTATAACACAGGCAGAAACCTCCACTTCTGAAAAGTGAAGCCGAAACTTAAGTTCCTTAACCTGTCATTGTCTCTACTGGCCATCAGGGGGCAACTCTTATAATAGCAAAAAAAGGCAGATTGAGTAGAAGTCTATGAGAAAATTACCCGTACTTCTCTTCGCTGCCACGCTACCAATGCAGTTAGCTACTAAGATGACTTCATCACTTCGCTGTAAAGTTGACCTTGAATTATGAAGCTAACTTTGTTAGCAGCAAATATGGTCACTTCCTTCACTGGTTGTAAACATCCAAGATGGCGATGACCAAAATGCAGAACTCGAGGCCTCGAAACGGAAACCATAGTCCACAAACCAAATGGGTGACGTCACCATGACGACGTTGCTCATGAAACCGATCAATAATGACGTGTAGTTACTTTGTAATGATGTATGTACACAATGCTAAGTCATTGAACAATAATTGTTGAAATATTCATACATTTACAGAAGATATTTTAATTCTTGATTGACATTTCTACATCAAAATTTCACCTCATAACATTGAAGACATAGGAAGAATTATTTTTTAGACATACATACCAGAGATGGGGGACTCAAGTCTAGTGACTTGACTCGAGTCAGACTTAAGTCCCCAGATTGAGGACTTGCGAATTGCTTGATCAACAGTGAGAAAAGACTTGACTTGACTTGGACTTGCTATCCATGACTTGAGACTTGACTTAGACTTGCATGAAATGACTCGACAAGTCATTGCTGTCTTGGTTAATTGGTGAATAATAATTAAAAAAAAAAATTATTTGATGTTTCCTATTGCATGTGGGCGAACCTGGCAACCGGTAATCAGCAGGCGCGCCAGAAGCACCGGTGCACTTTTCACAGGAATCCGGCCCTCAAAGGAATATTTACGGGCCCTTTTAGTGGAGAAAACATAAAAATGCTTGCCGTATAGTGGCCGTTATGAGCTGCCCTCTGTCATCTCCGCGCAGCAGAGTAGATGCGTGCAGCCACAGTAATCCCCACCCCGCTACGTTCTTCGTGTACTTTACGCGCTTGATGTTGTTCTGATGACCGTCCGCCTCGTTGAACCACCACAATGTCGCTTTCTACTTTGAAAAGTTGACACTGTATTTTGATAAGCTGTTGCACTCGTGGGCTGCACGTGGTACGGTACACTGTCGCCTCAGCAAGAGGGTCCCGGTTCGATCGGGTCGGCCCAGGTTCCTTCTGTGGAGTTTGCATGTTCTCCGTGTAAGCTGGGTTCTCGGGTCTCCGGCTTCCTCTCACAGTCCAGCATGCAGGATGATAGGTTGATTGATGACCTAAATTGCCCGTAGGTGTGAATTGAGCGTGAATGTTGTGCTCTACATGTCGGCTGTGATAGACTGCGTCCGTCCAGTGTACCCTGCCTTCGCCCAATGACAGCTGGATCGGCTCAGCACCGTGACCTGAATACTGGATAAGCGGTAGAAAATGGATGGATGGATGTTGCACTCGTCAGACTCGTGGTGTGAGCGGAACCGGACCGGTACCGGACTTTATAATAATTTATAATAAAATCCGCTGCCTCGCGCTGCCTGCTCGCACAGATCTGCTCATGCTCACATGCGCTGATGCAGGTCGAGATATTGATAAGCAGTGGAACTCTGATTAAAACTATTTCTACCTGAATATGAACTTTTAAGCTGTTGAGTAAACCTATAACTTATATTTTACTTGATAAAATAAGACACTATATGCACTCATATGTCGTCGTAGTGTTTTACAGTATCTGTAGCTATTAATGTGATGCTCATAATTTTCCAGACATATTTCCCCTCATTTTGGATAATTTCCATCAACCGGCCCTCGATCAATACTAATTGAATAGCCCTGCTATAGGAACAAAGCTCATTATTATCTTATCTTATCTAGTTAGGCTATCAGGTGTGAGGGTTTTTTTTTGCAACCCCACTTTCAAACTCGTTCCGGCACCACTGTGTCACAGCCAGTCCTTCCAAAATTATAAAAGTTGGATTTAAAGATATTCAACTCAACAAAAGAAACGATTTGCCATGTGCAGTGCAAACATAGAGCTTACTTGTTTGGTACACCTGGCCCTGTACTCGTTCCTAGTTCCTAGCCCTGCTAGCCCCACTAGCCCCGCCAGCCTCACTAGCCCCGCTAGCCCCGCCAGCCTCACTAGCCCCGCTAGCCCCGCCAGCCTCACTAGCCCCGCCAGCCTCACTAGCCCCACCAGCCTCACTAGCCCCGCCAGCCTCACTAGCCCCGCTAGCCCCGCCAGCCTCACTAGCCCCGCCAGCCTCACTAGCCCCACCAGCCTCACTAGCCCCGCTAGCCTCACTAGCCTCACCAGCCTCACTAGCCCCGCTAGCCCCGCCAGCCTCACTAGCCCCACCAGCCTCACTAGCCCCGCTAGCCTCACTAGCCTCACCAGCCTCACTAGCCCCGCTAGCCCCGCCAGCCTCACTAGCCCCGCCAGCCTCACTAGCCCCGCCAGCCTCACTAGCCCCACCAGCCTCACTAGCCCCGCCAGCCTCACTAGCCCCGCTAGCCCCGCCAGCCTCACTAGCCCCGCCAGCCTCACTAGCCCCACCAGCCTCACTAGCCCCGCTAGCCTCACTAGCCTCACCAGCCTCACTAGCCCCGCTAGCCCCGCCAGCCTCACTAGCCCCACCAGCCTCACTAGCCCCGCTAGCCTCACTAGCCTCACCAGCCTCACTAGCCCCGCTAGCCCCGCCAGCCTCACTAGCCCCACCAGCCTCACTAGCCCCGCTAGCCTCACTAGCCTCACCAGCCTCACTAGCCCCGCTAGCCTCGCCAGCCTCACTAGCCCCGCCAGCCTCACTAGCCTCACTAGCCCCGCCAGCCTCACTAGCCCCGCTAGCCTCACTAGCCCCGCCAGCCTCACCAGGCTCACTAGCCCCGCCAGCCTCACCAGGCTCACTAGCCCCGCTAGCCTCGCCAGCCTCACTAGCCACGCCAGCCTCACTAGCACCGCTAGCCTCACTAGCCTCGCCAGCCTCACTAGCCCCGCCAGCCTCACTAGCCCCGCTAGCCTCACCAGGCTCACTAGCCTCGCCAGCCTCACTAGCCCCGCCAGCCTCACTAGCCCCGCCAGCCTCAGCACTAGTTTGAACAGGATGACAATGTTGCACGATTCTGTGTGTGTGGGGTGCTGTTGTGTTTGTTTCAGTAGTAAAATGTCACACTACAGAAATATATTTATATCACAGTGAGTCATTGAGGCTCAACATGAGGCTTAGAATCAAAGTTTCTTTGGATTTAGAGTATTTTCTTCTGCTGTGTAGTATTTAGTGCAGGATAGCCGGTGTGTGCTGGTAAACAGGCTGCCTCCTATACATTATACATGAGAATGCATTGTTGATTTCATTTGTCTTGCATGTATTCTTCTCTTCCCCCATCCCTCTTTTTCTCTCCCTGCCATCTAGTCTGTCCTAGAGGTTTGTGTGTTCACTAAAAGGTGGTATTAATCCACATTTTGCTGGTGGATCCACCGTGTCATTGTGTGCAGGCTGGAAATGCAGCAGACAGTGGGGCTGTTGGTGGTGACATGTACGGCTCACATGGCGCCGAATGCTTTTATCGGACAATAATGGGAGGCTGCCATGGATGACTTACTGGGCGCTCTGCAACCTTCCATATGGAGGGCTTTTATTTGAGCACAAGACACTTGGAGCACAACTGTGCTGTAACGCATGTGAGCCACTGTATGATGTATGATGGCCTCTGACGCTGCACACAGCAACACCTATGACGAGCTGTGGGTGGGTGCTGGCTGTGTGATGGATTGTGGGAGAGTTTGCATGCATCCTTGGTGAAGCATTAGTACGAATACATTTGTCGGTTACTTTAATGCTTACGCTTGTGTTTACGAGTCTGTGCTTGTGAGTCACACCCTGTAAGACTGAAACATCCCACTTCTTGTATACAAGTGGACATGCAGATCTCATGTTAGTCTCACTAATCAGGGCAAGCCTCAAGTTTGCTGTGTCCTGCATGTTGAAGCCATTTCAGTTGTCATCAGTTCATTATGTGAATGGCCTCATCCATCCATCCATCCATCCATTTTCTACCGCTTATCCTGTATTAAGGGTCACGGGGGGGCTGGAGCCAGAATGGCCTCATTTATATTTATTTATTTGTTTATTTCGGGCATGTCAATTAAATCGTCATCATCACACTTCATCTTTGTTCAAATAATACAATACACATGGCCGAAAGGGAAAGCGGGAGAAGCCAAAGCTTATCTAGTCCCACCCCCATAATATTTCTTTTCTCCAAAGCACTTTACAGCAATGACTGACATTCACCCATTCACACACGCAGGACGGCGGCCTTGCTCAGGGACACCAGGGACTCAGCTAGGAGGAGCCAGCCATCTGCTCTACCTGCTGAGCTAAACCACCCCCCAATATGTGGTATTGGGGTAAAGAGACTGAGCTAATGAGCAAATAGTATTCAGTTATCAGATTCACCTAGAAACAATCTTTCTTTTTTTCCCTCTTTTCCATTGGTGTTTTCTTTACCTTGGTTGTTTTGGACCTCCTCGTTTCGGTTTTTAATGAAGAATTGTAAGCTTGTTGCTACTTCCCTCCGCCTCCCCCTGATAGTGGAATGACCCGAGGGGGAGGGGCTCTGTGTGCACGAACACAGCCCTGCGTGCTGATTGGACAGGATGATCCGGGCTCTGTCGATTTTTGCAAAAGAAACAGGCTCTACATGCACGTAGAGGTGCGCTTTTTTTCTAAAACGGGATGATTTATGTTGTTCTATCGGAGCATAGTGTCGGCTTCAGTGAATATGATCAAAAAAATGTTGCCGACTGGGACTTTAAGTAATCATTTACACTTTTTGTTACAGCCTGCTACAACCTTTTGTTACCAATGAAATGAGTCATTAGTATTACATTAAGATTACATTATTTATTAAGTTAATATTTAGCTAAGTTCACCATGAATTATGTAAGCTAACTTTGATAATTAAAAATCTTAAAATCTAAGATGGCCACGGCCAAAATTCAAAATGTCGAATTCGAGGCTTCAAAACCGTAATCCACAAACCAATGGGCGGCTACGTCCACTTTGGATGCACAGCATGTGATTCAGTTATGGTAATTCCTTAATTTATTAATTTTGGAGGAAATGTCATGAGAATAAACAAGCAGATCGGGGTCTGGCAGCTTCCTCTGAAAGTAGTCACCCTGTCTCCTCCAGCAGGTGCTGAGTCAGCTCTGTCATAGCCCCTCCAACTTCCTCCTGCTCCTAACATACATACCAAACTTCCCCGGGCCTGCAAAGGGCTCAGCAGGGGAGGATCAGTGGAAACCCACTACAATGCTTATGGAAATGGAGATATTAGAAAGTGGTTGGTTGGTTTGTGATACATGGAAAATATAAGCTAATAATTACAGACAAGACAAACCCCTCTACTACATTCATTCCATGTTCCTCTGGAGAGCCAGCTCCTCCTTCTCCTTCTTTACTCTCTCCCTCCCTCTCTCTGTTCATGTCCAGTCGGAGCACCTGGGAGGAAGCAGCTGTAGGTGGTGATTACAGTTCAGAGACTCCAAAATAACCTCTCCTCCTCCCTGCCTGCCTGCTCCCTCCCTCCATTCTCTCCTCCTCAGCCACCCTCTCCCAGCCTCCTTTTCTCTGACTCACCTCATCATCCAGATAACAAATACAAGTCCACAAAAGACAAAATAAAAAGAATGCTCTAAATTCTCTCCTTTCTCTGCTCTTTAGTGTGTGTGTGTGTGTGTGTGTGTGTGTATAGCCATGTAAATAAAGTGACTAATAAACACTGCCTGGCTCATCAATATGGGGAGTGGTGGGCTCAGCTCACACAGATGAACACAGGATGAATAATGTTAGCTGAGCATTGCTGTATATGACCGCCCCTCTCTCCACCCACTGCAAGTGTGTGTGTGTGTGTGTGTGTGAGTGTGCACATGTCATTGTGTGCGTGTGTTTGCTGTGCTAAAGCTCCCATCAATCACATGCCCCGGACCTTTCAGCAGGCGACATGCACACACCAAGTCACCAACACACACACACACACACACACACACACACACACACACTCCTGCTGAGTTTATTAAAAGCCAGAGTGTTATCTCTGATCTGTCTGACAACAGCTGCACACACACGTATATTTTTATACATATACAGTCAGCCGAACACAAGCATCAACACAAGTCACACTCATGTTGGTGGTGTGACGAGAAGAGCTGCTCCTCGGACAGATGGGCCTTTCTTTCCTCTTCCTCTCGGCTACACAGCACATCACCACAGTTGAACAGGAAGGCCAGTGTTCAGGGTCACACACTGCCCAGTGGAATTCCCCCGAACCACAGGGAGCACACAGGGCTAAACGCAGCTCTGTTTGACCCAGTTCAGCCACGGTAGTGTCAGGCAGACAAAGAGCCAGCTCCTCTTCTCCGCTGCTTTTCCCCCAGAATGGTCCCAGCTCTCTGGATGGATGTAGCAGTAATGTGACAGCGACTGATGTTTGCTGCTCTGAAGCAGGGCTCAAGGCTACAGAGGTGAATACATCATCATCTTCATGGGAATTAGAGGTGCACCAATTTACTATGCCCCTTCTGAGTTCCATCTTTCAGTATGATCTGCTGATCTCAATGTTGGCCCATTCTGATTTACCTTTTAAAATATATATTGACATTTCAACTGCCTCAAAGTCATCTACAGTGGTTATTTACATAAAAACACACAATTCAGGGCGCTGGATAGCTCAGTGGTAGAGTTGGCGTGCACCTAGGCCAAGTCCAAACTGCAGCGGCCCCGGGTTCCAATCACACACACACACACTGCATTTTGCAGCAGTTTGATCTATTGAATACTTTGAGAGCTGCTGAAACAATACATTGTGCTCTGGTAGTTTTAATGATGTATTATCAGCAGCTTACAGCTAATGGAAATTAAACAGGTCATAATTCCCACTAATATATCTATTTTCTATTACTATGAAAATCTCCTTCAAACAACTTCAAGAAAATAAACAACATTTTTTATAAGTCTTATAATCCCAGTACTCATTTTAACTGAACAGAGCATGAACACCTCACAATGCAAGTGAAGTCAACCTCCGTTAGCATTAGCCGTGAGCTCCGTCAGCAGGACTGTGCCAGGGAGAGACCAGACTACTGAATTATAATAAGCGTCTGATTAAATTAGTTGTTCCAAATGTTTTCTATGTTCTTAATGTCTTCTTCACTTGCCAGAAGAAGTTCCACACCAACGACATGTGACTGTGGCGTTACTGTCTGTACCAGAAAAACAACAGCCGTGATTTTTATAGCTGTAGGTTTTGCTTCTTGGACAGAACTATCATCAGATACGCGTGTTAAGTGTTTCTACTCTGGAAACTTGACATGATAAAAGAGGGGAGGCTCTCTCCCAACATCTGGCTGCTCCCTGCTGAATGACTTCACAGAATGGGTGACATCACATGGGATAGTCCCGACAGGCCGGTCCAACGATCGCAGTGTGCTCGGGTGATGGGCGTCCCACCCTGTTGGCTTTCACATTGGAGAAAACCTGATCCGGCCTCCTCTCAGCCTCTGCATCCGACCAGAATAGAAGTAAACATGACGAAGCTAAATGAAGGACAAGAAAGCAACATCATTGTTTGGTTGGCAGATGTATAAGTCCAAACTATTCTCACACTAGTCATCAATTCAATATTGGCCAACTTACTTCTTGCTCTCAAAAGCAACAGTTCATTTGTCTCCTGTTTACAAGGCTGGAATACACTAAGCGAGGTGAGATCACAGAGTGTGTCTGACTCAGTGGGCCCATTACCATAGATGGCAGAGGGGAGTGAGAGATCTGCGCCTATCGATTGCCCCAGCTGGACTGTCGATACTCCCCTTCGAATTCTGACACAGCGAACTAATGGTCTCTCCGGGCTGGTGGCAACCAGACACACGCCCACGCACATCCCAGCACCTCCGGGTGTAATGGACAAAAGAGAACTCATCAATGAATCAATACATGACGGCCTGCATTTACCTGCTGCCTCAGCCATTTCGCCAATCAGCGCCGCGTCGAGAGGGTGCATTAACAACGACGCTGCTCACTCAGCCGGTGATTTCTCATCTGTCCGCCCCTGTTCTGCAAATCATGGCTTACGTGTTAGTCATTACAGTAAAAGGAGGAGGTGTCCAGCTGGGGGAGGGGCACGCTCCAATAATGTGACCCACTTGTACACACTTTAGGTGAGGTCTTGCAACATGTGTACAAGAAGTAGACGTAGACATTGGTTTTTAGATGTCGCAGTAGTGATGGTGGTAGTGACCTGTCAATCAGCAGGTAGCCCCGCCCCTAAAGCATCCCCTGCTTTCTGGTCTGGTGGACTCAAAATGGACCATAATGTACTAAATGAACATCATGCTGGATTGAAGAAGACTTGAAACTAGAGATTGAGACCATAAACTCATGTTTACAATGTTTCCTGAGATAATAAATCGAGCGAGAAGTCACCCCCTGATGGCCATTATAGGGAATACGTTTAAGGCACTTCAGCTTCGGCTTCACTTTTTTCAGAACCAGAGGTTGCAGCCTGGTCCATAGAAATGTACCCTTTTAGACTGCGTTTTGTTGCCGGAGTATTCCGCCGTTATTCCGGCCGTCATTAGTCTGAACACTCACAGAGGCTGAATGGCATAACAGAATATTATGCCTCTGAGACGGCAACGGAGGTCGATAGTGAGACGTCCCACTCGTTCCTCAACTCCGGGGTGATATATAAACACAGACACCGTTGCAGCATTAAGCCGCAAACAAAGTTCTATCTAAACGCAACGGTTCCCGGCATATTTTGACCCACCTTCATGCCTTTACCGACAGATTTCCGTAGCTGTCCATCGACAGTCCGACAGCAGTCCCCCCTCATGGTCGTGTAACAGCAGGGCAACGGTGTGAACGCTACTGGTTGACTGCTCTTGAGCTCTAGTCTAGAGGAGTAAAGGGCTAACTCTTCCTTATCACATGGGGAAAAGCCACTTCGCCTGGGGAGAAAGGAAAGGACATAAAGGGGGGGGGGGGGGGTTGTTGGTGGAGGACTGAGGTGACAAAAGAGCTTTTGTGGATGTAGGTTTACGGCGTTAACCCCTTTCTCTCCCTGCTTCACATGACTAACAAGAAACCGCTGTGACAACTGAGCCTGTTTATTGTGTGTGTGTGTGTGTGTGTGTGTGTGTGTGAGTGTGTGTGTGTGTCAGGGGTTGTCCAGGACGTTTGGCCTCGGGTGTCTCGTGACAGCGCTGACATTCTGTAGAAAAGAGAGAGTGGTCAGCTGTTGTCAAAATGAGGATTTTCAAATAAAAAAGGAAGAGCTCTCACTCGTCAGATTGAGTGAAGCTGCTGTAGGTTGTCAACATGGATGTCACTGAGGTGTGCTGACCTGCTGACTGCTGTAAAACGCTTTTAAAATTAGATGTGACCAGTAAAGAAAAAGGCTCCTGGGTTATTTCTGCTCTTCACCTGTCTCTGAATGTGCGTACTAATGTGTGTGTTGCCTGTTGCCCTCCAGCCCTGCCCAGTCTCTCTCAGGTTGTCAAAGAGCCAAACATGGAATCTACTGGTTTTGTGTACAGGGACACAACCAGTCAGAAACAAAGGACTTTCAACCATGAGGCCACGTGTCCCAAAGTGAACCTAACCCTGTCTCTACGCAGTTCTTTTAAACCTAAGCATGACATTTTCCTTGCCTAAACCTGACCTGATGCACAAACAATACTCTCTATTGAAATACATGAGTTTAACAGTTGTGGTGAGCGACAAGAGAATCACTCCATTTCAGTTTGGTGACTGTTTGCCAAACTGCCATATGAGTGTGTTGTACGAGCCGTCCCCTCACTGAGACAGGCAGCGCGGCAGCATCCACCACTGACCTTCACTGAGGCCAGGGCAACATCGCCCTCACTCTTTCTCTTTCCATCTCTACTTTTGCTCTTTTTTTTTTCATTTTATTATTGGCTTGATTTTTCCCCTTTAGACATCTGCCCTCATTTCAACCTTTCATGTCTCCTTCCCCCTCGCCTCTCCCCTGCGTTGTCTCCATTTTTCTTTCCCTCAGTCTCTCTGCCAGTTTGTGACACTCCCTCCCCGGGGCAGCCATCACTTCAGATGAGCATCGGATGTGACAGGCCAGCTTTGGCTTTTTAAAGCCATTAGCAGCTCCTCTCCTCCCACCTCGCCATCCTTTTCCCCTCCGTTTACCTTTTCTGCCCTCTCTTATGTCTGCACAGACACACCTCTCTGCTGACTTGGTATTCATCTACATAACAGTCTCGACTGGGGTGAAGGATCCGCTTGTGTAAATATGGGACGGTGCTGGCGTTGGGTGGAATAATGGACTGATGTGTTGGGTTGAATTGATAAAACTGTGCAGTGAGGTATACTTACAGGTAAGAGGTGTAATGGGATTTTCCAGTTGGAGGATTGTTTGTCAGTGTGCCTCCCTCCCTCTTCTTAGGCTGGTGTAATCCTCCCTGCTCTGTACTCCCCCACAGTAAACTGTCAAGCCTAATACAGGCAGGAATGTCCAGTCACCTGCTCCTAAAATGCATCAGCCCTGTGCTACACTAACCTAATATAGACCTGCGCTACACAAGCAGGTTGGATAACACCGTTATTGCGCATTGCATATATTTAAACACACACCTCAATGTGGAACAGCTCAGCTGCTACAGTGTGGAAACTAATGTCATGCCATGCAGTTATTACATGAGTCGTATTTATGATCCCTACGTGTCCTTTTATATATTCTATGAGGTTTTTTATTTAGAAATGCTGGCAAGCACAAAATACAATGAGCATGGACTTATAGTATATATATATATATAATATACAAAGCTAAATGATCAGTGAAACTAGTGTTATTTACTGTATGCTTTGGTCTATCCTAATAAAGTAATCAGGGAGAACCTGCTTGGGGCTACCAGGCATACTTTGAAATCAAATCCAGATCCCAGATGGAGACGAATGTGTCTCTGGTCCCCCGTCAGTGAGTCATTCATCGTGTCATGTTAACATGGCGTTTGAAATGAAGGCATGGTCCTGTACGGGCAGAGATGGCTCTAACAGGCAGAGAGAGGGACTGCTAGCATTGGTAGCGTGTTAGCCATAGCTCTGCAGTGTGTATCTGTGACAGAGTTGGATCAGACTGTGAAATTGGATTCTGTTGTCTGACAACACATAGAACAGGCTCAACCGTTTGGCCCGCCTCTTGACAAATCATTATCACACTGCTCTGAATACATCTGCCTATTGTCCAGCCGTAATACGTGAGTGGATGATTGGAACACATGTGGGTTCAAACGGTATTTGCTGGCCCCGGCTGTCGTGTTGCTGCCATTAGCAACACAGTGGTTGGAGGAAAAAGACACGGCCTATATAATGAAGTTTGATGCTACTGATGTAACTGACTGCATTTAAACGGGCTGAATGCCTTTAGGCAGTTGCTCTAATAATATCCTCACAGAGCCTCAACTCAAAATGTCAACCGAGACACAAACTGGCAAAATCAAAGGGGAAGCAGACCATTTTACCCCCGCGCTGCTTTCACAACCTATCAGTGTGTAACTGCAGCCTTGTGGAGTTTGACGGCCGAGGTGACGGGGGCCTTTCACATTGCTTGTGACACTCCTGTGAGGTTCAAGTGAAGCTAATGTAACATCAGCCAGGTTTGTCTCGTCTGCCTGCTATTACAGAGCGTTTGCTCTTAACTTGAAACAGCCGCTTACAGAATGGAAGTAACTGTATTTTTTTATCCCACTGAGTGGCTGCATCCTTCGGAGCCTCCATTTGAAGACCGAATGCGTCACAGCGCCTGAGACAAGGCTGTCACATTTCAAGTCTTTCAAATGCAGCCCAGAAATGGGACCTTCTTGTCCCAGATTCAGAGGATCCAGCTGATGGATCCTTCATGGCCCTACCAATCCCAAGATTCATTGTGTACCGGAGATGATTGGTTTTTAATCACTCTTTTTCTTGGCAACCCCAGCTGGTTGCTAGGTGACATGAGACACAAAGGGTGGGGCTGCAAACAGCTGGTGACACAAACAGGAAATCCTCTTTAGACCAGACGATTTGGCCGTGGCGGTCTTTGAAAGGACTTCTGATGCACTGAGGACAGTCCGAACTGATGGCCAGTCTTGCATCCCTCCCGGCAGTGAGACAGGCAGCGAGCGCTACCTCAGGAAGCCCAGAGGTTCGGACGAGGGGCACTGTAGAGGCTTTCCAAACTGACCAGCTACAGGCCAAACCTGGAGGGAATACACCCGGCAAGAGCACAGAGAGAGAACATCCTCCCACTGATTAAAATCCCCCGGCAGACCTCAACCTCACCCACTGACAGTGTAATGATATTCACGGTTCATTATTAAACCTAGACCGAAGGTAATTAACAGGAAACACTGGATTTTATTTCAAAGAAAGCAAAGAAAGTTGTGTCACTAGACCTGTTTGACGCGTTTGATTGAATTTTCTGACGTTGAAGGTGCTGCGATGTGACTATTGCCTGCATGCGCATCCCAACGGCGATGTGTGCGGTGCAGCCCTGGTGTTCTGTGTAGGTGTGAAGCACGATCACCCATAAAAGAAGCAGAGAGATTAATGAGAGCAGAAGGAAACATGACTGCAGGCTTTACCAGAATCTACAGCAGGTGTTTCCTCTCTTTGCTCACACTTCTCTTCCCCACATCACTGCTTTCTCAGTCACCTGCTGGACTGGATCACTGGGTGGGCGTTCTCTCACCACAGACCTGCTGAGTGTTACAACTGGAGCAGGCCTCTTTGCTGGTGAAGGGAGATACTGTGAGTGCATGTGTGGGACTTGTAGTCACTGTTTAGGTCTTTGTTTCATGTCAAGCAAATTGTTTTATCGTTCATCATGGCCTTCTGTGATGGATATGCAGCCAAGATCACGTGACCACCCGTAATTGGGAATAGGGCAATAGCTCAGTGGTACTGAGGCTGAGTCCTCACTGCAGCGGGTTTCAATCCGCCCAAAAAGTAATTATAAAAAATGTCTTAATGGGCTTTTCATTTTCCATTCTTGGGATAAGCGTAAATATCCACAGCGACCACTATCGTGGAAGACAAGTCAAACATTAATGCAGGGACACCTTACGATTTATGTTGATGTATGTATGATCATCTTCTTTAAAATGATTTGATAGTGTTTCAATAAAAAATAAGTGATACAGGTATGTGTAAGTACCATGTTAGAAGTTTTAGGTGTATTCTTGGTGATTATCAGGATACATGATTTTATTTTGGCTGACTTGACAATTATCTATCGTCCCATGCCTACCGTACTGATGAAAAGCCCTTTTAACAGCTTCACACACACACACTCACTTAGGTGTACTACTGTTCTAACCGTTGATGGGGCTGTCTCACCTCCAACATAAACATGGGTTTGGAGTTGAGAGTAAACGTGTGTGTGTGTGTGTGTGTGTGTGTGTGTGTGGTGTGAGTGCACCGTCCAGTCCCTTACAGCCCACTGGCCTTATTTAGAAGAGATGAGATGAGCCAGATGCAGCAGCTCTCCGAGGACGCCTAGTCTAACACAGTGTGTGTGGCTCATCACCATGCTCATTAGCCCCGCAGAGAAATAGCATGGCCTGCCACTGTGATTTCTTACCCAGAACAGCCTTTGACCTCCCCTCAGTAGAAATACAGCCTATTATCTTGGTGTCGGTGAGGCACTGCAGCACTATTAGGACTAACCCTGAGCGATAAAATCATATGGTCATAAGCAACGCACATAATAGCAAGGTTTAGTCATTTTTGAAAAGCATTCCACCATCTCTGAGGTGCAGTTTTCATTTTCATTAACAACCGTTGACTTCCTTTACACTTTCAAGTGTAATCATGTAGATCAAGAGAACAATAGCCATCATTAGCGTTAGTGTTATCGTATAAAAGTGCTCATCAGATGGGAGATGAGTGACCCGCGGAGACCCATTAGCTCACGTGCTAAAGCCTTGATCATTGTCATTAGGAAGACAAGAGCCCATTGTCTGCAGCTCACCTCTGAATGATTCCTATGGAGAGCTCTGCACCACAGGTCGCTGAAGCTCTTTGCTGGAATGATCTGAACCAATTGTCTGTGTTTTGATTTGCTGTAGCATAATGTTTGACATGTCTAGTAGTCGCAAATAGAGAACTGCATCAACAGTGACTCATTCTCAGGACTGTTTGACTCTGCTAGTGCTTCTGCTTTTTGGAACTTGGAACAAGTGAGTAAGGGTCATTGGATGTTGTTTGGGGAGTTTTTTGGAGCTGAATGTGTTGCTGTATATCTATGAGGAAAGCGTCCAGGATATGGTCCTGGATGTGACTGACCACCTCTGGTATGAAAGGCATTAGCTGTCAGGAAACAGTCTCTTGGGACCCCTAGTGCCCTCTGCAGCTAACTGAGTGTGCGTGATGCAGCTATATAACTTCCCACAGTTATATCTCATAACTACCGGAACTTTGCCTGACCTAAATGGCCTCGCTAGTAAGTTTGAAGCAGCCTGTGAACCAGCCAAGCACGAAAAATCCCCAATTCTTTTGTTTTGTTATAGGCACTTGAGGCTGTTGTTTTAGCCAAACTAGCAGCGTTTACCTCAGCACTGATTGAGGCTCCTCACCTTGAGACAGCATACTTGAGGTTTTGAATGGCATGGCTTTGTTTTACTTTGGTCCGAGCTACTTTTTTGTAGTGGTTGGCTTCCCCGACAAAAATGGCATTGCAGAGCCACAAGGGCAGACTGTGTGACGACAGGGTCTGTGCTCTTTGAGGATGCCTGTGGTGGTTTCGCCGCGGCCTGCCTGGCCCCGAGTTCCACAATGAGATAAGTGGCGTACCTCAATGAGGGAGCCTGTACCAAGTCTAAATATAGAGAAAGAAGAGAGGTAGAAGGGCAGACAAATGGTGGCTGCTGCTTTTGATGAGTCAGGACGTCTAATCACAAGCAGAACAACGGCGAAACCTCAGAATATATGTCAGCAGGGAGAGCACACCCCCTTTGATCTGTCTCTTTAAGACGGGAAAAAGTGTTTTGGTTGGACATTCCAGACATGCCTCCTACACATTCTGGTACGGGCCGTTGGCCTGCACACAAGACGTATAGGTTTACAGATGTCCTTAGAGGTCATGAATCAAGATAACGCTTACTTCAGACGGTAATGTGTTTGTTCACAAGCTATATATGTTTCTCTGTGTCCTCATGTAATGCTCGGTTATTAAGCCAGTCACTCACACCTTGAGGGGCCTCAAAGCACAGAGATAGCTCACTCCCACAGAGGCTGAGATACTGCCATTCCTATCTGGCACGCCTCAGAGTATCAAAGCACAAACAAGCCATCTGCTGTTGTAGAAACACGACTCGGTTGTGATTTTCAGTTGCTTTCTTATTCATCAATCAGGAGTGGATGGAATGACACAAGCTTAAAATAAGTTTACGTAATTACAAAATGAACCTGTGTCATATGGCGCTTGATGTTCTGTGCTGACGGATCAGTGATGATGTGTCCGCCAAGGTGATCCCCTCTAATGGGGAGCAAACGTCGAGGACCTACTATGAGAGTCACCCACTGTCGCCCATTGCTTTGCCAGTAATTGATACAGCCTGGCAGGTGTCATAACATCACGGCCCTCTCTCCAGCAGCCATATTTAAGTGAGGCTGACATTGACTGTCTGGCACTGTCTCTCAATAGACTCTGGGAATCTTTTCATCTGCGATGAGTGACGGTGAGGGTAGAGAAATTCAAGCAGCTTTGTCTTCAGTGGTTTACTGAGATGTGTGTGTGTTTTTGTGTGTGTGTGTGTGTGGGGGGGGGGGGGGGGGGGTGCTGCACAGATCTGTAGCAGGTCACTAGGATGTAAAAATCAACTTGTTGCTTCAGGAA
This sequence comes from Chelidonichthys spinosus, assembly GCA_029853015.1. Classification (NCBI taxonomy): domain Eukaryota; kingdom Metazoa; phylum Chordata; class Actinopteri; order Perciformes; family Triglidae; genus Chelidonichthys; species Chelidonichthys spinosus. The sequence goes on from CM056837.1 coordinate 2,243,559, forward strand.
CAGTTGATTGCATTAGGTTTTCTGAGGTAAAGGCCTGTAATCAAGATGTACCCAGATGCTTTGTGTGCATGTGTGTGTGTGTGTGTGTGTGTGTGTGTGTGGGAGGGGATTGTGAAGGCGTGATCAGGGGTTAACTTAAAACCATGGTTACAGGGTTTCTCAGGTGTGACACACTGCGACCTATGGAAGAAAGCTACGTTTCAGAAGATAGCGCTTCACCTCCTCCACCTCGTTCTCTCTCGGCTGCGTAGGAGTCGTCCTCCTGTTGCATGCTAGCATGTTAGCGCTAATGAGGCCAGCTGTCCAAATGCTCAGCCGGTCAGTCGGAAAGGGCCGCAGCCTTTGTTGATGCTAGGTGTTACATCTCCTGTTGGAACACACATTTTTCTTTCAACACCACCAACCATTTGGCACAGGAAGATGGTCACCAACGCCACTCGCCCATCCCCCAGAAACACTTTTATTGACCCGCTGGCCGTAGCCACCCCCTGTCTGCACGTACCAGCACATTGATTTTCTCTACAGCTTTAAATTTGATCATTTTCTCTTGACACTGCCAGGCGGAGAGTGCCGCTATTGTATTTGCTGACCTCAGCTCCACACCTGAGTGGCTGTGGCCCTAAACAGCTTCTCAGACTCGTCCTAAACCTTCTGTTTCAGAATGAAGTGTTGCTCCCTGTTTGAGCTGCTGAATGGACAATACATCACCTGGCAGAGTCTCACTGGCAGACAGAGGGGGGAGAGGTAGGGAGAGAGAGAGAGAAGGGAGAGGGGAGGCTTATACAGCCTCACAATGCTATATAAATCCAATTAATTATCAGTTTATTTGAATGGGAGTGCTCCCAAGTCTTCAGTTATTCTATTGGCTAGCCGGTACACCAATCCAGGTACAAAAGATGTACATAACCTTTGGATGTATCTTTTGAGAACTACAATATGACGGCAGTCACATCATATTAAAGAAAAAAATCAAAGATAATATTGTGGAGCGAGGAAAAGTGTGAAGAGAGGTGGAGAATGAATGAACCGCGATAGGATTTTGCAGCTGCGGCACAGCGGTGTTGACCCTGCGAACGACTCGCCAAATAACATTGCTTCTCCCTCCTCCTTCTCCTGCACCACCTTTCATCGCTCCGCCCCCACACCTCCTTCCTCCCCTCTGCCTGATTCCTGCACGTCGACTGAGTTTGTGTGAATACCGACAGGCTGTAACTACCTGCACGACGCGGAGAGAGAAAGGAAAACCATTTTCATTGATTGTTTCTCCCAGATACACCTCCTCCCCACAAAAAACACCAAACAACATTAGCCACCACTTTAGAAAGAGGTGGGCGAGTGGGGTTGGGGTGAGCCTAGATAGAGAGAGAAAGATTGTTCAGGTGCTTTAAACTGGCAGCATATTCAGCGAGTGAATGCAGGTTCTGTGTGTGTGTGTGTGTGTGTGTGTGTGTGTGTGTGTGCATGGTAGTTGCAGCCCGGGCCTCTGCTGACTGGGCTGCTCTCACTGGAGAATTGATTTGGCCTCCAAGAGGATGTGTAGCTCTCTCAGAGGAACAGAGGGATGGAGGGAGGTGGGGGGAGAAGTGGAAGGAGAGTGGGTGGAAGTTACACAGGTGGGATTGAGAGGTGGAGGAACTAGTTGGAAATGAAAAGGAGAACCAGGAACACACATCTAAGGCAGACAGTCAGTCAGGGAAATGTACTCCCCGTTCTAACCCCATAACAAACCGGCCAGGTCACACTGACTCCCACACAGCTCACACACCACTCTAACTCTCATACACTGGTACTCGGTGTGTGTGTGTGTGTGTGTGTTGTCTGTCTGTCTGTTTCTTCAATGCAGATCACACTGTGATGCATTGCAATAGGCCCAGAGTGTGTCGGGCAGCTGATGATGATGGAGGAGGAGGAGCGAGGCCAATCACATTCGATTGTGCGTACTTTTCACTTCAACCATCCGTTACAGTGTTTTTAATAGGCCTCCCTCCTCTCTGTTCTTAGTGCCCAAGCTGTTTTATCCTCTCCTGCTCTAACAACCCACTTCCCCCATGGAGATGCTTTGAAGTTTCATCTCATCTGTTGATGTGAGCTCCTGGTCTGGTTCATTTCCAGCTCCTTCAACCAGTGGCGGTTCTAGACAAATTTTAAAGTAACGGAAACAAATTATATTTAAACATTAAATACTTTATTCTTATTTTTTTTTACAAAGAGTGCATTGATTGATACAATGAGCATTTAAAAGAAGTGCCAGCCAAAAATAACATCAAATTATTTCAACGTACAAAATTCCACATCAGCGTTTGGGACTATCAGAGCCAATGCTGAAACGTAAGTAACACCATAAGCTGACACCAATCACATTTAACAAAAACAGTATTTTGACGACATAAAGGGTTCAACAATGTGTTTTTCAATGTTTTTCAACTGCTGTCATTGTTGGCAAATATTGACATAGTGATATATTTACTATGGATTACTTCACTCAATAAATGTAATATTTATCAAAATGCAACAGCCAAGACTGATTAAGTTACGTGGTTAACGTTACAACATTGTGTGGATACCTGCTAGGACACTGACATTTGGATATTTGCTTCTGCATTTATGAGTTTGCTTAAACATTTAAACAGAATGAGACCAGACATTTACAAACTTGATTTTCTCATCGGAGTGAGGAACAAAAGTAACACGGTTACGTGCTACAAATCACTTTACAAGATGAAATCGTTTTGCTTACCTTCCCCTCTTGCGACAAGTCGGTAGAGCCAGGGAGGTTTGGTAGAGCCTCTGTTTGTAAGCGTGCGTCGCTCTGATTGATCCGTGTGGAAACACCGAGTCGTATTAGTTCCGCTTTTTGCGCCAGCGCATAAAATCATAATAACTTGATCAATTTATTCAGTCATCTCAGGGGGGGCCAGAGGGGGGGCCAAGGACATTTTTACAGGAGCACTTGTCCCTGTAGGCCCCCGTGTAGAACCGCCATTGCCTTCAACCATTCCTTTTAATAGTTTGGACATTTAAATGACAGTAAATATATTTAACCTCGTGCCTCCCATAATCTTTATGAAGGTTGAAGAAAACGAAATGCTCTCCTTTAAAGAGGAATTCAACAGGACGACCAGTCATTCTAACCTTTGTCTTCCATGTCTCCGTGCAGTGACAAACTACAATAATGTGGTGGAGGCCGGCTCAGACTCAGACGACGAGGACAAGCTGCACATCGTGGAGGAGGAAGGCAGCCTGGTGGACGGGGCCGACTGTGACAGCACCCTGCCAGACGATGAGCACCCCAGGGAGCGCTGCTGGGATGGAGGTGAGACCAGATGCATAGCACCCATGGTTATTATCACACATGTGGTGAAGCATGCAAATACACACCTTGTCTTCCTACTCACCGTTTACACTGGGATCATTCTGTGCTTTCCTCATTGGGTCAATATAACAAATAAATACATATATGAATGGATTGAAAATGATGTATGATTGAAATAAATTGCACATACCAGTGTATAACTTAAATAGTATATCAACATAGAATTTAGTTGAATGGATCAGTCCAGCTTTTTGATTCGGTATTGGCCCAGAATCAGATATTGGTATCAATACATTCCTCATTTTCAACATTGTGGAGACATTCAGCACAGGTGCTCACTTAATCGTATATCCTGCTTTAAAATCTGATTTCAAATGACGCCAGTGAGAGATAACCACACTTGATTCACTGTCTGCCAGAAATGACTTTCGACAAGTTGATTCACTAGTATCCAAAGTAAGTGACAGATGAAATGAAACTCTCAGGCAGGGTCTTTCTTCTGTCATTCCTGCTATCGCCAAGCTGAACCCGGATCAAACTTTGAAAGCACATCATGCAGCTTCTTTATTTATGGTCATTAATTGTTTGACTGCTGCAGCTTCATGTTGACCTCAGCTGAATTGATGCAGGCTAAGTTAAGAAGGGTCTCGCTGACGTGCACAGTTAAGTATCAGGCTTTGTCTCATTGTGAAACACAGAGTGTAAGGAAGCAGGTACTACACGTGGTGGGTTTGCAACTATGGCAGGAAGCACATTATTAAACAAAGACAATGCCAACAGAGGGAGAGACCTTCAAGCACACAGAATAGCCTCCAAACCAAAGAGCCAGCGAGAGCTTTACGGCACTGATGGGCATTGAGGGGCCGCCGTGAACTCCTTTTTACCTCAAACCTTTTGGAAGTGACATCAGAGGCCGATCGCTGCCACAGGAAGGGCTGACGTCACCCCCCCCCCCCCCCCCCCCCCGCCCCCGCCCCCTCCACACGGAACAACAATTGCAGGTGCTGAAGGATGTTGACGTTTCAACCTGAGCCCAAGGCCTCCACGCTGCTCTCCTGACCTCATGTGCACATGAATCTGTGTGTGAGTTAGTTAGCTTTAGCGCCTCGGCCAAGTACAGCATGTACTCGTGACAGGTCCATATGAAATGTAATTATATATTCAGCTACAAGAATCTTTATTTGAGGGTGTCGCTGCTTGCAGATTTGGGCTGGATTGTTCCTGGCTGAGAGGTGTGTGAGATTGGGGGAGGGGGGGCTTTGATTTAGCAAGAGGTCACGTTGCACATGTGCAAAACACTTTCAGTTTAGGGAGGGATTTTTAGAAATTCCTCCTCAGCAAGTTTCAGCTCAGTCAGTTTCAGTTGGGAGGTTTTGGGTTCACGTGCTCCAACTAACAGTACATGTTGACACGTACAGCTCAGACCTGCACACAGCGTGGCTGCCAGTCGCTCAGGCGGCGCCGTCGTCTCAGGCAACGCCGTCCTCTCACTCTCCAGCTGCACCTCCGTGCATTAAGGCCAACGCTGGAGGAAGAATAATGTCATTGGTTTTGGCCGGGCTTGTGAACATTAAACACTTCAAAAGCATGAGTTACTCTGAAGCAGCTCAGTGAGCTGGCTGTGCTCCACAGTGATGTCTGATCAGGCATGTTTTCTTTTGTCTTCACACACACACACACACACACACACACACACCTCTCTCTTGCTCTCTCACTGTCTTCGGCCCTCATATCTACATCAAGCAATATGTTTACGTTGCTGCGGAGGACTGACGAAACATAAAGCCTGTCGTCCTGGAAGCAAACACACTTCCCTCTGTCATCCCTTCATCCCTCCCTCTGTTGGTTTCACTCCTGAGTACAGAGGAGCCTTGAACAGTGACCCACACCCACTAATCTTCTCCTCAGCCAAGCCCAGGTTGCTTCCAATTAAAACCTTGACACCCCTCCTCCTGAGACTGCAGCGCTCCAAAACCCAAATGGTGGTTTTCCAGCCCTTTGCCATCTCCCCTTTCCTCCCCTCCTCTTCCTTTTACACCCCTGTTCACTCTCACAGTTCCTCTTGTTCTGAATCATTCCTCTTGATTATATGGTATCATGGGCACCCTGCTCACTGTCATTACACATTTACTCCTCAATGATTATGCAGCGGTGGAGCAGCCAAGTGTTGGTGCGGTAAACTGCAGAGTGGTTTCCTCTAAGAAGAGGCTGACTAACTCCAGGGGATGAGAAGGTGGAGAGAGCGTTGACCTGGGAGGGCTTCTCCTTTATATTTGATGAGTTGTAGAGTATAATTACATCAGGTTGTTAGTTGAGTGTGTTTGACGGGCTCTTGTGCATTTTCCCAGCCAGCAGTGTCAAGTCACAAAGCTCTCTTATGGTATTATTTCCTCACCGCTTCACCCCTCACACACAATGATGATGTCTGACGTCCCTCGGACAGAATCGCTCTCGAATCCATTTGGAGCCGTGCAGCAGGGACTCGGTGGACACACAGGAACACCTACATTCCTGCGTGCCTGATGTCACCATGTGATATCAAATGTGAGCCACCCTTCTGGACAGGAAAGGAGGAATCTCCAGAGAGCCGGGGAGATTGTCCAGTGGATGCACGAAGCACATGCACTTGATAGCACTGAGCCAAAAATAAGCAAATCTTCTTAGATTTGGAAATAGCTTGCATGTATTCTCTGACTTCCCTCCTGCTGATGGGAGATAAAGCGTAACATCTTTACTAATGACTGAGGCATATCTGAGCTGTTTGTGCACTTCCTTATCGCACAGATGTCTCTCCCATCCAAGATAGAAGCTACAAACAGGTCTGGATGCACAACCACAGGAAGCGGTGGGGCCAAAGGTCGGCCACGGCAGGAAATGCATCATGGGATGCTGTTGTATCATGTTGCAGAGATGTGGGCAGAGAAGGATGAGAAAGGAGCGAGGGAAAGGAAAGAAGAGAGAGTGGGTGGTCTGGTGATTTTGTTGGAAGACGTGCTATAGTTAGGTTACACTGTAAAATAAATACAGAGAAAGGACCATCAGGGCTGCAACAGATTGTCCTGCTCCAGCCTCACGGGGCCTTCCTTCTTTCAAAACACATTTGCTCGTGTGCAGTGGTGCATTCACATCCCTGCGTCAGCACATAAATGGCCTGTGTGATGTTTCATGTCGGGGGAGCAGCCTGATAACACGGAGCCACCTCAGCGAAGGCTGTGAACCCTTCTGGCCTCGAGACACACACACACACACAAGGAGTGAGAACAACAACTTATCATACCTTCACACCACAGATCCCCAATGGGACTGTATTTCACAGGAACACTCAACATTTAGGAGCCTAGAGGTGTTTCGTTGCTGGCTTTGAGCAGCGGACGGAAGCTAAACAGTCACATCAGCACTTTCTCACACGGAAGTGTGAAACATGTAAGATATTAGAGCTATAAAAGGAGAGTATCTCAACATGGCGACGGCTGAGTCGGTGGCTCCCAGCTAACGATGCTAACATTGCTAACGGTGTTAAACATTAAATATTATTGGCGACATGTTTAGGAGAGTAGGCATACGTAACAAAAAAAGTAGTAAAGTAAAGTTTAAAAAAAAGTTACACGCAGTGCACACGCATCATTCATAACAGAGTTACGCATGCTGTGAACGTGCATGGGGGTGCAACTCAATAGCAGAGTACTGTGTGCTATTTTAATTACACATCGTTGTTTTAAAATTGCAGTAGGCCTATCCTAATCGTGGCAGCACTAACGTCCATCCATGCATTGTCTACCGCTTATCCTGTATTCAGGGTCGCGGGGGGGCTGGAGCCGATCCCAGCTGTCATTGGGCGAAGGCAGGGTACACCCTGGACAGGTAACCAGTCTATCACAGGGCCGACATGTAGAGACAGACAACCATTCACACTCACATTCACACCTACGGGCAATTTAGAGTCATCAATGAACCTATCCCCATCCTGCATGTCTTTGGACTGTGGGAGGAAGCTGGAGAACCCGGAGAGAACCCACGCTTACACGGGGAGAACATGCAAACTCCACACAGAAGGAACCCGGGCCGAGCCTGCAACCCTCTCGGTGTGAGGCGACAGTCTTACCCGCTACACCACCGTGCAGCCGGCAGCACTAACGTAGCCTACAAAATTATTTGTATATTTTTGTGGCTGAGTAATGGTACAGCCACATCCCCACTTCCAAAGGATATGCACATACAACAGCCGCATGCATTCAAAATAATTGTCGGGTTGAAATCAGGCTCAGGCTCTTAATTACAGTTAATGTGTCGGGCCGGGCTCCGACAGAATGTGCACGTGCTCAGGTCCGGTCGGGCTTGATTTTCTGGGCCCGATCTAAGCTCTAGTACAGAGTAGTTGCACGCAACACTGAAAAGGGCCGGCCCGTAAACAGAGCACAGGGAGGCTCGGATATCAACACGCACAGAGGGAGACACAGTGCATTCTGGGAGATGACTATCTTTACATAGCTGATAGTTGTTTGCTGCTATGATAATGCTTTGAATAGGATAAAGAGAACCTTTAAAAAAGGAAGGTAAGCATATTTCCCAAAGTGTCAAAGTATTTTTTAAAGATTAGCAACCTGCTTAACACACACACACACACACACACACACACACACACACACATGTTCAGCAGCACACAGCCTCTGCTCTTTACGAACACTAGCACCTGTTGACTGGGCTCATAGTGTCAGGGCTTTGTTGAGGTGCAGCAGAGGAAGCCCGAGCAGAGCTGAATGGAAGAGCAGTACTATTGAGTGTGTGTCGGTGAGTCATGGCGTGCTACACCTGTTCCCATCTCCGTGGAGAACACAGCTGGCCCCGTCTCTCAACACACACTTAACTCACAAAACACAATCGTCCAACGTCCTCTGAGCTGGGGGAGGAATCAACCCGTAAAAACATCTGCCCCGTAAACAGGAGCCCAATTCAGCTTTTAGCTGATAGCCCACCCCTGTAATTCTCCTGTACAACACATCCATAGAGGAAGACGGCTCGCTTTTATTGCCCACGCACTACACTTGGTTCCGGGGCAAACTCCATCCTCAAGTTCCACTTCCTATAGCCGCAGCTTGGTAATGCGGGCTCGTTAGGCTCGCTAGCCGGGCTCATGTGATGTGGAGGAACTCTCTGCTCCCACATGCAGGCTCTCATTTGCTGGGATGTTAAGCACAGTCTGAAGGCCAAGCCTCTCCAGAGAGCAGAGCCAGGTGTGTGTGTGTGTGTGTGTGTGTGTTAGCACGTGTGCTTAGTGATATCTATCCGCTGCAACACATCAGGACGTGATCCATCACCTAATTCTGAGTCCAGTCTCAACAAGTGCCTCACCTAACATGGTGAATAGTGGCTTGCGGGTCAGTTCTTACAAAGAGCTCAAAGCTCATCCAGGAGCCTGTGGCCTTTGATGCTAATTCCTTTTCTCATCCTATTGTGAACAACAGCATTCAGGATGTGTGTTTTTCACCCCGCCAGCACCGCATGCCTCATCCCGGGCTGGCAAACATGTCATGATCACGGGCTTGGACTGTGACATCGACTTCGGCTCCAATGACAGCCGCTGCAACATTATTGGATTATTACATTTCATATACAGGTTTACGGTTTCATACGTAGAGGAACAACATGTACGTCTTGAAATAACAGATCAATCGATAATATATTTTGTTGCAAGCTCTAATCAATGTGTGTGTCTGTCTCCTCACAGTGAAGGAGGATTGTGGGTCAGATGAGGATGATGGGAGCACAGACGCCCTAGTGGAGGAGATGCTCCAGCAAGGAGACACGGCCGTCATCTACCCAGAAGCCCCAGAGGACGAGCCTCAACGCCAGGGCACGCCTGACGCCAGCGTCCACGACGAGAACGGTACAGGACGCTGGCACACACATTCATGTTAGACCACAAACACGGTCATTCCTGTCCCTATTAGTGCACACAAGTCAGGTGTTTTCATCACACACACTGTTCACAGTCACTGAGCTCTCACACTTTTACTGCACCGACCCAGTAATTACTGCCCCCCTGGGTGCCGGCTCTACCTGCTCCCTGTCTCACCTTTAGGTGTTAACTCCACCCCATTAACGCCACTCTCCAACATCATTACACACTGCTATTTGTGCAGCCCAGTGGGGCCTTTATTGCTCCCAGGCATTTGGCTTGTTACCTGCTCCTGCAGAGGGTGGAAAAAAGAGCGAGGGGGGAGGGAGGGGAGGGAGGAGGGGGTGAGAAACGGCAACACCTGAGTAAATTTGTCACGTCTGTGCGAGCTCTGACTCACAGCTACCTGGCGATAATGTGTGTGCGTTCCCATCCCGAGGTCCTCACCTGTGCCGCAGGGGGAACTTAATACATCACCTGTTAACGGAATAATGCTTCACCTGTGTGGGAGCCAGGCAACCGAGACCCTCTGTGAGCCAGCTCAAGGCATGCGGCTGTGTTTACCCAGCGTACTTTTCCTTACATGCGTGGGCGCTTTGGAGAAAGCACAATAGTCAATCAAGTGACGGCGTGCAGGCGAGCGGAAGCTGTAATTGCTGTGCAAGAAGTACAAAAGCAGAAATAAACTGTGTTGGCAACTCTGCATGCTATGTGTGTGAGGCCAGGGAGGCGTTACTGTGGAGCACTGCTCTGCTCTTCATCCATGTGGTTACCTGTGGGGGAGGAAGTCTCTGTGAGTGGTGAACTAGCGGAGGAGTGTTACCTCGGCAGGCCTTGTGTAACATCAAAGACCCCCCCCTCTCACTTATGTCATTACAACACTCTCCTGTCCCACCCAGGAACTCCGGACTCCTTCTCCCAGCTGCTCACCTGTCCGTACTGTGCACGTGGCTACAAGCGGTACAGCTCCCTGAAGGAGCACATCAAGTACCGGCACGAGAAGACCGAGGAGAGCTTCAACTGCCCCGAGTGCAGCTACAGCTTCGCGTACCGCGCTCAGCTGGAGCGCCACATGACGGTCCACAAGGGCGGCCGGGATCAGGTAAACGCTCCCTCACTGCATACTGTTAAATGCTCAAACAGCTGCAGTTAGATTTGCATTCTTTGGTCTGCTCTTTGTGTTTGAAGCTGCAAGTGGAAATGGTCACATCTTTCTGCAAACTTCGATAGAAGTGATTTATTAGTGGTCATTCATTTCAGTTATCATTAACAATTTTTCAAAGGATTAGACATAAAATACTAGACATGAATGTACCAACTGTTTTACTACTACATTTAGATTTACTACATTTAGATGTACTACTACATTTAGATTTACTACATTTAGATGTACTACTACATTTAGATTTACTACATTTCGATGTACTACTACATTTAGATTTACTACATTTAGATTTACTACATTTAGATGTACTACTACATTTAGATTTACTACATTTAGATTGTACCAAAACACAAACCGAAACAAACAAAAACAAAACAAGACACAACCTAGTAACACAAGATCCATAACATTTTCACAACAAAAATCATATTTCAGTAATAAACAGGTTTACCTTATTTTATTTATTTATTATTATTTTGTTTTGCAAAGTGAACTACACATACTTAAACAGCAAGATGATTTCATTGAATCCTACTCCACACTATAATAATGAAGTATTCTCATGTACATGTAACTCATTGAAACCAAGGAGTGAAACTAGTCAACATTTGATGTATTTAAGTACTTTATTCGTCTCCGCCTCAGTTTAATAATATTATGTATCAGTCTGTTGTATAGTCAGCACCCTACAGGACTTGTGATCAGTTTCAGTAGCATTCAGTAGTATTTATGTGCTGACAAAGTGATTCTGAACTATGCAAATGGTCGTGGTGCTTAGTCCCGTTTCTTTAGCAGCTCGCTCCCCAACATGATAAATAAACATGAACTTTTGCCCCCCGATTGATTGATGACATTGTGACATGAATTCGAGGCAGTTCAAAGGTTGTGTTTTCATGGTGCATCTCGCCAACTGTCCCTCTCCCCTCGTCCCGCAGAGACACATCACACAGTCGGGAGGCAATCGCAAATTCAAGTGCACTGAATGTGGCAAAGCATTTAAATACAAGCACCATCTGAAGGAGCACCTACGCATCCACAGTGGTGAGTGGACAACCCCTATCACCATGGCAGCATCGTGTGTGTGTGTGCACGGTGTAGCGTATATGTCTCTGTTGGCCCCAGATGTTTCAGCATCCATTGAACCAACGTTTATGTTTTATTTATGTTTGAGCCAATTCCCTGTATTTAGATATTCTTCATTGTGTTTCAGTCCATTGTGTGCTCTTCCTTAATGTGCCATAATTGTGTTTCTTTTGGCATTATGGGACAGCAATTAGAGAGGGGCATTTCCCAATGGTGCCATTACATCAGCGTTTAAGCATCATTGAAATGCATTAGAGCTTTTTCCTACCACACTGCTCATAGCCTAGCTTGCTCATTTAGCTTCATTCACTAATGGAAATCTGTTTCTCCCCCCACCCTCCTCTCTTTCTCTCTCTTTCATGCACATGGTGGTTTTATTCAGGAGAGAAACCATATGAGTGCTCTAACTGCAAGAAGCGCTTCTCCCATTCAGGCTCATACAGCTCCCACATCAGCAGTAAGAAGTGCATCAGCGTCATCTCAGTTAACGGCAGGCCGCGTTCGGGGAATGCCAAAACCCAGGCCCAGGATCCATCGCCAGTGCTGCCCACGTCGCCTTCAGTCCTCCGCACCCAGATTAGGGAGAAGCTGGAGCACAGCAAACCCCTGCAGGAGCAGCTGCCACTTAATCAGATCAAAACCGAACCTGTAGACTATGAGTACAAGCCGACGGCGATATCGTCCCCGGCTATGGCCGCCATGAACGGTGGGGTTTTCAACAGAGGTGCTGCAGCTCCTCTGCAGGGCACAGTGCAGGCCGTGGTCCTGCCCACTATGGGGCTGGTGTCACCCATCAGCATCAACCTGGCAGACCTGCAGAATGCTCTTAAAGTGGCGGTGGATGGTAACGTCATTCGCCAAGTGCTGGAAAGCAATGCTAAAGGCCAGGGGCAGGTGAACTCGGGGTTAACCACTGGAATGCTCCATCCCGCACAGCAGCAACTCATCTCAGCCATCAGTCTGCCTATTGTGGGTCAGGATGGAAATGCAAAAATAATTATAAACTACAGTTTGGACCCCAACCAGGGCAAACTCACAGCCCACAACCTGAAGAAAGAGCCTGAGTCAACCTCACCAGGTCAGACCAACATTGACATTTTCAGATCCCAGAAACTCCCAGAGGATCTAACCATCAGAGCTGCCAGGCACAACGAGACTAACGAGAAAGAGGAAAAGACCACTAAAACTTGTCTCCTGTGTGATAACTGTCCTGGTGGGCTGGAAGCACTCCATGCCCTCAAGCACTGCAAGAAGGATGGTCTCAGGCTGAACGGAGGGGGCCTGGATAAGTCTGAGTCTGCTGTCGCTGCCATGCTGTCAGAGGGAGGATTCTGTAACCAGCCGAAGAACATGTTGTCCCTGCTCAAGGCCTACTTTGCCTTAAATGCAGAGCCCAACAAGGATGAGCTGGCTAAGATCTCCGACTCCGTCAGCCTGCCAATCCATGTGGTTAAGAAATGGTTTGACAAAATGCAGGAGGGTCAAATATCACTGGGTGCCCCAACACCCCCCTCAGAGGAAGAGGACACCTGTGAAGCTACCAGTGTGGTGTCTCTGGGCCCAGGAAAGGACACAGCAAATCTGTGCCCTTCGGTGACCCAAGACAGCCCAACAGAAGCCACCCCAGCGGAAGTCAATGGCACTCACAGCTCGCCAGCCTCTCCCTCCCCACTAAACCTGACAGCCAGCGGTCCTGTCCCAGCCCAGCCTCCCCAGAGCACTGAGGGACCCCTAGACTTGTCGCTGCCAAAGCCCGTCAGAGAGGAAGCGGAGAGAGCAGTGGCTAAAGCCCGTGTTTACCCCTCCCCTTCCACTGGCTCTACCAATGTGGATGAACCCCTAAACTTAACTTGCACAAAGAAAGAGGCATCGCCACTCCCAGCCATGGGCATCAGCCCTATCGCACTGTATGCCAGCCAGCCAGCTGCCAAACCCCTCGACATTGTGACCACAATGCAATGCCTGCGGGCACTAGCCACTAACAACAAACAAACTATCCTGATCCCCCAGCTGGCTTACACCTTTACCACTACAGCAAACAGCCCTGCTGGGACCGAGACGGAGGACACCATCCACCTCAACGGGGTCAAGGTGTGCAATCTTTTACATCCCCAAATATAGCAACAGTTGAGTTTTTCTGTATGTGTTCAAAATGTGGTTTTGGGAGGAAATATGCTAATTTGCTTTCTTGCAGAGAGTTCGATGAGAACTTTCATATCTGAATGCTAACCAGTTAGCTCACCTGTAGCGTAGCACTGGAAATGGGAGAAACTGCTAGGCAGGCTCTTTGTAAAGTTAATTAAACCCACCTAGCTGCTCATCTAAACCTTTCTAATGTCATAATTATCCTACAAAAACAGAAGTAGAAAATAAAACTACACATTGTGGTGTATGGGTGCTTATGTGCTGGAATGTTTTGTCAGTATTTTACCACTATGAGTTTCCAGGCAATCAATGGAGACTCCAAAAAAAGATATGTAAATGTGTTGAATGTGTTAATTAGTCAAATGTAGTTGGTGTTAAGCAGATTGTATTACCTTTGGACGGAGCCATGCTAGCTGTTTCCCCTGGCCTCCAGTCTTTGAGCTAAGCTACGCTAAGCAGCTGGCTGCTTTATATTCACTTTACAAACGTGAGAGTGGTATCAATCTTGTCATCTTACTTCCCAAAAAATAATTTCCCAAAATGTCAGATTACTACTGCTGCATATGAGGGAGGACGTTACTTTGAAAGCTTTATGAGCTTCATCAGTTTTTGTTCCTCTTTGGAATTTCATTTCACAGGTCTGACAATACAAATGTTCTTGATACTACAACGATGCTGGAGTTCTGACCTTCTCGGGTCAGTTACAGCAAACAGGTTTGACTCTGAAATTGTGAAACTGATTCACAGAAAGAAGCGAGCGTCGCCATTTTGCAAAGCAAGTGGATTGGAATCACATTGGCTTTTCTCTGTTTGGAGCAATCAGTCAAACCCCTCAGTCCAGATCATTACTTCTTATTGTTCAGAAGCACCAGGATAGATAGTGTGAAACCATCCAAAATGTAATCAATAAGTCATATATAGAAATGTCAGAATTCAGCTCTTTGTAAAAATGATAGCTCTTAATAGTTCTTCATTGTGCAGACACCTAATGATGGATGTAGATCTCTCTGGGTGTATGAGTGATCTTCCTGGGCTGTCACCCAGAGGACATGAGGCTGCACTTTACTGCAGAGCCCCTATTGATCTGCTGGAATCTGTTTAAACGGCACACCTCTGCCTGCCTCATTGATTTATTGTTGTTGTATTATACTTTCGTGTTAAGTGGATTGGCATAGACCTGCCTTGTAAAAAAGAGCTGTGTGTATATATCACCTCCTTAATATAGCCCCACATCCTGTTTCACTGCATCAGTAGATGAGTTTTACCCTCCCAGAGGCAGTAGGAGATGTGCTCGGGAGTGAACACACAACGCAGATTGCTCGCCCATAACGTGGACGCGGATGTCCAGTGATTTTACTTTTGAAAAGAATGCACGCAGACCCGAGTTTGTTCACTGGTAGCGTTACTCTTCTGAGTCATTCATTGTCAAACATTTTGCGTTCCAGCCAAAACATCTGTGATTTTTCATATTTTCCAGGAGGAGAAGCAGGACATGGGCTCAGAGGGCGTGTCCACCGTGGAGGAGCAGAATGACTCTGACTCGGGGCCCCCGAGGAAGAAGATGAAGAAGATGGACAGCGGCATGTACGCCTGCGACCTCTGTGACAAGATCTTCCAGAAGAGCAGCTCGCTGCTGAGACACAAATACGAACACACGGGTAAATACACTCTCTCATGTGTTTCCCAGGCCTATCACAGCATAAAAACAAAAAACAAAAAATCCCAGGATCGGAACTTGTCTCACCAGCACTCACTGGGAAAGATGAATCAGAGTGCTGGTGAAGGGAGATTTTGAGCTACAGCGTAAAGAAGGGTGGTTACCTCCATTCCAGCAGCTATTACTCAACATGCACAGAGGAGGTCTGAGAATTTCTTTCCACCAACTCCCCACCTCAGCACTGCCAGCTTCCCATGTGAAGCACCTAATGTTGCAAGAGGCGAGCTCTGGTAGTGATTTGGATTGCTTCTAGATGATGATTCTGTGGCCAAGTGCAGGTCAATGCTCTTGGAGGCATTTCAGATTTGGGTTTTTTTGGTTATTACTCTGATGCCTGGCTTGCAACTATAGTTTTCAGCTCCAAATGACCTCATCCAAGGTGAAAAGCTGTTCCCTGCCTGGATCAAGTTTCGTGGAAGGTTTGCGAGCACAACTGTTGTGATTTTTCTGTATTGTTTGGAAACGTTCTCCTTGGATACTTCAATGATAGATACTGTTATACGCAAACAATGTGGGGGGATTCACTGCCGTATTGCACTGGAGTGTTTTTTGTTTTCCTCCCATGCCTGTGCCTTTTGACTTTTCATAAACAGAGACGTTGATGCGTATTTATTGTTCTCTTTCTCTGCAGGGAAGCGACCTCATGAGTGCGGCATCTGCACCAAGGCCTTCAAACACAAACACCACTTAATCGAACACATGCGGCTCCACTCGGGGGAGAAGCCGTACCAGTGCGACAAGTGCGGCAAGCGCTTCTCGCATTCGGGCTCCTACTCCCAGCACATGAACCACCGCTACTCCTACTGCAAGAAGGAGACGCAGAGCCAAGGCGAAGGCCGGGAGAGCCCCGAGGAGGACAGCGAGGCCCGGGCTGAGATGGAGGCACTCAGCCGGTTGGAGCGGCTCCTGGCCCCCTCCCAGCTGGACTTGGACGAGCGAGGGAGCAGCACAAGAGAGGATGAGGAGAGCGAGGAAGAGGAAGAGGAGGAGGAGGGTGCAGTGGACATGGATGACATCCAGGTGGTGCAGATAGGGGATGAGGGAGGGGATGAAGAGGAGGGGGAAGAGAGGAATAAGGAGGAGATGGAGAGAGTGTTCAAAGAGGGAGGAGAAGAGGGGGTGACAGAGAGAGTATTGTTGGAGGGAGGAGGAGAGGAGGAAAAGACAGAGATGGAGGGGGAAGAGGAAGAAGAGGAGGCTGACTCAAGGCAGGAGGAGCTACTCGGGAGCATTCGGGAAGAGGAGGACATCAAGATGGAGGAAGAGGAGGCGATGGTTACAGAAGAAGGGGTGACAGAAGAGGGGAAAGCAGAGGGGAAGGTCACGGAGGAGAGCGGAGGCGAAACAGACAGAACCACGGTTTCTGATGAGCCGAACCAGACGCTGCAGGAGGAAGGAGATACTGACTGAAAGAGGAATCCGACTCCTCCATGAGACACAATCAGATTCCTCCTCTCCCCGAGTAGAGGATGAACACAGGAGATGATGTCCGGTTGCTCTGACAGTCCGTTTCAGTTCACTACTGTGTAGAAATCCAGGTGTGCCTGAAAAAAAAATACTAGTGACTTTTCCCGCAGGAGAACGGTTTCTCCCTGTTAGAAAAATCAATTTGTAAAGAAAATGCATTATACAGACTTTGGAAGCTAGAGCCGACACGTTTTAGATAATGTTTTATTACTAAAACACCTTGGGTCATTTCTTTTTATCAGTGTTACTAATTTTATCACTCATATTTTAACCTTTAAAAGCTGTACAGTTGGGAGATATTTCTATACCTTTTTATTGCCAATGAACAAAAAAAAAGTCAGTATTTTATTAAGTTTGAAGGAAAATAAGAAGAATCCTGTGCACTACAAATGGTTTGGTTTACCTATGGATTGAGCAGTTGAGTTGTGTTGTCTACCCTTCAGTATTACGGCACTAGATATACCATGCCATCACGCTAGCAGATGTTAGCATTACATCATTACATTTCTTTTTGATGTTCTTTTGATTGGACTGTGAGCCTTAACAAGAATAACAATAGAGAGGACAGGTCTTCTCAGTCATTTACTTCCTTTTAGACTCTTCAAAGTTTCTTTTATGGATCAGTGTTTTATAGGTAATGGTTTGACATTTGGGGAAATATACTGATTTATTTTTGTTGGTGAGAGTTAGATGAGAAGATCGAACACACATCTGCCCAGAAAATATGACTACAGCCAGCACCTCCTAAACTTAGCTTAGCATGAGGAATTGAATGGGGAAACAGCTAACTAAAGCTAAATCTAAAGCTTACTTCCTGCTTATCTACTGTTTTCACACTCCAGACCAGTAGGTGGTGGTAATGCATGCTAGACTATTTTTGACTTCCAAACAGAGCCAGGCTAGCTGCTTTCCCCGTTTGTAGTATTTACCAGGCGGAAACCTCCAGTTCTGAAAAGTGAATCCAAAGTTAAAGTGCCTTAAACTTGCATTCTCTCTGCTGGCCTCAGGGGGCAACTCCTCTGTTTGCAAAAAGAAGACTGATTCATGTATTATCTCAGTAAACATTGTAAACATGAGTTTATGGTCTCAATCTCTAGTTTCAAGTCTTCTTCAATCCAGCATGATGTTCATTTAGTACATTATGGTCCATTTAGAGTCCACCAGACCAGAAAGCAGGGGATGCTTTAGGGGGCGGGGCTTACCTGCTGATTGACAAGTCCATTTAGAGTCCACCAGACCAGAAAGCAGGGGATCCTTTAGGGGGCGGGGCTACCTGCTGATTGACAGGTCTCTACCACGCTACCAATACAGTTAGCTACTAAGATGACTTCAACACTTAGCTGTAGAGTTTACCTTGAATTATGAAGCTAACTTTGTTAGCAGCTTCACACCAGAATCCATATCGATCCAGATCCAGTAAGGGTGCTGCTCTGGGTGCCGCTCTGCTGCTTGTGTTCATCAGATCCACCCGTTGCTCCTTTGCAGTTCAAATATGGTCACTTACTACAGTGGCTGCAAAAATCCAAGATGGTGATGGCCAAAAATGCTGAACTAGTGGCTTAAAAACCTTAGTCCACAAACCAACGGGTGACATCACCATGACGACGTCTACTTCTTCTACACAGTCGGTGGCATTTAGGCAAGGCATCCTATCCTGGCTGTAGCTTAATATTTACCAGAGAGATGCAAGAGTGGTATCGACCTTCACATCTTCAGTCTCATCTTGAAAGCAAAAAAGGGTATTTTCTTAAAATGGTCTGACTATTGCTTTACATGTTCAGAGTGAACAGAACGGGGCTGTAGAACATCTGACCCTCTCTATGCCTACCCCCTTACTCCAAGCCATACGCAAAAAATGTAACTAAACAAGAAAAACATGAATATCAAAAGTGCCATTGCATATTGCTGTTGAAGCTTAGCAGCTATAGTCAGGCATTGCCAGGTCCCAGATCAACCAATAAGCCGGAATACTGTTGACTCTGGCTCGCATCCACACCTGAGAGTTTAGAGTTTAGTTTACCATAATATTCCTGTGTCCTAGACTTTAGAGCAGTTGCTTTTATTTCTAACCTGAGCAGCTAAAAGAATTACAATGCACATGCGTTCAAATGGATGCTTATGAAGTATGATTTCTAATCACTAACTGTCCTGCCTTTACGAAGCTTATTCAGTGCACTTGTTTAACACACCATGAAACGCTCAGACGTCTCTTCAGGTAACAAAATGTAGGCAAATATGAATCCCAGGAGTTTAATTCAACAATGTTTTTACCTGTCAGTATTATTTTTTGGTCTCTTGTGTTGTTTTATGTTCTGTTTCGTTGTGTGTATGTTTGTTTTCAGCAATGGCAGTATTATCCCCACCCCCAAGGAGATGGGTATGTCTGTTTAGTCATAGAGAACTTTTATATTTATGTGTCTTATTTTTTTATATTTCTTTATGGTTATTTATTACACTATGTAGTGTACAAGACTGTAGTTTGTATTAATACGATAATATATTTTAGTATGGAAAACAAAGATTCAAAGGCAAATAACTACAAGCCTGGAAAAATGAGACTCCAGCATACTGAAGTAGGTTTTTCGAACAAATAAAATTAGGTTTTTCCTTGGAAAAAACACCAACTCGCACCCTGCAAGCCTAAAAATGGAACCTGTGACCTATGTGCATACATTCTCATGTAAGTTTTCTTTCCCCTCTCTAATATGAAGCTACTGAACTTTTGGAAACTAATCGTATGTCTAATAGCATGAGTGTGTGCTGTTTTATTGAAGGATTACCCTTAACCACACAAACTGTCCTTTTTGCCAAGCCAAAATAATATTGACATTTGTTCTTATGTTTTTATTTGTGCCAATTTGTTACTTCATGTAGTGTCAAGACCACGCCCACTTTTATATGCCCCACCCTTTTAACACCCTGATATTTTTTATAGTGATTGTTTTGTTTTGTTTTATTTTCTTCGTTTTTTGTTCATTTTTTTTATGATTCCCCATCTCACAATAAAATACACCAATTACAAGCTGCTGGGTTTGTGATCATATTGTTATTGTTATCACACAGTATTACATTTGTGAGTGTACTGCAATATTCAAGTTAATATTACAATAGAAAAAAAACAGAATGATGATTGAGAATGTTAAAAGAAGGTGTGGGGGGGGGGCAAAGAAAATTATTTATTTTTATTTATTAAGTATTTAAACTGTTCTGGGCCTTCTTTATCAGCTCAGGGGGGGGGGGGGGTGACATCCAATAACAATGACATATATTAATAACATTATAACATCTTGTCCCCAAAAGTGTCTGTGCCCAGTGACAGGAGTGAGGTCTGAGGTCCCAAACTTTAGGATGTAAAGACCACTTCATCAGAACAAAGGGGTTGAAGAAATGGTTTCACATTCTGGTTAAAAAGGGGGGGGTGGGGTTCATTTAATAGCAATAGTTGCTTAAAAAAACAAACCCTGAAGCAACAGACATCTAGCTTAGCAAAAAATACAGGACACATGGAAAGAGCTAGCGTGGCTCTGTCTTAAGGTGCCCACCAGCACCTCCAACGCTCACTCCAAAAATGACTAAGATTCCAGGAAGGGAATGTATCCAACCAACAAATAAAAAATAATGTGAGCTTAAATTTGTATTTATTTATTTTAAAACTCTTGGCTAGAGCTAGGCTAGCTGTTTCCAGCAGCTAGTCAGTTTAGCTAAACAGCTTTCCTGTTAAGCTAAGCAAAGGCTGGCTCTAGCTTCTTATTTAGCATACAACAGCGTATGAGTGGAAGCTTATATATCCCAAAACATCAAGCTACCAGGGCTCTCAAGTGTTGAACTGAGGGGGGCGACGGTCAAGCAGGGTGGGGACGGGTAAAATGGGTAAAACTTTGTGAATCTGATAAAAGACACATACATTTGTATGAATAAAACTATTTATTTAATTCAACATTTCTGTGCAGGGGTGCTTATCTGCTTATCCTAGTGGGAGAGTGTGTGTGTGTGTGTGTGTGTGTGCATATGGAAAATCAAATGATGAGATGACTATAAAGGCCTTTGCAGGTTGAAACGCATGTTTCTCAGCCCAATGCGTGAGACTTGAGAGCCCTGAGCTACTCTTTTTAAGCTAAATGCTGTTTATGAATCCAGGACCTGCCAGCCCAGTCTTAGAGCATATCCTCAAATACAGTCTATTGGGAAACAAATTGTCCATTTGTTGTATGTGTTGCTCAACTGAAGCTAAACAGGTTTGTAGTTATGTTGTGCCCAACCATGAGGCTTTTCCTAAACCTAACTAAGTGGTTTTGTTGCCTTAACCTAACTTTCGTTTCATAGCTTAATATCTGACTTGAACTATCAACTATAGTACAAAGTCGTGCTGAAGACCAAGAAAAGGTGGGACATTTGTTTCCATGTACACGAATCACCAAATAGACTATTTCATGAACTGCCATGGGACTGCTGGACCTGCACATAACCCTGTGATCAGTCACACTCCTTTACATCCGGTTTGCTTGCAAGCCCAGCCCAAGGTCAACCCTATCGATCCAGATTAGATTTCCAGGAGGGTTGGCCCTCCTCCTTCCCTCCTGCCCCCCCTCGCCCCCAGCCCCTCAACCAGCATTAATTAGTAATGGAATGGACTAAAAATCCATAGTCTGTTGAGGAGTTGAAAATGATACAATAGCTAGTGAACATATTTGATAGTTTTCTCCCTCACTGTCTGATGGATTTTGTCTTCCCAGAAGCTCTGACTCGAAAGGAGGGTTTGTGGGGGGCACTTTCAGGAAAGTGCTTAAGTCTTAAGCAGGAAAGCAGGTGTGAGTGGGATGGGATTCAACCTGCCACAACCTCTTCTGTGGGAGCAGGGTGTAGGCCTAAATAGGCGAGTGTTTGTTCAGTGTGTGTTGGGGTAATACAATGTGACAGAGAAGCTTTGACTGTCATGGTGAATGGGTCCCCAGAGACACTTGGAACTGGGGGTCGCTGGTGGAATAATGCTTTATAGGACAGCTCACACCCTAACGTTACTGTGTCAAACTGTTCCAACAGCATCTTGTAATGGTGCCTATTAAGAATGTCTTTAACAGTGGTCAGCGCTGCATGGAGGCTTCGCTCTGAAACTCCAAGAAGGTCAAAGAGTGCGTAGTCTGTGGCGGTGTGTTCAGGACCGTTTTACAGGCTTTCAGTCCAATACGGGACACAAAGCCAAGATATTGCCATATGTTCTGCTGGGCTCAGCATTTCAAAGGAAAATTGAAAAGCTATAACTGCTAAGAGGATATGGAGTGCTCTTGCCAATAATGGTGCAAAAGCCTGATGAAGTATCATGGCTGCCGGGGCTCTGACACCGAGCCAAACCCAGGGGGGCTGAAGCTCCCCGGGGAAATTTAGAGAAAAGCCGGGAGGAGGAGGAGGAAAGAAAAGCCTGCTCTCAGGAAATAGCAGTCACTTAAACATCATGTTCATTTACTCAACCAGCAACTCAATAGCAGAACATACACACAGGGAGAGGAAGAGAGTGTGTGTGTGTGTGTGTGTGTGGAACCTGGAGGGTTAATATGTCACTTCATGTGACAAATTGCTGTTTCAGAGCTCCATTTTAACCCACTGGTCAGCATAAACTCATATGTATCTGGAAATCTATTATTATTTACCTTTACAAGTGGTGAGACACACAGGAAGACTTGTCAAGTCCAACAATTACACGTTGAAAACATGACGTCTACGTTTCCAACCTCCACCTTTGATGACGAATCCAACATTTCTACTAGCTGCTTGTTGTTTAGAAAAAGAAATATAAATACATAAATAGTTAACGATGGAAGAAATGTGTTTCGGTGTTTCCCCCGCGTCCCATTCATTGTCTATGTGAAAAGCCGTGCAATGCATTCTGGTAGCGTCGCGGCGAATGTCGAGAGACGGCGCGCGAGTTGGCCGCTCCTCATTTGCCTAAAGTCGAATCTACTTTATGCTAATCAGAGGCGCCGGGCTCGACTCGCCGCCTCGTGAACGCTCGCAAAAATGTGTTGTTTGAAGGAGAGCGCCTGTCAATCATCCTCTAGTGGCAGCCCAGCAAGCGTGCAATACTGGGAAGCGGCGCGTCCACACGCGTTTAAAATCGCCCCTGTGGACACGTACCTTGAAGGTGCGTGTCCACAGGGGCGATTTGTGAACGGCAAATTCACCTTCAAAAGACTGCCGGATGGTTCAGTCGATAAGACCAAAGTCATCTGCGTGTACTGTGGGTATGAAATGAGCTACCATAGAAGTACGTCCAGTCTGAGATATCACTTGCAAGCCAATGCACTTATATCCTAACTGTACTTATCTCCTGTTACACTCTCTCCTGTGACATGTTCGCTTTAATTGTTTGTGATATATTCTTATAACCCTGTTTTGATCCCATGTTTTGGTAAGGGGATATTTGAAGTGTTAAATAAACATTTTCATAAATCAAGTATATTTGCCCTTATGTTGTTAAAGTATTAATAATACGAAAAAAATACATTAAGGTACATTTAGAAGAAAAAAAAATGTGCCAAAAAATGTGATTAATTTGCGATTAATCGCGAGTTAACTATGGACAAAATGCGATTAATCGCGATTAAAAAAATCAATCTTTTGACAGCCCTAATATATATATATATATATATATATATATATATATATATATATATATAGCAACCTCAAACCATTATGATGTCATGTCTCATGTAACATAAGGCATGCATGTAAGCTTAGGATTCATCTGAGTTAAAGAAACAATAAACAGAACACAAGTGTTTGTCCGACTGCAGCGGTCAGAGGACTTCAGGGTC
Organism: Chelidonichthys spinosus; assembly: GCA_029853015.1. Classification (NCBI taxonomy): domain Eukaryota; kingdom Metazoa; phylum Chordata; class Actinopteri; order Perciformes; family Triglidae; genus Chelidonichthys; species Chelidonichthys spinosus. The sequence goes on from CM056837.1 coordinate 2,267,154, forward strand.
AACAATGCAGGAGGTCAGCACATCCTCCTCTAGGTGTTTGTGTGTGTGTGTGTGTGTGTGTGTGTGTGTGAGTGTGTGCACCAAAGGGTTGATTGGATTGTCATTGTGCTGTATTTAGCTCGTACCATAAACACTGGAGAATTACCCTTCAGCTACGGTAATATGAAACAATCGTTAACCATGTTGAGATCCAGGTTCCTTGTTGCAGTATCATTATCCTGAATCCTGGTCACCTTTTACCAACACACACACACACATACACCCACACACATACACACACACACACACACACACACATACACATACATACACACACACACACACACACACACACACACACACACACACATACACATACATACACATACATACACACACACACACACACACACACACATACACATACATACACACACAGACACACACACACACACACACACACACACACACACACACACACACACACATACACATACATACACATACATACACACACACACACACACACACACACACACACACATACACATACATACACACACACACACACACACACACACATACACATACATACACATACATACACACACACACACACATACATACACATACATACACACACAGACACACACACATTTAGGTCATTTAGCAGACGCTTTTGTCCAAAGCGACTTACAATAAGTACATTTGTCAAAAGAAGGAAACGAAGAAACCACAATGTATCAATGCCGATAAAGTAAGAGTTAAAAATAGAACAAGTGTTAGGTCCTCATCCGAGTAAAGTAGTACCTTAAAAGCAACAGGTAAGGTTTTTTTTTTTTTTTGGGGGGGGGGTTAGTGGGTCATGCTATGTAGAGTCGAGGTGAGTGCTTAGCTCTAGTGGATGGCCTAGCCATTTACCAGATCTTCTCTGTATTAAAATGAGGAGCCAAGCAAAATGAAAAGAAGTAAAAAACTACATCCAATAAAGGATAAACACAATCAGGATATTTGCTTAGAATAGATTATTAACTATTATAAACATACCCAGGATTCCCCTATTAGCGAGTATTTTATGGCACAAGTTCCCTCTTGGATAGCATGGAGCGACACTCACACTCCAACATGGACTGTCTCAAACTCAACTGAATTGTTTCTTCAAATATTGTTTTCTTTTAAAACAATACTTTGAGCTCAACTTTAGTGGATTTCCGAGGTTAAAGCTTCAGCCTTTTTGAAAGTGAAGGAGTACAGGGAAGAGCATTGAATGATCTTGTTTTATCCTCATCTATCACTGTGTATTAGTGTTGTTTCTGTCAGTTTTACCAGTACAAGTGGGGACCTCCTAATAAAATGTTTCTTGTGTTTACATGCTCTAGGCTATACAATGCGGACAAAATCTTGAATTGCAGGAATCTCTGCAAGAGAAATATCTATCCTATTAAGATGAGGCACAGATCACATAGTTGTCTTAGTTTAAATAGTTAGCCACTACATTCTCAGAATGGAGTTACCTGCTGCCTGACTTAGAATCAACATAATCTTTAAATAGGGCTTTTTTGGCTTTCACTAATCATTGAAAAAATAACTTCAACTTCAACTTCACTTTATTTATAGAGCACCTTTCATACATGAACATGTAACACAAAGTGCTTTACACATCAAAAAAGAAAAGAAAAAACAATTACAAATAAAGCCCCTCCCTCCCACCCTCCATACTACACACGCACGCACACACAAACACACACAAACACACACACCTACACACTCTCACTACTGACAATAGGGAGACATGGCATGACACTGATGATTGAGGAAACGCTATCTTTGGGGCCATCCACACTGGGAGGAGTCGCAGGCTGTGCCACAGGGGGCACCAGTGCCCAGGCCCCCGACACCGACAGACAACAGTCAGCCGGGCCGAAGGGACCCAGGGACAGCGCCCCCAGCAGCAGCCCAGACACAGCTCCCAGTGTGGAAGACCCCCCTGAGGAAACACTGGAGTTAAAGCTAAAAACTAAAACACATGAAAAAATAAGTGACCAGCTTAATAAAAGATAATAAAGATAATAACATCAAACAATACCAATGATAAGTAAAACAACTAAAATTATTTAAGATCAATATCATCTAAAAACAAGATAAAAGCAAAAATATGAAATAAGATAAAATCACATAAGAACGTTAAAGAATTTAAAATACTAGTTAAAAGCCTGATTAAAAAGGTGTGTCTTTAACCTTCCTTTAAAAATATCAACTGTCTCTGCGGTCCTGAGGCTCTCTGGCAGGCTGTTCCACAGGTGGGGGCCATAGTAGCTAAATGCCGCCTCACCATGGGTTTTAGTTCTGGGTTTTGGTATGGATAAAAGGCCAGTGCCGGAGGACCTCAGGGTCCGCGAGGGTTGATATGGTAAAAGCAGGTCAGCTAAATAAGAGGGCGCAAGGCCGTTAAGACATTTAAAAACGAGTAAAAGAACCTTAAAATCGATCCTGAAGCGTACGGGGAGCCAATGCAGCGACGCTAAAACTGGTGTAATGTGCTCCCGCCCTCTGGTCCTCGTCAGCACGCGTGCGGCTGAGTTCTGTAATAGTTGGAGATTTAAAATACTCTTTTTGGGAAGACCAGAGAGCAGGGCATTACAATAATCTAAACGACAGGAGATAAAAGCATGCATCAGCACCTCCGTACTGGCCTTAGAGAGAAACGGGCGGACTCTGGCTATGTTCTTAAGATGATAAAAAACTATTTTCGTCATATTTTTGATATGTGGAATAAAATTCAGCTCAGAGTCAAAAATCACGCCCAGATTTTTTACTGACTGTGCTGGTTTAAGATCTTGTAGTTTTGGTAAAAGTTTCTCTCTCTGGCCTTCAGGACCTATAACTAAAACCTCAGTCTTGTCCTGGTTGAGCTGTAGGAGATTCTCTGCCATCCATGACTTAATGTCTAAAATACAGTTAAAAAGGGCGTCAATTGGCCCTGTGTCATCAGGAGACACGGCAATGTACAGTTGCGTATCGTCAGCATAACTATGGAAGCTGATGCCGTGCCTCCTGATGACGTCCCCAAGGGGCAGCATGTAAAGATTAAAAAGAAGTGGACCTAAAATTGACCCTTGGGGAACCCCACATCCAATTTCATGGGTTCTTGAGGAACATGTATCCATACTTACATAAAAGCATCGGTCTGTGAGATAAGAACAAAACCAGTTAAGAACAGTACCAGAGATGCCCACCAGGTGTCTGAGCCTATTTAATAAAATGTGATGGTCTACTGTATCAAAAGCTGCGCTTAGATCCAGTAGAACCAACACTGTGAGCTTTTTATTATCAAAATTCCACCTGATGTCGTTTAGAATCTTTAAAAGTGCTGACTCGGTACTGTGGTTTTTCCTAAAACCAGACTGATGCTTCTCTAAAATGTTAATTCTGTTTAAAAAGTCGTTAACTTGGTTCAAAACCAGTTTTTCTAAAATTTTACTTAAAAAATGGTAAGTTGGATACAGGTCGGTAGTTATTAAAAACACTTGGATCTAAATTGCTCTTCTTCAGAAGGGGCTTCACCACCGCCGTTTTAAAGGCGGTGGGGAAGACACCCGTCTGAAGAGAGCAATTCATGATGTTTAAAAACTGTTCCTCGAAGAATCCATAAAACGATTTTAAAAGTGATGTGGGAATGGGATCTAAAAGGCAGGTTGTTGGGTTTACTTGGGAGAAAACTCGACCAAGTGTCCTTGCATCAACCAGGGCAAAACTCTCCAGTGTTACCTCAGGCAAGGACAACAGTTCAGTGTTAACAGTTAAAACTTGATGGGATAAAATGCAGGATCTGATGTCCTTGATTTTGTTTCTGAAGTGGTCTGCAAAGTTCTCGCAAAGATCATCTGTGGGTGTCTTAAAAACTTTATTAGAATTAGTGCCTGTTAAAATATCAAAAGTGGAGAAGAGGAACCGGGGGTTGTTTTTATTGATGGTGATGAGTTGTGAGAAATGTGAAATTCGTGCCTTTTTGACTGTATTATTGTAGGTTTTGAGTTGTTGACGTAAAATCTCGTAATGAATTGTCAGTTTACTTTTCCTCCATCTTCTCTCTGCACTCCTGCATTTTCTTTTCAGTTCATTGATTTCAATGTTTTTTCTCCACGGGGGTATAGGTTTTCTTTTTATTGTTTTAGTTAAAAGTGGAGCTACCGAGTCCAAGGTTGACTTCAGTCTGCTGTTAAAATTATCAACGATAAAATCACAAGGTGCAGGTAGAATTTCAGCAGGAGTGCTCTGTAAAATCTCCATAAAATTTGCAGCCACTTCAGAAGTAAGGTAGGGCCTCCTCACCGTTCTCACTGGGGCCTCCTCTTGGTTAAAACTGGTGATGTTAAAAAATACACAGTAGTGGTCAGACACAGCCAGGTCGACAACAGAGGACACACCGATGGACAGGCCATGGGTTATGACCAGGTCCAGGGTGTGTCCTCTGTTGTGAGTTGGCTGTGCGACGTGCTGCTTAAAATCAAGACAACTTAAAAGATTTAAAAACTCTCTGGATATCGGATCCGAGATATCGTCAACGTGTAGATTAAAATCACCAGTTATTAAAATCCTGCTAAAAGAAGTGTGGATAATTGATAAAAGTTCAGAAAATTCACTGATAAAAGAGCTAGAGTGATGGGGTGGTCTATAAACAGTAAGGCAAAGAATTGGAGGACTGCTAAAAGTAAAGGCATGGTGCTCAAATGATGAGTAACTGTTAAAAAATACTCCATTTGAGGTCAATGAATTATCTAAAACCGATGCCGTCCCTCCTCCTCTTCTACCCTCTCTAGTAGAAAATAAAAAATTAAAATTTGGTGGGGAAGCCTCTGTGAGAACAGCAGGTGCGTCAGTGCCAAGCCATGTCTCAGTTAAAAGAAGACAGTCTAACTTGTTATCTAAAATCACATCATTCATTAAAAAAGTTCTATTTAAAAGAGAGCGAACATTAAAAAGTGCCAAGTTTATGGTGACAGGTGGTTTGTTGACTGGAGTAGTGGATTGTTCTGTGAGTGGTCTGAGATTATGAAAGTTCGCAGAGTGGGTGTGGTGGTGTCTGATTTGGTGGTGGTGTGTAATAATTACGGGAATGGGTGAAGTGTTGGTGTGAATATAAGGTCCAAGTCCGGTGTTGTATGTATAGTGGTCAGAGGTGGAACTGAAATCGTAGGAGCATGGACCTGGGGGACATCAATTTGTGGCGGACAAAGCAGCTGGTGCTGGTTTCGGGTGATTGGCATGCTGAACCCCGTATGCCAGGTTGGCAGCTAGCATGCGGGCACCTGCTCTGTTCAGGTGGAGCCCGTCTGACCCAAAAAGGTGTCGTCTCGCCCAGAACATGTCAAAGTTGTTGACGAAGCCTACCTGATGTGCGCTGCAGGCAGAGGAGAGCCAGGTGTTGAGACTGAGCAGCCTGCTGAAGCTGCCGATCCCTCTGCCGCAGGTGGGGGTGGGGCCGGAGATAAAAACAGTCACCTGGGACTGTGAGACGGAATTAAAAAGATGGATAAAATCTTGTTTTAAAAGTTCGGACTGTTGCCTGGCGATGTCATTCGTACCTGTGTGGATGATAATCCTTCTTGCCTGCGGATGTGCGCTCAGGATGTCAGGTATTTATTAATAATGCAACATTTGAAGTGTGACTACCACTTTATACAAAGTCTCCGTTCCAGGCTTGTGATGGTGAATTATTAGATATAGATCAGATAGCACCAGTCTTGGTGGTTTTTTTATTGTAGGGTGTGTTGAATGTATCAATAAATAATGCATGAGCTCTTATAAATCAAAACACATTTTATTTTTGGTGCACCAGTGGCAGCGTTACAGGACATGGTCTTGAAGAACCTTCACAATGTCACCTAAAAATATATCATTTCCCTTCGGGGTCAAATGAACACCATCTCTAACAAATAGCCCAGGCTTATCAAACAGTATGTTTGGGTGATGAACTAGCCTCCCATTAATGCACAGCATGAAGGTAGCCATCGCACTGTTCATAAACTTCCGCACCTTTTCCATTTTCCCTGGGGGGCCATACCGCCAGTGGCGCCTCTGATTGATGGAAGACAGAATAATCTTCATCATCGGAAACTTTTGGTGGAGGTCATGCAGGTTAGCCTGCATTGCATTGAGAAGCTGCACACTTTTGACATGTCCAAGGTCATTGCCCCCACAGTGAATCACCAGCACATCTGGTGCACTTCTCCTTTTAAGGCACTGGTGGAAGAAGGGAAGGAGGTCATGCCAACACATGCCACTCCTGCCAAACCACTGGACATGGGCAGACACACCAAGATTGGTCCCGATGCTCTCCAGTGCTCGCTGTTCACCACGTCGGACATAACTGTCACCCTCAATCCATACTCTGCATCCTGCTGATAGAAGAGAAAAGTACCACATGAATAAGGAAATCAGATATTGCTAATTTTTTCACTGAAAACATCTGTTCTCTATGGCTCCTTATCTTTTAACATGACCACCTGTTATAATAACATGACTTATTCCTTCAAAGCCCAAGTTCATTACACTTCATTACACTACTTTATACTGGATAGTAAATGGCAGCAAATAATGTTTTCAGATTAACACCGTAAGAATTTGTTTGTTCTGTAGTACATTAGCTAACTCTTACTTTACTGAAACTTAAAAACATTTCTTGTAATTCTCGCATTCCATAACAAGACATATTCAAAAAAAGAATTGCATTTACATACCTTTCTCTTGGAGTGGAAATTTACAGTTTAGGTGTTGTTTTGGATGAACAAAGCGAGCTACTGGCTTGACTTTTCTGAAAGAAACAGGAGGTGGGTAGAATTTTAGCATGGGAAAAACTTTAAAAGCAGCATTTGAAGAATAATTGGAGACTAGGCTTTCTATGATGACAACAGATATTTACTTGTAAGAAAGTGTAAATGTGTATTACATACAATAAATGTACGCTTTCACTATTTAAAAAAAATGTTTTTATTTCAGACCATTGAGCAGGTTACCCTGACCCTGGAAATGTCAGATGAAGAGGAACAGGACCAACCAGCAGAAGCAGAAACATCTTCTGATACCGAAGAGGAATTATCTGTGCGTGAAATAGTACACTTCTTCAACCACAGCAGACGAATTAACTGCGTGTGAAATGGTAATAAGGGCTTTTAATTACATAAACACAGATGGGTTAAATGTTTTCGACAATTGTTTGCAGAAAAAAGGTGCTGTTATGAATGTGTTCTTTAAGTATCTGCACATTTAAAAGTAACTCATGTTTCTTTACTTTAGGACACAGAGCAACAAGTTCCCCTTTCCCTGGAAATGTCAGAAGAAATGTCAGATGAAGATGAACGACAAGCTGAAGAGGAAACAGCAGAAAAGGAAGTAATCCAAGGAAGACCACCTTCAAAAATCCAGACGTCAATGGACATCCAAGTGAAAACTTCATCAAACAGTCGACATCAATGGATCTATGACAGAAAAATTACTGCCTGTACTGTCAGCGGCCATATGCAAAAATCACAAGACATCTGAAACAGAGGCATCAGGATAAACCTGAAGTGGCAAAGGCACTTGCACACAAGCAAGGTTCAGCCATGCAGAATCTTCTTTTGAGCAAATTGAGGAACCTTGGAAACTACGACCATAACTGCTCAGTTGTGAAATCTGGGAAAGGACAAATTGTACCTAAAATGCAAGCAACCTGTCAATCTACAGTTACAGACTACGGGCCCTAGTTTCGTAGACCAGGCGCAGTCAGCTCTCAGCGCACCTGCGCCGCGCCGACGGGGCGTGTCCGCCTGGACTTTGCAAGTTTCGTGCACCGCGCAGGCTCGCGCAGACACACCTCCCGTCTCGCCCACCGGCGCAAGTGGGAAAGAGGGAGGAGAAGAAGGCGTGTGTGGGAGACGAGGAGGAGACGAGGCGTGGACTGGGATTAATACAGCCGATTCAGATCTTCACCAATCAAATGAGCTCCTCTCCTCTCCTTTAATGCGTTAGGGGAGGTTCAGTGCAAGATCCGTCACTTGACAACCCGATGACAGAAGCAGCGCCGCCGCTCCCACCACGCGCATCACGCGCTGTGCGTGCGTATCATAATAATAACAATGCAGATATTATAAAAAACAGGAGAGAGAGAGGGAGATGTTTTGGTCCGAGAGGCTGAGTTTCCGTTACGCGTGCCATCCGCCTTTGATCTGACGTCAGATGTGACGGGACAATCTATATAGATATAAATTCACGTGTTGATTCAATGAGTTGCATTAAATAGTGTTTGTTGTGATTATTTATTGCATTTAAATGTGCCTGGAACTGTGGAAACCTGCCTGTGAGGTCTCGGTGACGTGTACGCACTGCGCGCCGTCAGCCAAACTTCCACTCCGCCAGCTGTGATTCGCATTGAATGAATGGACTTTATTGCCTCGGTGAGGCTTTTTGCCACAAAACTTCCGCTACGCCAAGCTGAATCTGTGACGCCTCCCCCTGCTGCGCCGACACACCCATCTTGGCGCAGGCGATCCACCAAACTGCCAAACTGACGGTGCGCAAGGCTGCGCGGGTCGAAACTTGCATTGCGCCGGCTCCGCCACCCTGCGCCGCCCTGCGCTGCGCCACAAAACTAGGGCCCTAGTTCTCACTGAATCTTACAGTTACTCTAATAGAGTTTACTGCACCAAAAAGTCAAATTTTTTCAGTGTACAAACATTGTTGGGCACTGAAAACACTGTAGAAATATACAGAAAAACAGACAGCCACAGGATAAGTGTCATTCAATACCATCCAACACGGGACTTGTGTCATTTTGTACAGGCAAAGATGGGACTAATACAACTCTATACAGTGGACCAACTTAACTTTTTTATAGCATTTCAGACAAAAGGCAACATATAAAGGCCTATTAGACAGTTTCAGTGTGAACCCTGATGCAGTATTGTTATGTGCATTCACATTTCTCAATCCCATTGTTATGATACCGCTCGGCTTGGCCACCCTCAAATATACCTTCTGCATTTGCCAAACAAAAACATATAACTTAATGTGACAGTATTTTGTATTCAGGTATTCAAATTAATCATTTTAATTTTATCCCAGTTGTTTTTCTTCCTCTAAATGACTTGATACTCTCCTGCCTTTCCGGTGGCTATTTATTTTAATAGTGTTTTTGCTTGAAACTTAAGACATCCACAAAAGCTGAACCTCATTCTTCTTCAATAAGCTTAATAACAAACCTATTTAGCTTTTTTTTTTTTTAAAGCCTTCTCATGAATGTTATTGATGTTACTGTTTTCTTGTACCAAAAAAAGAAAACAAAATGATCTGCTGATTTATTTTTTGTGATTTTATTTAATTTAATTATTATTTAATTTTTTTAATGATGAAAATCAATATTATTGTTCTACTCTGTGGGCACCATTTTATTTTGATACAGTGTAGAGCTGGAATCATGTAAGCTTAGCTTTCTCTATTTTGTAGTATCTTTTAAGAGACTGGCTTCTCCAGTCCCCCTGCAGTCTGAACAACCCTCTGACGATGCAGGCCATTCGTATTCATGAGTGTTGAATACGACGTGTGTCCAGACTGTGCACTGATAGTTACACTAGTGCATACACGCATACACACACACACCCCTTTCCTCACTTCCTCCCAGCTGAATCCTATTACAATGTTTCAGCGATAAGCCCTGGTTAAAATCTATCTACAAATGTAATGTATGCATCATCGTTTAAGCTTGTAATTGCTTCGAGATTCAATTCATTTTATTAGACAGCGTCTCGTCTCGTTGCAGCAACAAACCTGTGTTATTTTGTCAACTCTGGGTTGCTTTGTAATAAGGACAATGAGTTGATTGCATGAACTCCTTTCATCACACTCACATCTCATTGTATATTGTAATATATATATATATATATATATATATATATATATATATATATATATATATATATATATGGTATTAGTGTTCTGGCACTTTCATGCTTTCTTTTCAGGGTGAGGTTCAGGACTGACTTTCACCACTTCCCCTCCTCGTTACCACATCGGGCCTCAAGTTGCACTAGAAAAACACCAGCCCAGCCACAATCATCTCACAGCCCCTGTCTCCATACACACACACACATGTGAGTGCAAACCCGCCAATGTTTGCAGGTACGGCCGGCCCTCCCACACTGCTGGGACAACATGGAGCGGCTCTCAGTCATGACTAGAATAACAAGAGTCTGCACAGAATTCAATTAAATGGTCTGCTCTTTGAAAAGCTACCACCCACCTGCCTGCACACACACACACACGCACACACACACTCACACACTGCACTAAGTTGAAAGTAACACACCTCCGCCCAACTACCCACTCTTGTATGCTTTGGTCCTCCCACACATACAGGAAAGCATGCACGAACACACACACAAATATCCACTTCTCCTCTCCCCGGTGTGTGTGTGTGTGTGTGTGTGTGTGTGTGTAATCCCATTGTCCTGTCCTCCTCAGAGAAGCCTGGACCTTGAATGTCGTCTCCAAAGCTCCCACCTGATTGGCTGCTGGAGGTCAGTGGATAAGCCCATAAAAAGGCGTGACATCTCTTTACACTCCCTTAAATGTTCACCTTTTTGTCCTCACAGCTCCGTGTGCTACAAGGACGACATCCCACCGCCTTTCAGAGGTTCACTTAGCGAGCTGTGTGGAAGCCAAGCAGACAACCGTCCTCTCCGCTGTGACCTAAACGTTCTGCCCCTGCAGAACATCTCGGACTCTCGGACTGCTGAGAACAGAGGGCATTCCTCCAAACCGTACCATGTGAGATGAACAGAGGGATGGAGGATTTAACCGGCATTTTCTCATTGTAGGGCCAGATACTAATATACATCACAGTCAGCATAAGCCTTTATATGATATACTCATTTGCTCTCCAAACAATTCATACAAACAGTCATACAAAATCCTCCAAAGAAGCTACAAAAATCCAGAACACTGAAAGAAAAGAAAAGATCAGTGAAAAAAGAAATGTCTATAGATTTCACATGACTGTCTGTCAGGACATTTCTCTTTGCCATTGGTTCCCTTGTTTGGACCAGCTGTAGTGAGTTTTGTCTCTGATTACAGACAAAGTTGATCTTTGTCTCCAGGTGGAAAGGATATATCGGCCCAGGATTTCATGTTTTCATAGTTTTGTTTTAGTCAGTGATGGCTACAGACAAAGACTATTCCTAGTGTTCATGTCCTCACCAGCGTTACTCATGTCCTGACTATGGTGAAGCCATTGTTCAGAGTAGGGTGACTGCTATGACCTCAGCCCGTCTCACCCTACTGGACAGGAGAGAAAGTGTTGTGTTGAACATCCAGACGTGAGTAAAGTCTTGGAGCAGGAGCAAACATCCAGACGTGAGGGCTGTGAGTCACTCTGCAGCCGACAGCTGAACTCAGACCAGCTCTCGACTCTCTCCGGGTCGCACCTCCCCCTCCTCGTCATCCATCGCTCCGATTAGGAATGTGTCCGCTTCGTCCACCTGGCTGTGCTCGACCTTTGCTTGCTTCCCAGGTGTACTGGCCTCAGTAGAACTGACCTTTAACCTTGGCCTTTGTGTGACTCCGCTGTCGTGTGTGCTTGTGCATGTTTCATGTGAGCGGAGGCTAAAAGAGGTTCCATCACTAAACCACCTGACCTCACTAAACACCAGGGCCCTCATTTATAAAACTGTGCGTAGGATCCTTACTAAAAGTGTACGTACGCCAAAAAGCCAAAGTTTGCGTGCGCCAAAAAAAAAATCGGATTTATAAAACTGTGCCCACGCAAGCTGTACACAATGTTCCCTTTATAAATCACAGGATCACCTACAAGTGTGCGTACCTGAATCCTGCCCTGTACACGCCCACATTTCATGATGTTAATGAGCCGGCATGCAATCGTTTCCGTGTGGTGAATCACGGCGACAGGTCAGAAAAAAGCTAAGAAACGTAACTTTTCAGAAACGGAGAAAGAGTCACTTGTTTGGGAGGTGGAGGCCCGGACAATAATTTAATTTAGTGGGCACAGCAGCAGGATCACGAATAAAAAGACGCAGTGCGAGTGGCAACACATTGCTGCTGCTGTCAACGGCGTCAGTGGAACGGAGAAGCGGACGGTGATCTGAAGGTAAATTACATCTTTCTGCTCCTAACATGGATTTAATGTATTGCTAGAGTATTTGAGGAGGTTTGATTTTGATGTGATTTTTTGATTTGACGGGGATTGTGTCTGAAAAGGAGGGAGAAACAGACGCGACTGAGACCAGAGGTATAAGGGTGAACAGATTTTAAACTTTTATTGTATATAAAACAAAACGTTAAATCGTTTTTGTCCTTCCAGAGTCTGCAGCGTGTGGCGTAGAGGAGGGTGACGGTGAGGAGGGTGATGTGAGGAGGGTTACGGGCCCTCGGCACAGCGTCCGAGTCCGGTGCAAAGCAGCAGCGCACCCCGGACGCATGGCACATCAAGCGGTCGGGTGCTCACTGATGCCGTCCTGCAACTTCTGCGAGACACAATCACCGCCATCAACAACGTTGCAGATGAGCTACGGCAAACGCGCACTGTGATTAATAAAATAATACGTTTACAATGAACATTGATTGTTGTCTTCCTTATATTACAAACGCATAACATCCTCACGGATTCTTGCACCCTGTTGATACCCCTCCAGTCGGGCAGGGGGCCGAGGCTCAACATGCTGGGGACTCTACCACCTTTGCCGGGTGGTGGAGTCTTCTCACGTTTACTGCTGATTCCCTCCAGTCTCCAGAGTGTGCGTACCGGTACGCATGCCTCAGAGTTTGCTTACCGGTACGCACACTTTCCCGTCAAGTTTGGTTTTTATAGATCACAACATTTGCGTGGAAAGTGGCGTACGCACGTTTCCAGCCCCGTTTTGTGCGTACGCAAGCTTTATAAATGAGGCCCCTGAGCTCTGAACCTCCATTCACCTCTCTGTACTTACACATCCACCTCCCTCCCCCAGTCTTTGTCATTCACTCCTCCTCCTGCTCACACACATTTCACCCTCAAACATGTGGTGTTCCTGCGTCTCCTGCAGCTCATCGTGCTGAGAGGCTTGGACAGCACCTGTTGTTTTAAATCCAGCGATTAGCAACAGTTTTGGTTCCTTGCCCCCTCTCTGCTAACAGCAGGGCCTCACAGCTCCGGCTCTCGTCTCTAACACACTTGCTCCAGAGACTTTACAGAACTGTAAAACTTGCTAACAGGGTCATGAGAAGGAGTCTCTGTTTGCTAATTAGAGACTTCTGGGCCTTAATCAAGGCCAGAGTGGGTTTGATGATGAAGTCTTTTCTCTGTCTTGCTCATACGTGGTCACATTTTCTCACACACTTGACCAACCACATAGAGAAACGTGTGGATTTTAAGGAGTGGGAAGAGGAGCCAGCCGTCGTCGTATGTCCTCCACTGCAGCCACACAGTCAGCACCGTGGTTCAGTCTCAGAACTCATGACACTGCCAACCGTGTCATGAGTTCTGAGACTGAATTGCCAGATGATGATTTCCTAAATGGTACATGGCCAAGAGTAGCTCTAGGATGGTGATGGTTATGTTTAATGATTAGAGTTTATAGTAGTAACAATCATTACTGTTAATTGAATTGACTATTTTGCGTTCTGAAAGATCTAAAACAGATGCTAGCTTGCTCACATTAAGAAAACAAGTTCAGCTTCTGATCCTATTTGACTGTATGACTTATAATGAATATAGGATTACGAAGCAGCATAATAAATCATGTGCACCACTTTGAACACAAAAGATGGCTGGATCGGACATCAGTGACTATAGGCCGATCTGGTATCCAATACCACTATTTTAAGCAATAACAATCCACTACATTATTTTAAGTCGCACTCGGCAACATTTTTTTGATCATATTCACCCCCCCCCAGAACAACAAAATCACATGTCAATGTATTTATTTTTAGACAAGGACCAAAAAAAGTCTGGCTGAATGGTTGGATGGCAATCACACGGCAGCGTCGCCCGCCTCACAGACATGTAGCCTCTCCACCTCCACCATGTTCCGTGTTGTCCCTTGTTTCTCATACCAGCTAGGCAGCTACAGCGTTTCGCGGGCAGCTTCAGCTCTGGAGCTGGTGTAATGCCGCCAACCACTTCAAAGTCTTGCGATACCCGATCCATGACTCTATAACCGATTCATCTAGGAATTCATTGATAATTCGTATTGATTGAGGAGGCTGCCATTGATGCAGCCATATCTCTCACTTCAGTCAGGACCACTTTGTCAAAAAGAATCTTTATTTATTTGCACAAGTTTCATTTGGCGGTATGGTACTGTTCTGGGACTCCCTGCGCTTCCACGCGCTTGCGTGGAAAGCCTGCTCTTCCTGCCCTTCATGAGCCCTCATGAACGGCATAAGCAGGGAGCGTAGCAGCAAGAAAAACCCCCAAAATGACCACACCGGCAATTTCCCTGACCCTCTTGCTACAAGAGATGTCAGGGGGCTATCTGAGTTCAAATAAGTGTAGCCTATTTAGGTAGGAGATTAGCAGATCCGTTGCCCCTCAGCTTGATGAATAAAGAGGAGACAGACGTATCCTATCTGCTCTTCCACGTGCTTGCGTGGAAAGCCTGAGGCAGGAAGAGCACCTTCCTGCCCTTCATGAGCCATCATGAACGGCATAAGCAGGGAGCGTAGCAGCAAAGAAAAACGTATCCTATCTGCTCTTCCACACGCTTGCGTGGAAAGCCTGAGGCAGGAAGAGCACCTTCCTGCCCTTCATGAGCCATCATGAACGGCATAATATATTAATAATAATAATGATAATAATATGATAATGATACATTTGTTTGTTGGCGCCTTCCAAACACCCCAGGTCACCTTACATGATAAATTCAATTTGATTTTGTATTGTCAAACAACAGAGGTCATCTCCGGACACTTAATATTGAGCAGGACTAGAATACGCTCAAAATTTCAAGAGTCACCACGATTTCAAAGTCCCAACATCACCCAGGGGCAAGCTTTACAGCGACAGTGGCGAGAAAAAACTGCCTTAATAGGCTTTTAGGCAGAAATCTCGTGCAGCCCAGGCCCTTGGGTTCCAACTGCATTTGGTGTTGGTAGTATGGTAGTAGTAGCATTAACAGTAGTGGTGCATTAACAGAAGCATGTATTAAGTAGTAGTCCATGGCAGCAGGCACAGCCAGGCCGGGAGCGCAGCAGCAAAGAAAAGGCCCCCAAAACGACCACACCGGCAATTCCCTGACCCTCTTGCTACAAGAGATGTCAGGAGGCTGAGTTAAAAATAAATGTAGCCTATTTAAATAGGAGATCGGTTACCCCTCAGCTGGTGAATAATAATATTTTGATTATACTTATGTACTTCCAATATTTGGCTCATGGCTTGAGCATCAAGGATGGCGCAGATAACATTCATGAGCAGGTGAGGACCATCTGCCCATGGCTTTTAGGTTGGGCACATTGCTGCTGTAGTTGCTGCTCCAAAGCGGAACGAATGAGCCGTGCAGCGTTCTGGAGGGAGGCCGCAGAATTGGCAGAGGAGGCAAGAGGTGAACCAGGCTCGTGACAGGGGTTCTCCTCCCTCCGTGATGGACAGCGGCTCCTATGGGCTGGCTGGAGCACGGCTCCCAGATGGCGGGCCATGGAAGACAATGGACAAAAATCAGAGTTAGTTTGGGAAATAGGAACAGATATTCTGCTTCTGTCTCTATCAGTTTTGGAATTTTTCAGGAACACAAAGGTAATGACTGTGGAGTGTTACATGGCCTATGGTGAGGTCTTGGGAGGGGTCGAAGATCGTGAGCGTGTGGTGAATTCTCCACACCTTAAAGACTAGAGATGCACCAATCCAGTTTCGATCATGTGGCATTGCCACAGATATAAATGTACTTAATATTATTTATTAACAAATAAAGTGTACATTAGCAGCAAAAAGAAATAAATAACACTTGTAACCATGTAAAGTGCACTGTAAACAGATATTTTAAAATATAATATAAAATGTAATAGCTGCCTGAAACCAGACGGACACCGGCGCTGCTCCGTGTTGCTCTGTGTACTCATCACTAGCTGCCAGCGTGCTCTGCGTGATGACATAACCAGCATAGCAAACAGAATTGAAGTGACTAGATCGCTGTCACTGTGTGTAGGATGTTAATAAATATGAAATGGCTGGATCGGAATGCTGGATCGGCCTCATTCATCCGATATCCGATCCAGCTAATTAGTCGATATCGTAGCTGATATCTGATCCGAGTATCGGAGCATCTCTATTAAAACCCATAAGGCTGTTCCTAACAGTGAGCCTATGAACCAAAGCACCCGTTCCATGGTGGGTGATTAATTTGTGAAAAGGTGGAGTGGGGTGAAAGGGAGACGAATTTCTTGCCTTGGGTTCTGTTCGAAGCTGTTTAGCAGGAGCTTAATGGATGGATTCTCAAGCAAGCTGTTGGCGGATGGATCCGAGCAGCGCAGGTGGAACTGGACACCTGCGAGGAGGCCTTTGATGGAGGACGGCTGTGTTTGCGGGACTCAAAACAGTGAACCAAAAGAACATGCGGCCTGGAATGTGAGCTGCTAGATGATGAAGATCCCCAGCAAGGATGCCCAAGTAAGGCGTCTTATAAATCTGTTAATTGATGGTATGGGGAGCACCCTTTGTTGATAAAGTAACAGCTGCTTCAATATTTTATTCATTTATTTATTCATTTATTTATTTGTTTATTTATTTATTCGTTTATTTTGCACCTTACAATTATTAACGGATGTTTTATTATCTTTTTCCTTCCTCATGAGACGGGTTTGTCTGGGACTCACTGATTTTGGATGCCCGTCCCCGCAATAGCTGCAAGCATGATATAGTTACAGTTGACAAATTGCATACGTTTTTATAGATTTGTGGAACATTGGAGTCCAAAAAGATGTCACCTCATCCTCATCGGCTTTTGGGCCTGCCGGCGGATGGACTAGGCTATAGCCACGGGTTTGGGACACAGCTTGCATGGTGTGAGAAAGAACTGCGAATGGTGCAAGAAAGAGCTTAGCGGCCAGTGAAGTGCCTGCTGATTAGAGCCAGGTCGACCACAGACCAGTCCAGTCTTTGGTTAACCTCTGGATGAACATGGCAGCCCTGGCAGAGAATGATTTGTGGTATTCATAGAACAGAATTCCCCCGTAAGACATGGCAAGATCGGCAATGATGGAAAGATCCATTTCGGCTGGACGGGATGGATAGGCTTTGCAGATTACATCTCTGTATACGCCATAACAACGGAGAATCCTGCTAGTGTCAGAGTCTTTCCAGGTCTAGATCATTAGGCTGTCTTTTAACATCACGGACACATCACCACAATCTACCACATGCTTATCATTAGGCTTGTTCAGGATGGTCTTGGCTTGACTTGACTTATCACGCCGACGAGAGCTGCAGGTGTCTGAGGGGGCGGGCTCTAAGAGACTGTAGCCGAACGCCGTCGAGTCTGACAGCAGAGTCAACGTGACTCAAGGGATAGGCTATATAGGCTATATATATACACACACACACACTTATATACGCACATGTACACGCACACGCAAGGCGACATGTGTGTGTGTGTGTTTTTTTTTTTTTCCCCTTCTTCAGTATATTTGTATTATCATCCTATGTTTGAATTAACCGACCTCCCATAGTATAAATAGGCCTACTCGCGACACGATGCACGGAACTTTGGGTCAAGCCCTGAGATCAGCAACCAAGATAAAAGGCAAAGCATTTCCCCACAAGGTGGCCGCCGAGTGCGGACCTGAATACACGTCATTGAACTTTTAACCAATAAGAACCATTCCGCTGTAGCGGAGGTGTGGGCAAGCCGGTTGCAGCCGTCGTAGACTGCGCTGCTTAGCACTGCAAGAAGCGGCTCGTGAAAACTGTTTTGGTCACGTGATATGGTCGCGACCCTGTGACGTATTTGTAGTCGGCTGCTAGCAAAAACAAATTCTAGCCATTATGCATTGCTTCAACCCACATACGAAGCGTTAGGTACGTCGGGTCGGATTCGCCTGCTGAAATCAGAGCGCAGCAGGATTTGACTAGAATGATGTCATTACCTGCGACTGCGGGGATCTGGCTTCTCAGGTTGCCAGAGATGGCAGCAGCGGGAAGGTAGAATGGGACGCCGGTGGAGGTTGGGACTGCACTTCCCAGAGTTCTGCGCGGGATAGAGACGCCGTGTCGGAGTGACATCTTCGGCCCACCTCGAGGAGGAAGCAGCAGGTTCCCGGGATGTAAACACGTACCCCTTTTCCACCAACGCGAACCTAGTTCAAGAGCCGGGCCGGTGCCGTGCTGCGAACCGTCCGAGAACCTGTTTGCGTTTCCACCGGCTAGAGAGCCCAGAGAGCCACATCATTACGTCACTGTATACGTCTGAGGTTTCCCCGCAGCGCTCATTTCAAGCATAGCAGACATGTCTCTTCAGAAAAAGTGTTTATTTTGGCAAATAATACAATAACAATAAAATACACAAAATACTATATACTAAATCACAACATTTTTTACAGTGTAGAACAGTGTGTGATCAATAGATCAGAGTGTTTGATGTTTAGTCATCTGCAGGTTGGACCTCAATATCGCCGATGTCCGACAGCTCTACAAACACAAACCAGAGAACAGCGGTTTAATCACAAACGTGTCCACGACGCTGCAAACACAGATGTTAAGTTACGTTTGTAGTTGGTAACATTTAGTGAACCAACGGCAGTCAGAAAGTGGCATGCTAACGTTGTTGTTAGCAATATCCCGCTAGCGGGCTAGCTAGCCGGTCAGCTTACATTACCCGAGGAAGCATAGCCACTAGTTGCTGCTGTTACGAACGTAATCACTAGCTTGGTAAACTAAACAGAAATGTGTCGTTGGTTTGCAACGAGGTGAAACATTTTAAAAATGAAACTTACGGGGAACAGTAACGTTAGTAAAACGCCGCACTCCGCAGCGGCGATTTTCCCCCGTTGCCTCGAGCGTTAACCCCGCCCCCAGCCCCTAACGTAAGCCAGGCCCAGTTCCAGCCCAGCAAAGAGTTGGGGCCGCTTGGGAACCAGTTTTCCCTCTTTGTCTGTGGAAAAAGGAAGAACTGGTTCGCGATTGGGCACCGGCTCCGAACCGGCCCTCAAAATGCCTCGGTGGAAAAGGGGTCAGCGGCCTGGAGAGAAGAGCTGGAAGGTGACGCAGTAGCGGCCTCTAAGCTTTGGATCCTGGAATTCATGCTGGAAATGGATGACTGGGTGGAAGACAGTGCTGCCATGATGGCGTCGTTTCCCGGAGCTGCAGAGACGACTGCCGAAGTCGGGGCTCTAGCTCTTTTGGCCAGCGGGGCAGCAGCTGGAGTCCGAATGCTGAGTTCAGGGAGCTGTGTTTGCGTTTGCTGAAGCTTTCCGAGGAGCGGAGACAGGAGCTCGGCGGGTGGAGGTTGAGATCCAGCGCAATTTAAAATAAAGCTAACAGCTCCTGGTGTGACGCTCCGACCGGAGCGGTAACATCGTTGGCAAACAGAAACTCCAGCGGCTTTGGAATCGGCCAGTCATCGAGCAATGGGACGTCTGTGGCGTTACCTTGCCTACGGGCGAGAGCTTCGACGGAGAGATGGAGCCCTCTCATCGTCGTAGATTCGTCGGCTTCCTCTGTTTCGGGGTTTTGCTGAGGCTCCGTACCGTCATATAGCCGCGGGTCTTCATCATGGACGGAGAGCGACAACGTAAGGAGCAGCAGGGTGAGTACGAACGTGAATAGCGAATTCTCTTCGAACGGGAGCTCGTCTTGAAAACTCCGACAGAGGAAGCAATGAGGGAGGTCAGGCTAGAGCGGTTTAAATAGCGCGCTCTGAATGCAATTTCCCAATAGGAAGCGAGCACGGGGAGTCAGCTGAGCCGTCAGCTGATCTCCTCGGTTTTGACAGCGACGCTGTTGCTGCTGATTTAGAGCTTGACGTCGTGGCCTGCCAGAACTAACGCTACGCTTGATTTGTTGAACCGGATATCCGGTCGCATCGGTTTATCGTTTACAACCCTAGTCTCTACGTGCATGTAGAGCCTGTTCTTTGATTTGCAAAGATCCAGCAGCGCCTGGATCATCCTGTCAAATCAGCAAGCAGGGCTGTGTCCGTGCACACACAGTGCCCCTCTTTAAAACCCTGAAAGATAAAACATGGGAATGAGAATGACATTCAGAATCAAGGAAGGCCATTGCAATCTTTAAGTAACAGTTATAGCAGTATTGGCTGCTACATGCTAGTCACTAACTTACAGTGTCTGCTGTGATAGACTGGTTACCTGTCTGTCTCTACATGTCAGCCCTGTGATAGACTGGTTACCTGTCTGTCTCTTCATGTCTCCCTGTGATAGACTGGTTACCTGTCTATCTCTACATGTCTCCCTGTGATAGACTGGTTACCTGTCTGTCTCTACATGTCAGTCCTGTGGTAGACTGGTTACCTGTCTGTCTCTACATGTCTGTGATAGACTGGTTACCTGTCTGTCTCTACATGTCAGCCCTGTGATAGACTGGTTACCTGTCTGTCTCTACATGTCTCCCTGTGATAGACTGGTTACCTGTCTGTCTCTACATGTCTCCCTGTGATAGACTGGTTACCTGTCTGTCTCTACATGTCTGTGATAGACTGGTTACCTGTCTGTCTCTACATGTCAGCCCTGTGATAGACTGGTTACCTGTCTGTCTCTACATGTCTCCCTGTGATAGACTGGTTACCTGTCTGTCTCTACATGTCTCCCTGTGATAGACTGGTTACCTGTCTGTCTCTACATGTCTCCCTGTGATAGACTGGTTACCTGTCTGTCTCTACATGTCTCCCTATGATAGACTGGTTACCTGTCTGTCTCTACATGTCAGCCCTGTTATAGACTGGTTACCTGTCTGTCTATCCATGTCTCCCTGTGATAGACCGGTTACCTGTCTGTCTCTACATGTCAGTCCTGTGATAGACTGGTTACCTGTCTGTCTCTACATGTCAGCCCTGTGATAGACTGGCTACCTGTCTGTCTCTACATGTCTCCCTGTGATAGACTGGTTACCTGTCTTTCTCTACATGTCTCCCTGTGATAGACTGTTACCTGTCTGTCTCTACATGTCTCCCTGTGATAGACTGGTTACGTGTCTGTCTCTACATGTCTCCCTGTGATAGACTGGTTACGTGTCTGTCTCTACATGTCTCCCTGTGATGGACTGGTTACCTGTCTGTCTCTACGTGTCTCCCTGTGATAGACTGGTTACCTGTCTGTCTCTTAATGTCTCCCTGTGATAGGCTGGTTACCTGTCTGTCTCTACATGTCTGTGAAAGACTGGTTAACTGTCTGTCTCTACATGTCAGCCCTGTGATAGACTGGCTACCTGTCTGTCTCTACATGTCTCCCTGTGTTAGACTGGTTACCTGTCTGTCTCTACATGTCTCCCTGTGATAGACTGGTTACCTGTCTGTCTCTACATGTCAGCCCTGTGATAGACTGGTTACCTGTCTGTCTCTTCATGTCTCCCTGTGATAGACTGGTTACCTGTCTGTCTCTACATGTCTCCCTGTGATAGACTGGTTACCTGTCTGTCTCTACATGTCAGTCCTGTGGTAGACTGGTTACCTGTCTGTCTCTACATGTCTCCCTGTGATAGACTGGTTACCTGTCTGTCTCTACATGTCAGTCCTGTGGTAGACTGGTTACCTGTCTGTCTCTACATGTCTCCCTGTGATAGACTGGTTACCTGTCTGTCTCTACATGTGCCCCTGTGATAGACTGGTTACCTGTCTGTCTCTACATGTCTCCCTGTGATAGACTGGTTACCTGTCTGTCTCTACATGTCTCCCTGTGATAGACTGGTTGCGTGTCTGTCTCTACATGTCTCCCTGTGATAGACTGGTTACCTGTCTATTTCTACATGTCTGTGATAGACAGTTACCTGTCTGTCTTTACATGTCAGTCCTTTGATAGACTGGTTACCTGTCTGTCTCTACATGTCAGCCCTGTTATAGACTGGTTAGCTGTCTGTCTCTACATGTCAGCCCTGTGATAGACTGGTTACCTGTCTGTCTCTACATGTCTGTGATAGACTGGTTAACTGTCTGTCTCTATATGTCAGCCCTGTGATAGACTGGTTACCTGTCTGTCTCTACATGTCTGTGATAGACTGGTTAACTGTCTGTCTCTATATGTCAGCCCTGTGATAGACTGGTTACCTGTCTGTCTCTACATGTCTCCCTGTGATAGATTGGTTACCTGTCTGTCTCTACATGTCTCCCTGTGATAGACTGGTTACCTGTCTGTCTCTACATGTCAGCCCTGTGATAGACTGGTTACCTGTCTGTCTCTTCATGTCTCCCTGTGATAGACTGGTTACCTGTCTATCTCTACATGTCTCCCTGTGATAGACTGGTTACCTGTCTGTCTCTACATGTCAGTCCTGTGGTAGACTGGTTACCTGTCTGTCTCTACATGTCTGTGATAGACTGGTTACCTGTCTGTCTCTACATGTCAGCCCTGTGATAGACTGGTTACCTGTCTGTCTCTACATGTCTCCCTGTGATAGACTGGTTACCTGTCTGTCTCTACATGTCTCCCTGTGATAGACTGGTTACCTGTCTGTCTCTACATGTCTGTGATAGACTGGTTACCTGTCTGTCTCTACATGTCAGCCCTGTGATAGACTGGTTACCTGTCTGTCTCTACATGTCTCCCTGTGATAGACTGGTTACCTGTCTGTCTCTACATGTCTCCCTGTGATAGACTGGTTACCTGTCTGTCTCTACATGTCTCCCTGTGATAGACTGGTTACCTGTCTGTCTCTACATGTCTCCCTATGATAGACTGGTTACCTGTCTGTCTCTACATGTCAGCCCTGTTATAGACTGGTTACCTGTCTGTCTATCCATGTCTCCCTGTGATAGACCGGTTACCTGTCTGTCTCTACATGTCAGTCCTGTGATAGACTGGTTACCTGTCTGTCTCTACATGTCAGCCCTGTGATAGACTGGCTACCTGTCTGTCTCTACATGTCTCCCTGTGATAGACTGGTTACCTGTCTTTCTCTACATGTCTCCCTGTGATAGACTGTTACCTGTCTGTCTTTACATGTCTCCCTGTGATAGACTGGTTACGTGTCTGTCTCTACATGTCTCCCTGTGATAGACTGGTTACGTGTCTGTCTCTACATGTCTCCCTGTGATGGACTGGTTACCTGTCTGTCTCTACGTGTCTCCCTGTGATAGACTGGTTACCTGTCTGTCTCTTAATGTCTCCCTGTGATAGGCTGGTTACCTGTCTGTCTCTACATGTCTGTGATAGACTGGTTAACTGTCTGTCTCTACATGTCAGCCCTGTGATAGACTGGCTACCTGTCTGTCTCTACATGTCTCCCTGTGATAGACTGGTTACCTGTCTGTCTCTACATGTCTCCCTGTGATAGACTGGTTACCTGTCTGTCTCTACATGTCAGCCCTGTGATAGACTGGTTACCTGTCTGTCTCTTCATGTCTCCCTGTGATAGACTGGTTACCTGTCTGTCTCTACATGTCTCCCTGTGATAGACTGGTTACCTGTCTGTCTCTACATGTCAGTCCTGTGGTAGACTGGTTACCTGTCTGTCTCTACATGTCTCCCTGTGATAGACTGGTTACCTGTCTGTCTCTACATGTCAGTCCTGTGGTAGACTGGTTACCTGTCTGTCTCTACATGTCTCCCTGTGATAGACTGGTTACCTGTCTGTCTCTACATGTGCCCCTGTGATAGACTGGTTACCTGTCTGTCTCTACATGTCTCCCTGTGATAGACTGGTTACCTGTCTGTCTCTACATGTCTCCCTGTGATAGACTGGTTGCGTGTCTGTCTCTACATGTCTCCCTGTGATAGACTGGTTACCTGTCTATTTCTACATGTCTGTGATAGACAGTTACCTGTCTGTCTTTACATGTCAGTCCTTTGATAGACTGGTTACCTGTCTCTCTCTACATGTCAGCCCTGTTATAGACTGGTTAGCTGTCTGTCTCTACATGTCAGCCCTGTGATAGACTGGTTACCTGTCTGTCTCTACATGTCTGTGATAGACTGGTTAACTGTCTGTCTCTATATGTCAGCCCTGTGATAGACTGGTTACCTGTCTGTCTCTACATGTCTGTGATAGACTGGTTAACTGTCTGTCTCTATATGTCAGCCCTGTGATAGACTGGTTACCTGTCTGTCTCTACATGTCTCCCTGTGATAGATTGGTTACCTGTCTGTCTCTACATGTCTCCCTGTGATAGACTGGTTACCTGTCTGTCTCTACATGTGTCCCTGTGATAGACTGGTTACCTGTCTGTCTCTACATGTCAGCCCTGTGATAGACTGGTTACCTGTCTGTCTCTACATGTCAGCCCTGTGATAGACTGGTTACCTGTCTGTCTCTACATGTCTGTGATAGACAGTTACCTGTCTGTCTCTACATGTATGTGATAGACTGGTTACCTGTCTGTCTCTACATGTCTCCCTGTGATAGACTGGTTACCTGTCTGTCTCTACATGTCTCCCTGTGATAGACTGGTTACCTGTCTGTCTCTACATGTCTCCCTGTGATAGACTGGTTACCTGTCTGTCTCTACATGTCAGCCCTATTATAGACTGGTTACCTGTCTGTCTATCCATGTCTCCCTGTGATAGACCGGTTACCTGTCTGTCTCTACATGTCAGTCCTGTGATAGACTGGTTACCTGTCTGTCTCTACATGTCAGCCCTGTGATAGACTGGCTACCTGTCTGTCTCTACATGTCTCCCTGTGATAGACTGGCTACCTGTCTTTCTCTACATGTCTCCCTGTGATAGACTGTTACCTGTCTGTCTCTACATGTCTCCCTGTGATAGACTGGTTACGTGTCTGTCTCTACATGTCTCCCTGTGATAGACTGGTTACGTGTCTGTCTCTACATGTCTCCCTGTGATGGACTGGTTACCTGTCTGTCTCTACGTGTCTCCCTGTGATAGACTGGTTACCTGTCTGTCTCTTAATGTCTCCCTGTGATAGGCTGGTTACCTGTCTGTCTCTACATGTCTGTGATAGACTGGTTAACTGTCTGTCTCTACATGTCAGCCCTGTGATAGACTGGCTACCTGTCTGTCTCTACATGTCTCCCTGTGATAGACTGGTTACCTGTCTGTCTCTACATGTCTCCCTGTGATAGACTGGTTACCTGTCTGTCTCTACATGTCAGCCCTGTGATAGACTGGTTACCTGTCTGTCTCTTCATGTCTCCCTGTGATAGACTGGTTACCTGTCTGTCTCTACATGTCAGTCCTGTGGTAGACTGGTTACCTGTCTGTCTCTACATGTCTCCCTGTGATAGACTGGTTACCTGTCTGTCTCTACATGTGCCCCTGTGATAGACTGGTTACCTGTCTGTCTCTACATGTCTCCCTGTGATAGACTGGTTACCTGTCTGTCTCTACATGTCTCCCTGTGATAGACTGGTTGCGTGTCTGTCTCTACATGTCTCCCTGTGATAGACTGGTTACCTGTCTATTTCTACATGTCTGTGATAGACAGTTACCTGTCTGTCTTTACATGTCAGTCCTGTGATAGACTGGTTACCTGTCTGTCTCTATATGTCAGCCCTGTGATAGACTGGTTACCTGTCTGTCTTTACATGTCTGTGATAGACTGGTTAACTGTCTGTCTCTATATGTCAGCCCTGTGATAGACTGGTTACCTGTCTGTCTCTACATGTCTCCCTGTGATAGATTGGTTACCTGTCTGTCTCTCCATGTCTCCCTGTGATAGACTGGTTACCTGTCTGTCTCTACATGTGTCCCT
The DNA here is from genome assembly GCA_029853015.1 of Chelidonichthys spinosus. NCBI lineage: Eukaryota > Metazoa > Chordata > Actinopteri > Perciformes > Triglidae > Chelidonichthys > Chelidonichthys spinosus. The sequence continues at coordinate 2,292,970 of CM056837.1, forward strand.
GTGATAGACTGGTTACCTGTCTGTCTCTACATGTCAGCCCTGTGATAGACTGGTTACCTGTCTGTCTCTACATGTCAGCCCTGTGATAGACTGGTTACCTGTCTGTCTCTACATGTCTGTGATAGACAGTTACCTGTCTGTCTCTACATGTATGTGATAGACTGGTTACCTGTCTGTCTCTACATGTCTCCCTGTGATAGACTGGTTACCTGTCTGTCTCTACATGTCAGCCCTGTTATAGACTGGTTACCTGTCTGTCTCTACATGTCAGCCCTGTGATAGACTGGCTACCTGTCTGTCTCTACATGTCTCCCTGTGATAGACTGGTTACCTGTCTTTCTCTACATGTCTCCCTGTGATAGATTGTTACCTGTCTGTCTCTACATGTCTCCCTGTGATAGACTGGTTATGTGTCTGTCTCTACATGTCTCCCTGTGATAGACTGGTTACCTGTCTGTCTCTACATGTCTCCCTGTGATAGACTGGTTACCTGTCTGTCTCTACATGTCTCCCTGTGATAGACTGGTTACCTGTCTGTCTCTACATGTCAGCCCTATTATAGACTGGTTACCTGTCTGTCTATCCATGTCTCCCTGTGATAGACCGGTTACCTGTCTGTCTCTACATGTCAGTCCTGTGATAGACTGGTTACCTGTCTGTCTCTACATGTCTCCCTGTGATAGGCTGGTTACCTGTCTGTCTCTACATGTCTCCCTGTGATAGACTGGTTACGTGTCTGTCTCTACATGTCTCCCTGTGATAGACTGGTTACCTGTCTGTCTCTACATGTCTCCCTGTGATAGACTGGTTACCTGTCTGTCTCTACATGTCTCCCTGTGATAGACTGGTTACGTGTCTGTCTCTACATGTCTCCCTGTGATGGACTGGTTACCTGTCTGTGTCTGCATGTCAGCCCTGTTATAGACTGGTTACCTGTCTGTCTCTACATGTCTCCCTGTGATAGACTGGTTACCTGTCTGTCTCTACGTGTCTCCCTGTGATAGACTGGTTACCTGTCTGTCTCTACATGTCAGCCCTGTTATAGACTGGTTACCTGTCTGTCTATCCATGTCTCCCTGTGATAGACCGGTTACCTGTCTGTCTCTACATGTCAGTCCTGTGATAGACTGGTTACCTGTCTGTCTCTACATGTCAGCCCTGTGATAGACTGGCTACCTGTCTGTCTCTACATGTCTCCCTGTGATAGACTGGTTACCTGTCTTTCTCTACATGTCTCCCTGTGATAGACTGTTACCTGTCTGTCTTTACATGTCTCCCTGTGATAGACTGGTTACGTGTCTGTCTCTACATGTCTCCCTGTGATAGACTGGTTACGTGTCTGTCTCTACATGTCTCCCTGTGATGGACTGGTTACCTGTCTGTCTCTACGTGTCTCCCTGTGATAGACTGGTTACCTGTCTGTCTCTTAATGTCTCCCTGTGATAGGCTGGTTACCTGTCTGTCTCTACATGTCTGTGATAGACTGGTTAACTGTCTGTCTCTACATGTCAGCCCTGTGATAGACTGGCTACCTGTCTGTCTCTACATGTCTCCCTGTGATAGACTGGTTACCTGTCTGTCTCTACATGTCTCCCTGTGATAGACTGGTTACCTGTCTGTCTCTACATGTCAGCCCTGTGATAGACTGGTTACCTGTCTGTCTCTTCATGTCTCCCTGTGATAGACTGGTTACCTGTCTGTCTCTACATGTCTCCCTGTGATAGACTGGTTACCTGTCTGTCTCTACATGTCAGTCCTGTGGTAGACTGGTTACCTGTCTGTCTCTACATGTCTCCCTGTGATAGACTGGTTACCTGTCTGTCTCTACATGTCAGTCCTGTGGTAGACTGGTTACCTGTCTGTCTCTACATGTCTCCCTGTGATAGACTGGTTACCTGTCTGTCTCTACATGTGCCCCTGTGATAGACTGGTTACCTGTCTGTCTCTACATGTCTCCCTGTGATAGACTGGTTACCTGTCTGTCTCTACATGTCTCCCTGTGATAGACTGGTTGCGTGTCTGTCTCTACATGTCTCCCTGTGATAGACTGGTTACCTGTCTATTTCTACATGTCTGTGATAGACAGTTACCTGTCTGTCTTTACATGTCAGTCCTTTGATAGACTGGTTACCTGTCTCTCTCTACATGTCAGCCCTGTTATAGACTGGTTAGCTGTCTGTCTCTACATGTCAGCCCTGTGATAGACTGGTTACCTGTCTGTCTCTACATGTCTGTGATAGACTGGTTAACTGTCTGTCTCTATATGTCAGCCCTGTGATAGACTGGTTACCTGTCTGTCTCTACATGTCTGTGATAGACTGGTTAACTGTCTGTCTCTATATGTCAGCCCTGTGATAGACTGGTTACCTGTCTGTCTCTACATGTCTCCCTGTGATAGATTGGTTACCTGTCTGTCTCTACATGTCTCCCTGTGATAGACTGGTTACCTGTCTGTCTCTACATGTGTCCCTGTGATAGACTGGTTACCTGTCTGTCTCTACATGTCAGCCCTGTGATAGACTGGTTACCTGTCTGTCTCTACATGTCAGCCCTGTGATAGACTGGTTACCTGTCTGTCTCTTCATGTCTCCCTGTGATAGACTGGTTACCTGTCTGTCTCTACATGTCAGTCCTGTGGTAGACTGGTTACCTGTCTGTCTCTACATGTCTCCCTGTGATAGACTGGTTACCTGTCTGTCTCTACATGTGCCCCTGTGATAGACTGGTTACCTGTCTGTCTCTACATGTCTCCCTGTGATAGACTGGTTACCTGTCTGTCTCTACATGTCTCCCTGTGATAGACTGGTTGCGTGTCTGTCTCTACATGTCTCCCTGTGATAGACTGGTTACCTGTCTATTTCTACATGTCTGTGATAGACAGTTACCTGTCTGTCTTTACATGTCAGTCCTGTGATAGACTGGTTACCTGTCTGTCTCTATATGTCAGCCCTGTGATAGACTGGTTACCTGTCTGTCTCTACATGTCTGTGATAGACTGGTTAACTGTCTGTCTCTATATGTCAGCCCTGTGATAGACTGGTTACCTGTCTGTCTCTACATGTCTCCCTGTGATAGATTGGTTACCTGTCTGTCTCTACATGTCTCCCTGTGATAGACTGGTTACCTGTCTGTCTCTACATGTGTCCCTGTGATAGACTGGTTACCTGTCTGTCTCTACATGTCAGCCCTGTGATAGACTGGTTACCTGTCTGTCTCTACATGTCAGCCCTGTGATAGACTGGTTACCTGTCTGTCTCTACATGTCTGTGATAGACAGTTACCTGTCTGTCTCTACATGTATGTGATAGACTGGTTACCTGTCTGTCTCTACATGTCTCCCTGTGATAGACTGGTTACCTGTCTGTCTCTACATGTCTCCCTGTGATAGACTGGTTACCTGTCTGTCTCTACATGTCTCCCTGTGATAGACTGGTTGCGTGTCTGTCTCTACATGTCAGCCCTGTGATAGACTGGTTACCTGTCTGTCTCTACATGTCAGCCCTGTGATAGACTGGTTACCTGTCTGTCTCTACATGTCTGTGATAGACAGTTACCTGTCTGTCTCTACATGTATGTGATAGACTGGTTACCTGTCTGTCTCTACATGTCTCCCTGTGATAGACTGGTTACCTGTCTGTCTCTACATGTCTCCCTGTGATAGACTGGTTACCTGTCTGTCTCTACATGTCTCCCTGTGATAGACTGGTTGCGTGTCTGTCTCTACATGTCTCCCTGTGATAGACTGGTTACCTGTCTATTTCTACATGTCTGTGATAGACAGTTACCTGTCTGTCTTTACATGTCAGTCCTTTGATAGACTGGTTACCTGTCTCTCTCTACATGTCAGCCCTGTTATAGACTGGTTAGCTGTCTGTCTCTACATGTCAGCCCTGTGATAGACTGGTTACCTGTCTGTCTCTACATGTCTGTGATAGACTGGTTAACTGTCTGTCTCTATATGTCAGCCCTGTGATAGACTGGTTACCTGTCTGTCTCTACATGTCTGTGATAGACTGGTTAACTGTCTGTCTCTATATGTCAGCCCTGTGATAGACTGGTTACCTGTCTGTCTCTACATGTCTCCCTGTGATAGATTGGTTACCTGTCTGTCTCTACATGTCTCCCTGTGATAGACTGGTTACCTGTCTGTCTCTACATGTGTCCCTGTGATAGACTGGTTACCTGTCTGTCTCTACATGTCAGCCCTGTGATAGACTGGTTACCTGTCTGTCTCTACATGTCAGCCCTGTGATAGACTGGTTACCTGTCTGTCTCTACATGTCTGTGATAGACAGTTACCTGTCTGTCTCTACATGTATGTGATAGACTGGTTACCTGTCTGTCTCTACATGTCTCCCTGTGATAGACTGGTTACCTGTCTGTCTCTACATGTCTCCCTGTGATAGACTGGTTACCTGTCTGTCTCTACATGTCTCCCTGTGATAGACTGGTTACCTGTCTGTCTCTACATGTCAGCCCTATTATAGACTGGTTACCTGTCTGTCTATCCATGTCTCCCTGTGATAGACCGGTTACCTGTCTGTCTCTACATGTCAGTCCTGTGATAGACTGGTTACCTGTCTGTCTCTACATGTCAGCCCTGTGATAGACTGGCTACCTGTCTGTCTCTACATGTCTCCCTGTGATAGACTGGCTACCTGTCTTTCTCTACATGTCTCCCTGTGATAGACTGTTACCTGTCTGTCTCTACATGTCTCCCTGTGATAGACTGGTTACGTGTCTGTCTCTACATGTCTCCCTGTGATAGACTGGTTACGTGTCTGTCTCTACATGTCTCCCTGTGATGGACTGGTTACCTGTCTGTCTCTACGTGTCTCCCTGTGATAGACTGGTTACCTGTCTGTCTCTTAATGTCTCCCTGTGATAGGCTGGTTACCTGTCTGTCTCTACATGTCTGTGATAGACTGGTTAACTGTCTGTCTCTACATGTCAGCCCTGTGATAGACTGGCTACCTGTCTGTCTCTACATGTCTCCCTGTGATAGACTGGTTACCTGTCTGTCTCTACATGTCTCCCTGTGATAGACTGGTTACCTGTCTGTCTCTACATGTCAGCCCTGTGATAGACTGGTTACCTGTCTGTCTCTTCATGTCTCCCTGTGATAGACTGGTTACCTGTCTGTCTCTACATGTCAGTCCTGTGGTAGACTGGTTACCTGTCTGTCTCTACATGTCTCCCTGTGATAGACTGGTTACCTGTCTGTCTCTACATGTGCCCCTGTGATAGACTGGTTACCTGTCTGTCTCTACATGTCTCCCTGTGATAGACTGGTTACCTGTCTGTCTCTACATGTCTCCCTGTGATAGACTGGTTGCGTGTCTGTCTCTACATGTCTCCCTGTGATAGACTGGTTACCTGTCTATTTCTACATGTCTGTGATAGACAGTTACCTGTCTGTCTTTACATGTCAGTCCTGTGATAGACTGGTTACCTGTCTGTCTCTATATGTCAGCCCTGTGATAGACTGGTTACCTGTCTGTCTTTACATGTCTGTGATAGACTGGTTAACTGTCTGTCTCTATATGTCAGCCCTGTGATAGACTGGTTACCTGTCTGTCTCTACATGTCTCCCTGTGATAGATTGGTTACCTGTCTGTCTCTCCATGTCTCCCTGTGATAGACTGGTTACCTGTCTGTCTCTACATGTGTCCCTGTGATAGACTGGTTACCTGTCTGTCTCTACATGTCAGCCCTGTGATAGACTGGTTACCTGTCTGTCTCTACATGTCAGCCCTGTGATAGACTGGTTACCTGTCTGTCTCTACATGTCTGTGATAGACAGTTACCTGTCTGTCTCTACATGTATGTGATAGACTGGTTACCTGTCTGTCTCTACATGTCTCCCTGTGATAGACTGGTTACCTGTCTGTCTCTACATGTCAGCCCTGTTATAGACTGGTTACCTGTCTGTCTCTACATGTCAGCCCTGTGATAGACTGGCTACCTGTCTGTCTCTACATGTCTCCCTGTGATAGACTGGTTACCTGTCTTTCTCTACATGTCTCCCTGTGATAGATTGTTACCTGTCTGTCTCTACATGTCTCCCTGTGATAGACTGGTTATGTGTCTGTCTCTACATGTCTCCCTGTGATAGACTGGTTACCTGTCTGTCTCTACATGTCTCCCTGTGATAGACTGGTTACCTGTCTGTCTCTACATGTCTCCCTGTGATAGACTGGTTACCTGTCTGTCTCTACATGTCAGCCCTATTATAGACTGGTTACCTGTCTGTCTATCCATGTCTCCCTGTGATAGACGGTTACCTGTCTGTCTCTACATGTCAGTCCTGTGATAGACTGGTTACCTGTCTGTCTCTACATGTCAGCCCTGTGATAGACTGGCTACCTGTCTGTCTCTACATGTCTCCCTGTGATAGACTGGTTACCTGTCTTTCTCTACATGTCTCCCTGTGTAGACTGGTTACCTGTCTGTCTCTACATGTCCCCTGTGATAGACTGGTTACCTGTCTGTCTCTATGCCCCTGTGATAGACTGGTTACCTGTCTGTCTCTACATGTCTCCCTGTGATAGACTGGTTACCTGTCTGTCTCTACATGTCTCCTGTGTAGACTGGTTACTGTCTGTCTCTACATGTCTCCCTGTGATATGGTTACCTGTTTCTCTCGTCGTCGTACTGTCTGTCTTTCATGTTCCTTGATAGACTGGTACCTGTCTTCTCTACATGTGTCCTCTGTTATAACTGGTTACCTGTCTGTCTCTCTCCCTGTGATGACTGGTTACCCTGTCTCTACTGTTCTCTTGTAATGTCTGTCTGTTATCCCTGTTACCTGGTTCCTGTCTTTCTCCTGTCTTTGACGGTTACTGTCTGTCTCTATACTGTCAGCCTTGTATGGTTCCTTCTGTCTCTATGTCTCCCTGTGATATGGTTACTGTCTGTCTCTACATGTCCCCTGTGATAGACTGGTTACCTGTCTGTCTCTACATGTTCCCTGTGATAGACTGGTTACCTGTTGTCTACATGTCGCCCTGTGATAGACTGGTTACCTGTCTGTCTCTACATGTCCCCTGTAAGACTGGTTACTGTCTGTCTCTCATGTCTCCCTGTGATAGACTGGTCTGTCTGTCTCTACATGTCTCCCTGTGATAGACTGGTTACCTGTCTGTCTCTACATGTCCCCTGTATAGACTGGTTACCTGTCTGTCTCTACATGTCTGTGATAGACTGGTTACCTGTCGTCTCTACATGTCAGCCCTTGATAGACTGGTTACCTGTCTGTCTCTATGTCCCTGTGATAGACTGGTTCTGTCTGTCTCTCTTCCCTGTGTAGACTGGTTCCTGTCTGTCTCTACATGTCAGCCGTACTGGTTACTTCTTCTCAGTCCCTGTGATAGACTGGTTCCTGTCTGTCTCTAATGTGCCCTGTGATAGACTGGTTACCTGTCTGTCTCTACATGTCTCCCTGTGAGACTGGTTACCTGTCTGTCTCTAATGTCCCTGTTGCTGTTCTGTCTCCTAGATTCCTGTCTGTTTACATGTCTTCCTTGTAGATTCCTGTTGTCTTCATGTTCCCTGTGATAGACGGTTACTTCTTCCTCATGTCTGTGATAGACTGGCCTGTCGTCACATTCCCTGTGATAGACTGGTTACCTGTCTTCTCTACATGTCTGTGATGAGTTCTGTCTGTCTCTACATGTCTGTGATAGACTGGTTACTGTCTTTCTACATGTCCTGTGATAGACGTTACCTGTCTGTCTTACATGCCTGTATAGACTGTTACCTGTCTTCTCTACATGTCCCCTGTATAGACTGGTCTGTTGTCTCTACATGTCCCCTTATAGACTGGTTACCTGTCTTTTCATGCCTGTGATAGAGTTACTGTCTGTCTTAATGTCCCTTGATAGACTGGTTACTGTCTCTCTACATGTCCTGATAGCTGGTTACTGTCTGTCTCTAATGCCCTGTGATAGATGGTTACTGTCTGTCTCTAATGTCCTGTGATAGATGGTTACCTGTCTGTCTCATTCCCTATAGATGGTTACCTGTCTGTCTTCATGTCCTGTGATAGACGGTTACTGTCTGTCTCTAATGTCCCTGTGATGACTGGTTACCTGTCTGTTCTCATGTCCCCTGTATAGTGGTTCCTGTCTGTCTCTATGTCCCCTGTGATAGACTGGTTACTGTCTGTCTCTCTGTCCTGTGTGTACTGTCTGTCTCTCTCGCTGTTCTGTACTGTCTTTAATGTCTGTTCTGTCCTCTGTTATGTTCCTGTTGATGTCCTCTGTTTATGTTCCTGTGTACGTTCCTGTTGTCTCTCATGTCCTGTGATAGACTGGTTACTGTCTTTCTACATGTCCTGTATAACGTACTGTCTGTCTTACATGTCTCCTTATAGACTGGTTACCTGTCTCTAATGTCCCCTGTGATAGACGTTACCTGTCTGTCTCTACATGTCTCCTGTGATAGACTGGTTAACTGTCTGTCTCTATATGTCAGCCCTGTGATAGACTGGTTACCTGTCTGTCTCTACATGTCTCCCTGTGATAGATGGTTACCTGTCTGTCTCTACATGTCTCCCTGTGATAGACTGGTTACCTGTCTGTCTCTACATGTGTCCCTGTGATAGACTGGTTACCTGTCTGTCTCTACATGTCCCCTGTGATAGACTGGTTACCTGTCTGTCTCTACATGTCAGCCCTGTGATAGACTGGTTACCTGTCTGTCTCTACATGTCCCTGTGATAGACGGTTACCTGTCTGTCTCTACATGTCGACTGTGATAGACTGGTTACCTGTCTGTCTCTACATGTCTCCCTGTGATAGACTGGTTACCTGTCTGTCTCTACATGTCCCCTGTGATAGACTGGTTACCTGTCTGTCTCTACATGTCAGCCCTGTGATAGACTGGTTACCTGTCTGTCTCTACATGTCTCCCTGTGATAGACTGGTTACCTGTCTTCTCTACATGTCTCCCTGTGATAGATGTTACCTGTCTGTCTCTACATGTCTCCCTGTGATAGACTGGTTATGTGTCTGTCTCTACATGTCTCCCTGTGATAGACTGGTTACCTGTCTGTCTCTACATGTCTCCCTGTGATAGACTGGTTACCTGTCTGTCTCTACATGTCTCCCTGTGATAGACTGGTTACCTGTCTGTCTCTACATGTCAGCCCTATTATAGACTGGTTACCTGTCTGTCTATCCATGTCTCCCTGTGATAGACGGTTACCTGTCTGTCTCTACATGTCAGTCCTGTGATAGACTGGTTACCTGTCTGTCTCTACATGTCTCCCTGTGATAGGCTGGTTACCTGTCTGTCTCTACATGTCTCCCTGTGATAGACTGGTTACGTGTCTGTCTCTACATGTCTCCCTGTGATAGACTGGTTACCTGTCTGTCTCTACATGTCTCCCTGTGATAGACTGGTTACCTGTCTGTCTCTACATGTCTCCCTGTGATAGACTGGTTACGTGTCTGTCTCTACATGTCTCCCTGTGATGGACTGGTTACCTGTCTGTGTCTGCATGTCAGCCCTGTTATAGACTGGTTACCTGTCTGTCTCTACATGTCTCCCTGTGATAGACTGGTTACCTGTCTGTCTCTACGTGTCTCCCTGTGATAGACTGGTTACCTGTCTGTCTCTACATGTCAGCCCTGTTATATACTGGTAACATGTCTGTCTCTACATGTCTTCCTGTGATAGACTGGTTACCTGTCTGTCTCTACATGTCTCCCTGTGATAGACTGGTTACCTGTCTGTCTCTTAATGTCTCCCTGTGATAGACTGGTTACCTGTCTGTCTCTACATGTCTGTGATAGACTGGTTAACTGTCTGTCTCTACATGTCTCCCTGGGATCGACTGGTTACCTGTCTGTCTCTACATGTCTCCCTGTGATAGACTGGTTACCTGTCTGTCTCTACATGTCAGCCCTGTGATAGACTGGTTACCTGTCTGTCTCTACATGTCAGCCCTGTGATAGACTGGGTACCTGTCTGTCTCTACATGTCTGTGATAGACAGTTACCTGTCTGTCTCTACATGTATGTGATAGACTGGTTACCTGTCTGTCTCTACATGTCTGTGATAGACTGGTTACCTGTCTGTTTCTACATGTCAACCCTGTGATGGACTGGCTACCTGTCTGTCTCTACATGTCTCCCTGTGATAGACTGGTTACCTGTCTGTCTCTACATGTCTCCCTGTGATAGACTGGTTACCTGTCTGTCTCTACATGTCAGCCCTGTTATAGACTGGTTACCTGTCTGTCTCTACATGTCTCCCTGTGATAGACTGGTTACCTGTCTTTCTCTACATGTCTCCCTGTGATAGATTGTTACCTGTCTGTCTCTACATGTCTCCCTGTGATAGACTGGTTACGTGTCTGTCTCTACATGTCTCCCTGTGATAGACTGGTTACGTGTCTGTCTCTACATGTCTCCCTGTGATGGACTGGTTACCTGTCTGTCTCTACGTGTCTCCCTGTGATAGACTGGTTACCTGTCTGTCTCTACATGTCAGTCCTGTAATAGACTGGTAACCTGTCTGTCTCTACATGTCTCCCTGTGATAGACTGGTTACCTGTCTGTCTCTTAATGTCTCCCTGTGATAGACTGGTTACCTGTCTGTCTCTACATGTCTGTGATAGACTGGTTAACTGTCTGTCTCTACGTGTCTCCCTGTGATAGACTGGTTACCTGTCTGTCTCTACATGTCTCCCTGTGATAGACTGGTTACCTGTCTGTCTCTACATGTCTCCCTGTGATAGACTGGTTACCTGTCTGTCTCTACATGTCAGCCCTGTGATAGACTGGTTACCTGTCTGTCTCTACATGTCCCCTGTGATAGACTGGTTACCTGTCTGTCTCTACATGTCCCCTGTGATAGACTGGTTACCTGTCTGTCTCTACATGTCACCCTGTGATAGACTGGTTACTGTCTGTCTCTACATGTCTGTGATAGACTGGTTACCTGTCTGTCTATCCATGTCTCCCTGTGATAGACTGGTTACCTGTCTGTCTCTTAATGTCTCCCTGTGATAGACTGGTTACCTGTCTGTCTCTACATGTCTGTGATAGACTGGTTAACTGTCTGTCTCTACATGTCAGCCCTGTGATAGACTGGCTACCTGTCTGTCTCTACATGTCTCCCTGTGATAGACTGGTTACCTGTCTTTCTCTACATGTCTCCCTGTGATAGACTGTTACCTGTCTGTCTCTACATGTCTCCCTGTGATAGACTGGTTACGTGTCTGTCTCTACATGTCTCCCTGTGATAGACTGGTTACGTGTCTGTCTCTACATGTCTCCCTGTGATGGACTGGTTACCTGTCTGTCTCTACGTGTCTCCCTGTGATAGACTGGTTACCTGTCTGTCTCTACATGTCAGTCCTGTAATAGACTGGTAACCTGTCTGTCTCTACATGTCTCCCTGTGATGGACTGGTTACCTGTCTGTCTCTACATGTCTCCCTGTGATAGACTGGTTACCTGTCTGTCTCTTAATGTCTCCCTGTGATAGACTGGTTACCTGTCTGTCTCTACATGTCTGTGATAGACTGGTTAACTGTCTGTCTCTACATGTCAGCCCTGTGATAGACTGGCTACCTGTCTGTCTCTACATGTCTCCCTGTGATAGACTGGTTACCTGTCTGTCTCTACATGTCAGCCCTGTGATAGACTGGTTACCTGTCTGTCTCTACATGTCCTGTGATAGACTGGTTAACTGTCTGTCTCTACATGTCCTGTGATAGACTGGTTACCTGTCTGTCTCTACATGTATGTGATAGACTGGTTACCTGTCTGTCTCTACATGTCTGTGATAGACTGGTTACCTGTCTGTTTCTACATGTCAACCCTGTGATGGACTGGCTACCTGTCTGTCTCTACATGTCTCCCTGTGATAGACTGGTTACCTGTCTGTCTCTTAATGTCTCCCTGTGATAGACTGGTTACCTGTCTGTCTCTACATGTCTGTGATAGACTGGTTAACTGTCTGTCTCTACGTGTCTCCCTGTGATAGACTGGTTACCTGTCTGTCTCTACATGTCAGTCCTGTAATAGACTGGTAACCTGTCTGTCTCTACATGTCTCCCTGTGATAGACTGGTTACCTGTCTGTCTCTTAATGTCTCCCTGTGATAGACTGTTTACCTGTCTATCTCTACATGTCTGTGATAGACCGTTACCTGTCTGTCTTTACATGTCAGTCCTGTGATAGACTGGTTACCTGTCTGTCTCTACATGTCAGCCCTGTTATAGACTGGTTAGCTGTCTGTCTCTACATGTCAGCCCTGTGATAGACTGGTTACCTGTCTGTCTCTACATGTCAGCCCTGTGATAGACTGGTTACCTGTCTGTCTCTACATGTCCCCTGTGATAGACTGGTTACTGTCTGTCTCTACATGTCAGCCCTGTGATAGACTGGTTACCTGTCTGTCTCTACATGTCTCCCTGTGATAGACTGGTTACCTGTCTGTCTCTACATGTCTCCCTGTGATAGACTGGTTACCTGTCTGTCTCTACATGTCTCCCTGTGATAGACTGGTTACCTGTCTGTCTCTACATGTCTCCTGTGATAGACTGGTTACCTGTCTGTCTCTACATGTCTCCCTGTGATAGACTGGTTACCTGTCTGTCTCTACATGTCAGCCCTGTGATAGACTGGTTACCTGTCTGTCTCTACATGTCTCCCTGTGATAGACTGGTTACCTGTCTGTCTCTACATGTCTCCCTGTCATAGACTGGTTACCTGTCTGTCTCTACATGTCCTGTGATAGACTGGTTACCTGTCTGTCTCTACATGTCTCCCTGTGATAGACTGGTTACCTGTCTGTCTCTACATGTCACCCTGTGATAGACTGGTTACCTGTCTGTCTCTACATGTCCCCTGTGATAGACTGGTTACCTGTCTGTCTCTACATGTCGTCCTGTGATAGACTGGTTACCTGTCTGTCTCTACATGTCAGCCCTGTTATAGACTGGTTACCTGTCTGTCTCTACATGTCAGCCCTGTGATAGACTGGTTACCTGTCTGTCTCTACATGTCAGCCCTGTGATAGACTGGTTACCTGTCTGTCTCTACATGTCAGCCCTGTGATAGACTGGTTACCTGTCTGTCTCTACATGTCTGTGATAGACTGGTTAACTGTCTGTCTCTACATGTCAGCCCTGTGATAGACTGGTTACCTGTCTGTCTCTACATGTCTCCCTGTGATAGACTGGTTACCTGTCTGTCTCTACATGCTTCCTGTGATAGACTGGTTAACTGTCTGTCTCTACATGTGTCCCTGTGATAGACTGGTTACCTGTCTGTCTCTACATGTACCTGTGATAGATGGTTACCTGTCTGTCTCTACATGTCTGTGATAGACTGGTTAACTGTCTGTCTCTACATGTCAGCCCTGTGATAGACTGGTTACCTGTCTGTCTCTACATGTCTGTGATAGATTGGTTACCTGTCTGTCTCTACATGTCTCCCTGTGATAGACTGGTTACCTGTCTGTTTCTACATGTCAACCCTGTGATAGACTGGCTACCTGTCTGTCACTACATGTCTCCCTGTGATAGACTGGTTACATGTCTGTCTCTACATGTCTCCCTGTGATAGACTGGTTACCTGTCTGTCTCTACATGTCAGCCCTGTTATAGACTGGTTACCTGTCTGTCTCTACATGTCAGCCCTCTGATAGACTGGTTACCTGTCTGTCTCTACATGTCAGCCCTCTGATAGACTGGTTACCTGTCTGTCTTTACATGTCAGTCCTGTGATAGACTGGTTACCTTTCTGTCTCTACATGTCTGTGATAAACTGGTTACCTGTCTGTCTCTACATGTCAGCCCTCTGATAGACTGGTTACCTGTCTGTCTCTACATGTCTCCCTGTGATAGACTGTTAACTGTCTGTCTCTACATTAGCCATTCTCACATGCAACCATGAAACGTTTTTACACAAAAAATTTGCAATTTTTTGTCTGTCAATGACCAATCTCCTACTAGCTAGATGTGAACGACCCCCTCTGAAACGGAGTAGAAGTGGCATGAATATTACAAGTGCCTCAAATATGTACTTATACACAGTACTTAAGTAAATGTATGAAGTAAGACTCCACCACTGCTCCTCACTAGGAGCCACATCTGTCACATTACACATATTCACGCCATATTGATGAGTGCAGCTTTCAAGCATCATTTAGCAGAGTGGTGTATTAGGAGGCATTAAATAAAGGCATCCAATAATCAAACTGTTCATTTGCACCGTACATCAAACACTAACATTCCAGTGCTTGTTCTGCAGCCTGTTTGGACGTTGTGTATATTTTAGATATAATGTGAAGATTTTCAGGGATGCGAAACACTAGTTTGTACTCAGAGACGTCATCGCTCCGCCAACGTGGCTCATCTCACCCCCTCCCTAAAATGAAGGGAAAAGTGCCAAAATATGAATCATGAGGTTTCTGCAGCGATACGCCTTTTCACTAACAACGAGAGCAGGTTTCAGAGATTCCTACTGTGATTTTTGTATTTAAACTACTCTAAAATTACAGAAATGAAAAACTAATCACAAGCATTACTCAAAGTATCGATCACAGAGACACAGTTCATTTTTTGTGTCTTATCATAAACCTTTAAATTGACCCTGGAAACGAGGCTCCCAGTCAGAGGAAGGGTGATAGAGGGAAATTAAGTGAAGAAAGGGGGGGAGGGGGATAAAGAGAGATGATGAGGAGGGCTCCTAATCAGTACAGGCAGCATCCATTCTCCCCGTCTGTCTCTGTCTGGGCCCATTTCCTCAAGCTCTTTTCATTAAGACACCCGAGGCTTCACTTCTGCGCCGGCGTCCATCGCCACCCCTGACCTTTTGATGCTGCATAAGGGTTAAGACGTCTGGGTGTCCAGCTCATCAGGCTCTGCCATGCCTGCTGTCCCTGTCATCAGTCACTGGGTGTGTGCTGGGAGGGTGAGGCATTGTGGGTCACGGGGGACAATACACTGGATACGTGTAAATGATCTAGAAGAGGAAGCAGACGCTGTCCTCATCGGAGATCAGTGGAAAAAAAAGAGGACAAGGTTTTATAAAATCCCAGGGTGTGTGTGTGTGTGTGTGTGTGTGTGTGTGTGTCATGTGTAATCCAACCAGTCTCCCCTGATCTCCCCCCTCCTCCCACCTCAGGAAGGAGAACAGGTTGGAGCCCCATCTTTCTGTGCCAGATGGCTCCACATTGACAAATCAATTAGGCTCCACCTCATCACTGGGGGGGGGGGGGGGGGGCACCAGGGCTACAAACCTGCACCGCCTCCACCCCCACCACCCTGGAGTCCTCCTCGGTCGACCACTCCTCATCTCGCTCTCGTCTTAATCACCCCCTGATCCCCAGCAAGCTTTGCCTGGGTAAAGAGGGCAAGGAGGCAAGATAGAACAAAGAGGCTGGCAGCACATGAATCACCTATCATCAATATGGATGACTTCCATGCTAATGCAGAGGGGGCCGCAGAGGAACAGTGGCAATGGCTTGATTTTGTGTTTGTGTGTGTGTGTGTGTTTAGAAGCTCAGTCAGAGCAGATTTGCCATGTGCTGAAGAGCCAAGAGTCTCTAGTTGTTTTTCCTTCGCTGTGTGGAGGTGGAGAAGAGGAGGAAGATGAGGAGGAGGAGGGTGGACGTTTGGGGAAGTTAATCCAAGGAGAATAAAAAGCGCAGCCTGAAGCAGGTATGCATCTGGGTCGCGAGTAGGAGGGTGAATCTGTGTTCTTCACTGCACCCTAGTGGGAGAGGAGAGACACAGCAGGACCAAGATGGACAGCCTGAGAACTGATGGTCCAGACGACGCTCACACAGTTAGTAAAGGTGCATTCAAACATCAAAAAATATTTGATATGTAGAGCCAGAAATCCCTGTACAACTATACCAGTGCCAGGTCTGTAGGCTGATGAAGACCATGAGCTGCTGGTAAAAGTGTCAGGAAGAGATCATAAGCACACCTTGAGTTATTTTGCCAGAGATCCTGGGTTTTGAGTTGCAAGGTAACTAAATGAAGTAATAATAATGATAATTATATATAATTATTTAATTAATTTCGATATCATGATTCATGCATAAAATGCTATGCAAATCAATGCAAATTAAATGTACACTGAAAGCATAAACACCATAATATAGGATCATTATCAGTTAAAAAGACAATGTTACGTGTCAAGGTGTAGGGTTGTGTAACCCTCAAGGCAGACCTGGTACATCGGTGCTGTTGATGGACGGTATCATTCCATAATGCAATGCATGAAGGAAATAAAGAAGTACTCACAGCTTGGGGGGAATTACATTTTGGAAGTGATCACAGGAACATCTTGGAAACAAAAAGGAAGTATAATTATCCCACTTTAAATCTTTCTTTCTCTCAGTTTACTGCCTAAAACTTCAATTGTAGATCAGCAGCAGCTTTCCAAAGTAGCATTTCTTTTTCGACAATCAGGGGCAGCACGAGTTGTAAACACAACTTTGATTATCACCTTATAAATTTGATGATGTAAACGTGTTAGCAAACAGATGCAAGTTGCTACTTGCAAGTTCAGCAGACACAGAGAAATGATTATTGATTTGTAGTTGTGTTTTTGGCTGCCAGATGAATGACATTCCAATATTTACTCTCTTTTACCTCTATTTGGGTCTCCACCAACTCCCTGGGGAAATGTCTGTCTTGTTAGCTGCTAAATGCGCAACAATTTTCACCAGCTAGCTGATCTTTTTATCTGCAATGGTGGAAGAACTACAAGTAGAAATACAAATACCACAATGTAAATATACTCCACTAAGTGAAGGTCCATAATTAAAACTACAACTACAACAGGCCCTTTGAGTCCTTGTTGCTTTAGTTTGACTGGAGCATATTCATGTTGGAACTACTCGAGGCCAACTTACTTGTTTCTTACTTTGCAATGTCAGGTAATTTAATCTGTAATAATGCATCACAATCAATCAATACATTGATGACATGTTGTATGTAAGATGTGAATCTGTAAGCAAGTAGCAAACCATCTCTACAACCTGCAGCCCGTCAGTCATTAACAGCAGACACAGTTGCTTATGACACGGACGAATCACGTGATTGTTTTCCTGTTTTGTTATTGTGGCGTTAGCAGTCAGCGCCACTGTGTTAGCACCACTGTACGTCACAATGGACATTCCCCCATGAAAAGTCTGCAATGCAGGAGTTCTGGTTTCATACAAAGGAGTGGGACATACTCATAAAGCTCACACAGTGTTGGTGACTGATATGGTGTTGGTGAGGAGTGCAGCCAGTGTTGGCTAATGCTATTAAAAATGCTAAGCCAACCAAGACCATTATCATAGCACACAGCCCAGTTATCTCCTGTGATGAGTTCAGTTAGATCGTGTAGAAGCTGCATGCATGCTAACATTAGCTACGGCTGTTGTGGGGATTTAAGTTTCAGGCTCTGATGAACGGTGAAGTCTTCAGCTTGTAGATCCACCGTATTCTGTGTGTTGTAGACGTGTTGACTTCTCCAGCTTTACATCTCACAGTCCAAACAGTGCAGCTCTGTTCTGACGACTGTGAATGCAGCTTCATGAGCAACACTACTGACCAATGGGGCGACTTGATGGGTCAGTTATCACCTCCTCCCCCTCTACGCTCCAGACTAAAACAGTGTCATGTGAAGGGCAGCTTTAAAGTTTGTGAAATCTTCAGGCTGTGAGTGTAGAACAAGTAACAAGTTGAGGCCTTGAGCTTGCTGATGAAGGAGTGAGGGGGAGGTGGAGGCAGGTTTATATGATGGGGGGGGGGGGGGGGTGATGGAGAGATATGTGTGGGTGCCCTCCTGGCTCGCCTCAATCCCTGCGTCCCTTTACTCATCCGATCTGGGGGCAGCGGTGAGAGAGAAATAGAGAGCTGATGCCGAGACCCCTGGGGAGAGATTAGCGCTGACAGCACAACAAAGAAGAATTATGCCACGGGCTCTCAGCTCTTCCACAAATTCAAATGTAATGTATGGCTTTAACTGCGCCGAGGAGGATCAACATAATATATGATCGACCCACTTTGCGGTGTGCTCCGTTGGCAGTGATGTAAAAGCGATTTATGCCCGTAAAAATGTGCAGGCTAATTAAGTAAGACGTTGGCAGGGGAGCAAATCCAATGAGCTTATGAGAGAACTGGCAAAGTAGCGTGCACCCCCCCCCTCTGAAAAGATCTACCTGCGGTGAGAGAAAGAAAACTTCTCCTTGACTTCAAATCCGACACGCTGCTGATGGAGAATTGTCTGATCAGATGTAGACGTCCACATGTGTGAGGCTGCTGATCCTTTAATTAAATTCTTGTTTGGGATTTGTTTAGGGTCCCCCTCCACCCCCTCTCCGCTGGCAGCGCCGGGGCCCAGGGCCTCGTAATTACGCAGGGCCTTTCCTCCAATCAGACAGCTGTGTTGAAAAGGCTTTGGAAGAAATGTCCTAATTACAGCCTCAGTGGAGAAAGGCTCTACCGGGGGAATACATGTGCTGTTAGCTATAGATTCTGGAGCCAACAGTGTTAATGAGACACAGACCCCCTTCACATTAATCAAAGCACCTTGTTCTTCCTGTCTCACTGTCAGTTCTTATCACGGCCAACCTCAACCTCACATCTCCATCCAGGTTGGAGCATCGCTTCACTGCTGCTCTTATTTCCAAACTCACCTCGTCCACATCGCTCTCAAACAGACCTGTAAAGTCAAAAGAGAGTTCCTCTCCCCACACAAACAAGGATTCAAACGCCTCAATAGAAATCTTTCCGTTGCTTCAGTAAAATGATGATGTCACCAAGTATCTGCCCAGCTGCTAGTTAGTCCCGCCCTCAAACAAAGCTAGCGTGGAGCCTCCATGCTGAGAAGACAAACGTAGAATTCTTTGTATGGACTCGTAGAGGAAGAGGAGCTGAAGAACAAGAGGCTAAATCCACTTCATCACTGTTCCTCAGCAGAACAACTCCTGTTCTCTGCTTATGGGGAGGGGGCGGGACATTTCTGATTAACACATTAAGAGGTTGACCAATCACAACAGTTAGCCAGCTGACCAACCAGAGCAGACTGGGCTTTTTGGGAGGGAGAGGCAGGAGGTCAAACAGAGCATTTCATAGAGGATGAGAAGAGCTGCTGCAGCACAGCTGATGGGAAAATAAATGAAAGCTTGTAAACATGTTCTATAAGGAACCTGATATACAAGTAGGAAGTAGAAAATAGGTCGTTTAAGTAAAAAGAAGTGCAGGGAGCACTCTCTCACTGTAATCATCCTTCATAGCTCCAAAAGGCCGATCCACGCCACCAACACACAACATAACGAGTCGGAACCCTGCAGAGGTGAACTACCACCCGAAGCCCTTTATGGAGAAGGCAGACTGGGCGAGGATCTGATGTTTATATTCCACACTGGGGGAAGACGTCAAAACCACCGGTTGACAAAGCCAAAAGAAGAAAATGTGTTCAGGTGATTGAAGTCCCAACTCCACCTCTGCATACATACAGCGTTGTCTATTGTCTTTGTGCTCCCACTCTCTACCTCCAGTTAATTTCCCCAGACCCCCGTAGCAGCTGCTGCAGGTAAACCTCAGAGAGCCTCGTCGCTCAATCCTCCTCACGCTAACAGCCGACCAGTTTCAATACTCAAACACAGCTGGGGACGACGCATCGTAGGACTGGGGTTGTCACATCTTCCTCAGCAGGTGGAGAAGGAAAGGATGCCAACTCATAGAGGCGTGTGTCTGCTACAACAGTGGAACTGTCCAAGGGTAAATAAATGGAGATCCTGGAGAGGGGCTATTATCTGTCATGGAGCGCTCATACAGCCTTGTATTTATTGCCTACTTAATGGACTTGATTGTATTACTGAAGGTAAGGAGGGGGAAAAATCCATTGCCAGCAACAAGGTACTTTCAGCATCCTGCAATTACCTTATGTAAATCCTGGCCTGGAATGTTGATCCACTGCTATTTAAAATGCATTGAATTTCCATGGAAAATGATCCACTCCTGCCGCCTGAAGCTCATTAATAACAACGATGAGCCGGCCTGACATTTGGAATACTTACACGCTTACTTAGCATTGCCATACATGCGAGAGCACAGCCGGCCTGCCATGCACTGCAGCTATGACAGCACATTTGGAGAAAAGATGGCTGTGAATTACAGCTGCCGGCGAATGAGTTATTTCTACAACTGGAGCCGATTTTTCTTCTCCTTCTTCTTCTTCTTCTCGTCCTCCTTCTCCTTTCCCTTCTTCTCCTTCTCCTTCATTTTGCACATGATGTTGTGCTTGTAAGTGCTCACACTATCTTTGACCATGCAGAGAGAAGGGGCCCTAGTTTCGTGGCACAGCGCAGGGTGGCGGAGCCGGCGTAATGCATTTTTCGACCCGCGCAGCCTTGCGCACCGTCAGTTTGGCAGTTTGGTGGATCGCCTGCGCCAAGATGGGTGTGTCGGCGCAGCAGGGGGAGGCGTCACAGATTCAGCTTGGCGTAGCGGAAGTTTCGTGGCAAAAAGCCTCACCGAGACTGCGCTGAAAGCTCGCCAGCTCCAACCTGGGCTACTTTCAGCGCAAGGTGCAAATAAAGTCCATTCATTCAAGGCGAATCACAGCTGGCGGAGTGGAAGTTTGGCTGACGGCGCGCAGTGCGCACACGTCACCGAGACCTCACAGGCAGGTTTCCACAGTTCCAGGCACATTTAAATGCAATAAATAATCACAACAAACACTATTTAATGCAACTAATTGAATCAACACGTGAATGTATATCTATATAGATTGTCCCGTCACATCTGACGTCAGATCAAAGGCGGATGGCACGCGTAACGGAAACTCAGCCTCTCGGACCAAAACATCTCCCTCTTTTCTCCTGTTTTTTATAATATCGGCATTGTTATTATTATGATACGCACGCACAGCGCGTGATGCGCGTGGTGGGAGCGGCGGCGCTGCTTCTGTCATCGGGTTGTCAAGTGACGGATATTGCACTGAACCTCCCCTAACGCATTAAAGGAGAGGAGAGGAGCTCATTTGATTGGTGAAGATCTGAATCGGCTGTATTAATCCCAGTCCATGCCTCGTCTCCTCCTCGTCTCCCACTCACACCTTCTTCTCCTCCCTCTTTCCCACTTGCGCCGGTGGGAGTGACGGGAGGTGTGCCTGCGCGAGCCTGCGCGGTGCACGAAACTTGCAAAGTCCAGGCGGACACACCCCGTCGGCGTGGCGCAGGTGCCGGCGAGAGCTGACTGCGCCTGGTCTACGAAACTAGGGCCCGGGTGTGCAGGAAGTGTGCGGGCTTCTACCTGTTTGCAGGAATGGCTTCATTACTGCTGGCTGCATCATTTTAAAGTGTAAACGGAGCCGTTCACACACGTGATCAAAGAGGAAATACACCTCCAAGGGCATGCAGCCATGAATATTGTTTTGGTTTTATGTTTGTTATGTTTGAGATGCTTGATTCTGAGATTTCTACCTCATAGTAGATTCAAACATAGTGGAGCAGCTAAAACCATATACAGTTATGTTCATAATAATAGCAGTGCGTTTAAAAAGTTGAGTAAACCTCAAAATTCTTCAAATAAATTGTATTTTAATGAATACAAATGCATTGGGGACACTGCACATTCTATTTCAAAGCAAGAAAATTGGAAAAAGTAATTGAATTTGATATTTTACAGAAAGTCAAGAAATATAATGTTCAAAAAAAATAGCAGTGTTGATATCTTTCTTTACAAACTCAAAAATGTACTGTATAAACTAAGAAATGCTTGAAGATTCAACTTTCCTGAGAATCATAAACTAATATTTAGTTGCATAACCATGGTTTCTGATAACTGCTTCACATCTGTGGTACATGGAGTCGACCAACTTCTGGCACCGGTCAACAACAGCAGCCCAGGACAAGGCTTGTCAGCCCACAAGTTTTCTATGGGATTAAGGTCCGGGATTGTGCTGGCCACTCCATTACTTGAATTCTGTTTGTCTGGAACCATGATTTTGCTTGCTTGCTGATGTGTTTGGATCATTGTCTTGATGAAACACCATTTCCTCTTCAGCATACGGTAACATGACTTCTTCCAGTATTCTGATGTACACAAACTGATCCATGATCCCTGGTATGCAATAAATAGGACCAACACCATAGTACGAGAAACATCCCCATATCATGATGCTTGCACCACCATGCTTCACCGTCTTCACTGTGTACTGTGGCTTGAATTCAGTGTTTGAGGGTAATCTGACAAACTGTCTGTGGCCCTTAGACCCAAAAAGAACAATCTTACTCTCATCAGTCCACAAAATATTACACCATTTCTTTTTAGGACAGTCAATGTGTTCTTGGCAAATTGTAACCGTTTCAGCACATGTATTTTTTTTAAACAATGGGACTTTGCGGGGGCTTCTTGCTGGTAGCTCGGCTTCACATGGACGTCGTCTGATTGTTACAGTACTCACAGGCAATCTTAGATCTTCTTTGATCCTCCTGGAGGTGATTTCCTGAGCCTTTGCCATTTTGGTTATTCTCCGATTTTGGATAGTCATTTTTCTTTTTCTTCCCTGCCTTTCTGGTTTTGGCTGCCATTTTAAAGCATTTGATATCATTTTAGCTATCTATCATTTTCTGCACTTCTTTATTAGTTTTCCCCTCTTTTATTAATTTCTTAATCAAAGAACGCTCTTCTTCTGAACAGTGTTTTGAACGACCCGTTTTTCAAGGACAAATGCACAGCCAGCATATGCAGCACCAGTTGCCTCGATACTTAATAATAAAATAAGGGCCACCTGTTTAACACCTATTTTTTTCACATAATCAATGACCTCACTAATTGAACTATGTTTTTTAACACGCCCCTTTCAGTAAATGATTCAGTTTCACAGAATCAGCAGCATGCACATCATGCCTGTTAGGTCTGTTGGTTTTCTATACCTTTACTAAACCTTATAAAAACGTACTTGCAGTGTAGAAGTTGAAATTCTAACAAAAACAGTGATTTATCTTGCTAGTGATGTGGGAGTGCTATTATTTTGAACACAACTGTACTTAATTCCATCAGGAGGACATAACCGGACTCCAAATGAGTCAAGTTAAAGTTTCCCCACAACTGCTGCATGTGTAAAGAGGAAGTTGTTTGCTTAAAAAGTTTGCTAAAAGGATTTGATTCTTGAATTGCTAATTCTGAAAGTGCCTTCCAAAATGCCATTCCTGCACTATAATGGTTTTAAAATGACAAACTCAAGCAGCCGCTTGCTTACTGAGCTCGGAGTGGGTAGAGTACAGGTCTTCACCAGAGTGGCTAAGCCTCCCAGCCATGCTGATCCTCATCCAGCCCACCTGCACACGGAGCAGGGGGAGCACTGAAGACATATCAATCTTTAATGCTCCATAATGGCTTGTTCACATTACCTGCCCACACCTCAGCCTCACGGAGCAGGCTGGCTCAGAGCAGGCCTCGAAACCAGCGTGAGCATATGGTGCACTTCAAACACTCAGCCTCCCTGGGCCTGAGCTGTGGTGGCACCCATGAATTATAGAAATGATCTAATTGTTTTCTCATTTGGAAATAGTCTGTTTTAATGGCCTGTGGTTTCCAACTGGGCACATGATTTAGTGCTGCCTACCTCCGACAACTTTGTTGAATCCAAGGTGGTCCGTCCTGTCAAAACAGAGCCAGACCGAGGTAGCAGTCAGACCTGCTGCTGTAAATTAACACATATGCAGGGGGAACGTGTACCACACATAAAACAAACCTGGGGACCGGCTGACAACGTATGGGACCTCAGAGAAGCTATGGAAGCCTATTAGAGCCAAAAGGGAAATAAAATACAATCAAAATTAATATAGCAAAATATTTAGTCAACATTATTCCTAAATCAAAATTCTTTTAAGTGTAACTATGATAAAAGCAAACCAGAAAGTGAAAACTCGGACCCGGTGTTTCAGCTCGTCTCATGTTTTACTGTTGATGTTGCTGTAGAAGGTGGAGTTCTTCACGGGTCCACCCAGACCTGAAGACCTTAGTCCCGGCGTGCGTTCAGGTTCAGGTTCCATGGTCATCAGGGGCTGGCTCACATCCCGGGCTATTCACAACTGCAAAGCTGGGCGGAGCTTATAGCATTCGTCATTTGGTGCCACCGAGCAGACTCTGAGGCCTGGATCCGCCACGCTGGTCCAATCAGCAAGAGGATTCCATTCTTGGCAACCAGGCTGGATTATATGCGTCACGGCACAGCAGAGGGGCTCCAACGTTACACAACTTTTATTATGACAACAAGTTCAGTTCTGATGGGTCCAGGTCCAACATTCACAGTTCTGATGGGTCCAGGTCCCAGCGTTCTCAGTTCTGATGGGTCCCCAGCGTTCTCAGTTCTGATGGATCTAGGTCCAACATTCTCAGTTCTGATGGGTCCAGGTCCCAGCGTTCTCAGTTCTGATGGGTCCCCAGCGTTCTCAGTTCTGATGGGTCCAGGTCCCAGCGTTCTCAGTTCTGATGGGTCCAGGTCCAACATTCACAGTTCTGATGGGTCCAGGTCCCAGCGTTCTCAGTTCTGATGGGTCCCCAGCGTTCTCAGTTCTGATGGATCTAGGTCCAACATTCTCAGTTCTGATGGGTCCAGGTCCCAGCGTTCTCAGTTCTGATGGGTCCCCAGCGTTCTCAGTTCTGATGGGTCCAGGTCCCAGCGTTCTCAGTTCTGATGGGTCCAGGTCCCAGCCTTCAAATACTAGATGGGTCCTCTTTGGATCCATCTGTTATTTTTCCCTTTTGAGTTCTGGCTGAATGTTTGGAGCGCTATCTGCGTTATTACAGGGTCAAACATTCTTCACAGAAGAATTTAGCCTCAAGTCAAACACCATTTTAACACATTCATGTCTCACACGTTCGACTAAAACAGGCAAACGTGTCTTCTTCTAGTGCTGACCTCATGTCAGTCTTCTCAAATATTTCACTTTCCGAATTTTTGTCAGAAATGGGCTTCTGTATGGAGACGGACACAAACACACACACACACTATGGCGTCAGGATCGTGTCATATTACTTGCGCACCTATCAACTGAACGTGTCACACCCGCGTGCTTTGACGCCTGTGCAGCAGACAGCACCTGACATGTAATGTAGTTTCCTCATTGACTTATAATAGTCCCCCGTTCACGCGCACGTCAGGCGCTCACACGTACGCGGAAACGACGTGCGCAAACTCTGTCACGCGTAACAAGAAGCTGCGTACGTATGAAGCAGCGTGCGCACGTCTGTCTGTCACTGTTTGACAAATGCTGTTACGCGTTCACACACACGTGCGGTCGCAGATTCTGATGCTGCACGGCCGGAAGTTGATCTGCACGGTGCGCAGACTCCGCGTTACATGAACGTGTAGTGTAGTTGTTCTGTGTTCCATTTTCATCCAGTAGATGGTGCAATTGATCCAATGCGAGGTACAGACATGGGTGGATGACGTGACATGGCAGTTTTGCTGTCTTCAGTGTCGAGATAAATAAGAGATTATTTCTTAGATGAGTGAGAACCAGTGTTAGGCAAGTTACTTCAAAAGCGTAATGCATTATTTATTACTTGTTACTGTCATTTCAAAGTAATTAGTTACATTACAATATTACTGTCTTTGAATTGTAAGGCATTACACTACTTTTACGGTCCGTGTACCTTCCGTTCATTCTATTTTCAATTTTGAAACGAAAAACGAAAAAACGAGTCATTTTTCTTTTTTCAATATATGTAGCAGGTTTTAAAAGACCAAACAGGAGCCGTTTTCTATTAAAATACAGCCATAAAATTGGATTTTGTGTTGTTTTCCTATTGTGGATTTTTATATTCCCAGATAAACACGAAGAATCCAATCTATGTTAATCCAAAATGCAAAAATGCAGAGATATTTTAACATCTGTATGATTACAAGGTCAACCGGAAGCAGTTTACCCGGAAGCAGTATTTTAGCCCTTTTCCAGCGATTAGCACGTCTTTAGCGTTTTCTAGCAAAACAGTAGCAGAGTCGGTCAGCAGGAGTTTGAAGCCTGGACGAGATGGTGTCTCTCGAGCCCTATGGACATTTAATAAGAGAAATGATAGCTCAAACTCTCTCGCACGCGGACATTTCCACAAATTTATTACAATTAGGTGTGCAGAAAGGGTGTTCTGAAATGAGTGTCAGGACATTTTGTGCACATCACAACATTTCCAGGAGGGGACATGTATCGGACACACAATTAGAGGTTACGATCAGCAGGGCAATAAATCAGGTAAGTTATTTTGGTTTTCTCTGACAAGTCACATTTACTCTGTTACATATACTTGATCAGGTTTTTGGATAAATTGTACGAGTAGTTTTACATCATCTCCATACTATTAACTTGAGTATAGGCTACTTGTGAAGAAGAATGTACTCTTACTCCTCTACATTCGGCTACACTGAGCTAGTCACTTTTCTGTTTTACCCATTCAGTATTCTAGGCATCATTATTACCACCCTCCTCAGTAACGCGTTAGTAACGCGCTAGTAACGCGTGATGCCAGTGACGCCAGTAATCACTGAATATGAAATATTCTTAGTCACGTAACACGTTACTCCAATCTGACCACTTTTTCGAGTAACGAGTAATCTAACGCGTTACTATTTCCAAACCAGTAATCAGATTAAAGTTCCTTATTCAAATCACTGTGCTTTACTATTATTAGCGGCGAGAGGTTTATGCACTCGACTCTGTTTACTTTCGATAAAAACGAAACTTAATAATATCAGACACAGACCGTAGAACCTCCGTATCCCTACGCATTAGCGCAACTGCGTATAATAAACAAGATCCCTACTATCAGTGCCGTGATTGGCATTACTGTTAAATTGCACTTCCAATAAAGTGACTATTGGCAAAACCGGTTGTCATTTTCATGTTGAGGCGGCGGGGGGTGTTGTCGGCAGCTGCTGAATGTAACTAAGAAAGTAACTTGTAATCTAACTTACTTACTTTTAAAAACAAGTAATCAGCAAAGCAACTGAGTTTTTTTTGAAGGAGTAATCAGTAATCAGATAACTTTTTCAAGGTAACCGTGGCAACACTGTTCATATTTCATGTTGACTAGGCTACATTTCACAGCTTATGTTGATTCATCAGACAGGGTCAACATATGGCCAAAGATGATGACCGGGTACCTGTCTGCAATGGGAGTGGTTGCTGGTGAACGCCGGGTGGGGAAGATTTTCAGAGCAACTCATCGTCCCTATCACGAAAATGCGCAAACGTGTAAGTATCTTTTGCGAGCCTTTAATGTTGTGGTTTATGGTATAATGTATTTTACTAGTCCTCCTTGGACTCCCAATCAACCCTCTTCATATTGTCTGTTAACTTTTTACATATGATATAATCCTATTTTAATTGAGTGGGGATTTTTTTTAATTGAGTGTTGGTTTTACATTATCCATCTAAAAAAAAAATCTACCCTTTTCTTGTCTACAGAATCATACGGTAGAGTGAATGTGGGTAGAGATCAACAACCGGGTAAATTACCCATTGAAGGAGGCCCTCATCCAGCTGCAGGATCAGGAAGTCCTCAACATGGACGACAACGTCACCAGATACTGTACATCTAACCTTACTGCTGAGCTGTGCAAGATTGGCATAACAAGAGCTGTTCTTGCATGGAATGCACATAGAAACCCAGGTGAGTTACATAAAAAAATAACATGTAACACATTACAGTCCAGTCCTTTTGTGTGAAGTTTTTCTTTATTTTAAAGTTGACAGTGAATTCACACAATAGCTGACATTTTGTGACCTATGCTTTGCTTCACAGGCAAAGGAACGCCCAATCATTTGGCTGCAGGAGGATGTCCAAAAAAACTAGGAGATGATTTGTTGCCACATGCCTCCCAAGCAGCAGACATGTACCAGCAGGATGTTGGCTCTTCACTTACTAGAGTCTCCTGTTTTGGAACTGACCCCTTCTCAAATGAGGAGGACAAAATATCAGCAGAACAATGATTTGCTGAGGGGTACCCTGATATTTCAGTTTTATTAGACAATGTGGTAAACTATAATTTTGCACCTTTTCAAATTGCATTGCTGTATCTGATAAACATTACACAACAACATGCATGAAAATGGCAAATAAAGACAAGTTGGTACTGGATAAACTGTATATTTTGTTATTTACTGTATATTTTTTTTTGGGGGGGGGGGGGGGGTTCAGGGAAACGGTTCTGGCCTGACGATGGATGACTCTGCTCGGCAACTGGTAGACCAATATCATCCCCATGAACCTCATAGTGGCCACGAGGTCTTAGGTCCAGGCTGCTGAAATGTCCAGCCCATCCCGGGAATATCTCCACATTGTCATCATCAGTTATGTACAGGCTAGGAGCATATACCTTTGAAAGAAAAGCATCAGCTAAATATTAAATACAGATATGTACAGCCTACCAAACATTTATTTTTATTGCAATGCTATTATTATAATATTCTATTGCTCCCCCCTCAGCTCGCACTCACACACACCCCAGCTCTCTCTCTCTCTCTCTCTCTCTCTCTCTCTCACACACACACACCCACACACACCCACCCAGTTCTCTCTCCCTCTCTCACACACACACACCCACACACACCCACCCAGTTCTCTCTCCCTCTCTCACACACACACACCCACACACACCCACCCAGTTCTCTCTCCCTCTCTCACACACACCCCAGTTCTCTCTCCCTCTCTCACACACACCCCAGTTCTCTCTCCCTCTCTCACACACACACACCCACACACACCCACCCAGTTCTCTCTCCCTCTCTCACACACACCCCAGTTCTCTCTCCCTCTCTCACACACACCCCAGTTCTCTCTCCCTCTCTCTCACACACAGACAGACACACACACACACACACACCCCAGTTCTCTCTCTTCTCTCTCTCACACACACACACACACACACTCAGTTCTCTCTCCCTCTCTCTCTCACACACACACACACACACACACCCCAGTTCTCTCTCTCTCTCTCTCTCTCTCTCTCTCTCTCTCTCTCTCTCTCTCTCACACACACACACGCACACACACACCCAGTTCTCTCTCCCTCTCTCTCACACACACACACAGACACACACACACACACACAGTTCTCTCTCTCTCTCTCTCACACACACACACCCCAGTTCTCTCTCTCTCACTCACACACACACACCAGCTCTCTCTCTCTCTCTCTCACACACACACATCCCAGTTCTCTCTCTCTCACTCACACACACACACACACACACACACCCCAGTTCTCTCTCTCTCTCTCTCTCTCACACACACACACACCCCAGTTCTCTCTCTCTCTCTCTCTCTCTCTCACACACACACACCCCAGTTCTCTCTCTCTCTCTCTCTCTCTCACACACACACACCCCAGTTCTCTCTCTCTCTCTCTCTCTCTCTCTCACACACACACCCCAGTTCTCTCTCTCTCACTCACACACACACACCAGTTCTCTCTCTCTCTCTCTCTCTCTCACACACACACATCCCAGTTCTCTCTCTCTCACTCACACACACACACACACACCCCAGTTCTCTCTCTCTCTCTCTCTCTCTCTCTCTCTCTCTCTCTCTCTCTGCTGCATGCTGGGAGTGAGTCGTAGTGTGGAGTGAGACGCTGAGCGTTTGTCCCGTAGTATTTGATTTAATTTGATGTGGTTTATTGGGTATATTTTCACTTTAAGTTTATTGTTAGTGTGTGTGTTAGTGCGTTTCTTTTTTCCTCCTGCCGGTGTCTCGCCGGTCGGCGTCTTTCAGACGCCATGGTAAATGGAGTCACTTTCGACCACCTCACGCGGAAGCACGGCATTAAAGTTAATGCCGGCTTTCCGTGCAGTGTGGAAGATATTGGGCTTGCGGTGGGAGAGCAGGTGGGGCACGGCAGTGTGAGGTCGGCCGCTCGGATGAACAGTGCCGTGGTCATCTTCCTGGATCAGGTGGAGAAGGTGAACCGCGTCGTCGAGACAGGCATTACGGTGAACCAAATGTTTGTGCAGGTGGTGCCACTGACACAGCCATCCACCAGGGTTATACTATCAAATGTCCCTCCATTCATAACTGACGAATTTCTTAGCAGAGAACTCTCCAGACATGGGAAGGTGGTGTCGCCCATTAAAAAGATAATGTCTGGATGTAGATCTCAGCTGCTGAAACACGTAGTGTCTCATCGTAGACAGCTGTTTATGATACTTAACAATCGGGACACGGAGCTCAACCTCCGATTCCATGTTAAAGTAGATGATTACGATTACGTGATATTCGCCACCTCGTCGGCTATGAAATGCTTTCGTTGTAACGAAGAGGGACACACCGTAAAAGCCTGTCCGAGACAAGGGGATCCGACTCCGCCTGGCCGGGGGGTGACGCTCGGCGCTGTGGCGGAGCCTTCCGCTGCCCCGCAGCCGCCGGTTGCGGCGGAGCAGCGGGAGGCCGCTGCCCCGCGGCCGCCGGTTGCGGCGGAGCGGCGGGAGGCCGCTGCCCCGCGGCCGCCGGTTGCGGCGGAGCGGCGGGAGGCCGCTGCCCCGCGGCCGCCGGTTGCGGCGGAGCGGCGGGAGGCCGCTGCCCCGCGGCCGCCGGTTGCGGCGGAGCGGCGGGAGGCCGCTGCCCCGCGGCCTTCGGCTGCGGCGGAGATTTCATCTGCTGCAGCCCGGGCTGCGGCATCCGAGCGGCCGATAGCAGCGCCGCGGAGCGCACCGCCTCGCGCTGCTGCTGTGTCCGACCGGGAGCACGGGGGGGTGAGTATGGATGATGTGCACGGTGTGAGTGAAGATGATCAGATAGGTGAGGGAGAGGTTTTGGGTGATGGTGTGGTAGAAAGTGGAGCGGGGGAGGAAACAACTGAAAAAAGTGTGAGTGAAGTGTATATAAATAATGGTGGCGTTAGTGAAACGCAGGGAGGGTTATCAGAGGAGGAGGAAATACAGGCAGAGGAGACAGGTGTGGGGGGCAGTAAGCCCACATGGGGGGAACAGGTGGAGGAGGCTGAGCTGGAGGAGGAGGAAGAGGAGGCAGTGAAGGTGAAAACTGCTTCCAAGCGAAGGGGAAAAACTAGAACAAAGCAGGAAGCAAAGAGCAGTAAGGTGGAGGACAGACAGACTGTAAGGGGGCAGACAGAGGAAAGTGAAAGTGATGAGTGTGTCTCTGACAGCAGTGACATATCTGGTTCTAAAGTTAGCAACAGTCAACAAAAAAAACTTTACTCTGTAGAATCAATACAGTCGTTTTTTTAACCAAAACCAAAAATGCTAAAGGGGTTAAAATGGAAGAACATTTCCCAGTCTTAAGTTTGTTTTACACCTCGGCCAGACTCCACATGAGCAAAAAAGATGGGTCTGGTTTTACTGATCAAGAGGTTTTTAGATTAAGGAAACTTTTACCTAAAGTTAAAAGACAAATGAACAAAGATGATGATGGGAAGAACTCCAATGTGTGTTTTAAGTAATTTATTAACTTTTATTTTTGTTCTTAACTTCTTACTTATGGATAATTTTAGAGTGGGAAGTCTAAATGTAAATGGAGCCAGAGAACAAAGAAAAAGAGCAAGTATTTATGAAATGGCCAAAATGAAACATATTGATGTATTTTATGTACAAGAGACACATAGTGACAGCACCAATGAGGCAGACTGGAGGAGAGAGTGGGAGGGGGAAGTCATTTTAAGTCACAACACTTCCCTGAGTGGAGGAGTTGGCTTCCTCCTCTCCAAATCTTTTACTCCGGTCTCACTGGAGGTCGAGCATTTTATCGAGGGGAGGTTGCTTTTAATGAGAGCACGGTTCGGCCTTTTTACTGCTGTTTTTATCAATGTGTATGCTCCAACAACCGGTACAGAGAGGAAGCTGTTTTTACAAAAAACGAATGATGTTTTAAATGGCTGTGCCTCGGAGGATTTTTTATTCTTGGGGGGGGATTTTAACTGTACTGAAAACGCTGCGCTAGATCGCAACCATGCAGAGCCGCATCCAGTTTCCCAACATGTTCTGAGGCAGCTGGTCTATTCTCATGGCCTGGTGGACGTGTGGAGGAGGACGCACGCAGACTGCCGTCAGTACACCTGGTCCCACCTCAGAGAGAGTAGGATCTCCTCAGCTCGATTAGATCGTATCTATTGTTTTAAGCATCATTTTAATATTTTTAAAATGTGCAGTATTGTTCCTTCTGGTTTTAGTGATCATTCTTTAGTTTTGTGTAATGTTTTTATTCAGAATATTATACCTAAAAGCGCTTATTGGCATTTTAATTCAGTCTTAGCATCTGATAAACATTTTAGAGAGGTTCTTACTTATTTCTGGGATGTTTTTAGACAGAGGAAGGGTGATTTTAGCAGTATTAGGCAGTGGTGGGACCATGGTAAGACTGAGATTAAACTTTTATGTCAACAGCACACCCTCAATGTCACCAGAGACATCACCAGATCTATGAAAGACCTGGAGACTGATATAGTGGAACTAGAAAGATTGAGTGAGTCCACAGCAGATCGAGGATATATTGAAATCCTCAAAATCAAAAAGCTAGCGTTAGCAGACCTGTTGGATGTCAAAGTACAGGGTGCACTGGTCAGGTCCCGGTTTCAAGCCAGTGCGGAGATGGATGCTCCCACTAGCTATTTTTTCGGCCTGGAGAAGAGGAGCGGGCAGAGGCGGGTAATCCACTCACTGTTAGCAGACACAGGGCAAACAATTACAGAACCAAGCCAGATACGGAAGCGAGCTGTGCATTTTTATTCATCGCTTTACAGCAGTGAGTATGAGGAGCAGGAAGCTCAGGTGGAGGGGTTCTGCAACGGACTGCCTCAGGTCTCTGAGGAGATCAATGCACAGCTAAACAGGCCATTAGAAATGCAGGAGCTGGTAGCCGCTCTGCAGGGCATGCAGGGGCGGCGGGCTCCCGGCATAGATGGCCTGAGCGTAGAATTCTATAAGGCTTTCTGGGACATCTTTGCCAAAGATCTTTTAGATGTTTTTAATGAAAGTCTGGCCTCTGGTTCAATGCCCACATCCTGCAGGAGAGCTGTGATCACGCTGCTCCCCAAAAAAGGAAACCTGCAGGACATTAAAAACTGGCGCCCTGTGTCTCTACTGTGTGTGGATTACAAGCTTCTGTCCAAGCTCTTTGCCTCCAGGCTGGGGGTAGCTATGGAGCATCTCGTCCACCGGGACCAGACCTACTGTGTGCCCGGCAGGTCCATGGTGGACAATGTCCACCTCATTCGGGATGTTTTGGACATCTCCAATTCACTGGGTTGTAGCACTGGTCTGATTTCTCTAGACCAGGAAAAGGCATTTGACCGCGTTGAACACAACTTCCTCTGGAAAGTTATGGAAAAATTTGGGTTCAGCGCTGGTTTCATAGCCAAGATCAAGGTGTTGTACAGTGATGTTGAAAGTGTGCTGAAATTTAACGGCAGTCTGTGTGCTCCTTTCAGGGTGTGTAGGGGTGTCAGGCAGGGCTGTGCTCTGTCCGGCATGCTCTACACACTCTCCCTGGAACCCCTCCTTAACAAATTACGAAACAATTTACAGGGCTTGATTTTACCGGGTTTTAATAGTAACATTGTTTTAAGCGCTTATGCTGATGACATTGTTGTTTTTATTAAAAACCAGAGGGATGTAGACATTTTAACCAACATTGTAAAAAGTTTTAGCGTAGCATCGGCAGCGAGGGTGAATTGGGAAAAAAGCGAAGCCCTCGCTGTCGGTGAGTGGCGTGGCGCTCTCCCAGTTCTTCCCCAGAGCCTGACTTGGCAGAAAGATGGTTTTAAGTACCTGGGGGTGTTCCTTGGGAAAGAGCACATAGTTAAGAAGAACTGGGAGGGCGTCACAGAGAAAATTGGGGGGAGACTTTCCAGGTGGAAATGGCTGCTCCCTCAAATGTCTTTTAAAGGTAGGGTATTGGTTTTAAACAATCTTGTAGCATCCCAACTTTGGCACCGTTTAACCTGTGTGGACCCCCCTTCAAACCTGCTAGCCCAGTTACAGAGGAAAATGGTAGATTTTTTTTGGGATGGTCTGCACTGGGTGCCACAAGGGGTGCTGTTTTTAACCAGAGAGGAGGGGGGACAGGGCCTCGTCCACCTGGCCAGCCGGACAGCCACTTTTAGACTACAGTTTTTACAGAAATATCTCAAAGGCCCGGCTGACCTAGTGTGGAGAGATGTGGCCAGCTGTATTCTCAGACATGCAGATTACCTGGGGCTGGATGCTGCTTTGTTTTTAATTGATTCTAAATTTTTAAAATTAACTGGGCTACCTCCGTTTTACCAGAGTGTTTTTAAGTCTTGGGGCCTTTTTAACTGTAAAAGGTGCCCAAAGTCTGACTCTCTGTACTGGTTGTTGAGAGAGCCATTGATTCACAGGGCCAAGCTGGACATCAGCAGCAGCGTCACCCCCGGCCTGACGGTGGCGCTCATTAAAACCAAGACCCTGTGCCTGCAGCAGCTGGTGGATGCAGTGGGGCCGGCGCTGAGTGATGCCCGGGCCTTGGGTTCTCTCCTGGGCCTGCACTCTGTCCGGGTGGCGGGGAGGCTCCTGGAGCTGTGGCGCCAGAAGCTCACTGGGGGAGATAGGAGCCTCCTCATGGACTATGGTAAAAGAAAGACCGGACCCAGCAGACCCCTTCCCTGACGTCTCCCTGAGCCCAGGCCTGGGGGAACTCGCCGGCCCCCTGCTAGCTTCAGCATACCCCGAGAAGCTGACGATACACAAGGCTGACAAAAAGACTTGGTATTTTAATTGTGTGAAAACCATTCACAAGGCCAGACTGTGCCACCGTCCCCCCACTGTGTGGTCCAACAGACTGGGAGCAAATGGACCCGGCCCACAGTGGAGGATTTTATACCAACCTCCCCTAAAAAAACGGACTGCCGACCTTCAGTGGAGAATTCTTCATGGTGCCGTAGCCTCCAATGCTTTTATCTCTGTTCTTAATCCTTCTGTTATTAACACCTGTCCATTTTGTTGCCTTCGAGAGACTATTTATCATGTTTTTACAGAGTGCAAGAGACTCACAAGCTTCTTCTCTCTTTTAACATTGGTTTTTAGTTTTTTTGATGTGGCTTTTACTGAGAAGGTTTTTATCATGGGAGCTGCCTACAAAGGGAAAAAAGAAAAATGGCAGCTCCTTAATTTCCTCTCAGGTGAGGCAAAGATGGCTATATATATTAGCAGAAAAAACAGAGTGGAGAACAGAGAAGGGCAAGAGGCAAAGGCAGTGTGGCTGATAAATATTAGAGCGAGACTCTGGCTAGATTTTAGATTTTACAAACACATTAGAGATTTGGACTCTTTTAAACAGCGCTGGTGTTTTAATGACATTGTCTGCTCAGTGGTTGACGAAGAGTTGGTGTTTGCACAAGTTTTTAAAGGATGAGTTATATATATATATTTTGTTAAAACATACTGGGATTTTAAAGCACTTTTTCTGAACCGCTGAAATGTAAAAACCATTTTAAGTAAATAAAGTGTGTTGTTAAAATCAAATCAAATCTCTCTCTCTCTCTCTCTCTCTCTCTCTCTCTCTCTCACACACACACACCCCAGTTCTCTCTCTCTCACTCACACACACCAGTTCTCTCTCTCTCTCTCTCTCTCTCTCTCTCTCACACACACACACACACTTTTGTAAATAGGCTTATAGCTTTTAAATTTCAATTATCTTACACTGAGGAGCCTTAATGAGTCGGCTAGCCGTATGCCATGCATAGCATCCTTTGGTCTTAGCATGTTCTCCAAGCATACAAAAAAAGCGTGAGCCTTTTGTTTCCTTTAAAAAGGATACAACTCGACTCCATTCTTACCGCACCGACACCACGCTGAAGTTAATTAAACTAGGCTACCGCACTGCTTCCTGCGCGTCCTGCAACGCGAATCAATCCGCGCAATAATTTATTTTATTTCCGGCCCACAGGCTGAAAAGCGTAAAAATTGAAAATTGAAAATGGAATTACAGAAATTCGAGGCCTTTCGCAAAAACTACATTTTGGGTCAGAAAATGCAATGGTTTTTGGTTGTCCGATTTTTGTTTAAGAAATGGAAATAGAAAAAATGGCACAGACCTTTTACATTACTTTTGCATTACCTTTCGCCAAAATAAAAGGAAATATGGATTTTATGTTCTCAATAGATCTTCTTGTGTTCAATGCAGCTCATTACACAGCAGGATGTGATGTTTTTCGCTTCAAAATAAAAGAACGAAAAACGGAAAATGACTCGTATCCCGTTATTCGTTTAAAAAACGGAAAACGAGAAACGGAAAAAGACTCGTTAACTGATATTAGATATTGTGTTCATGAATGGGATTCAGGGATGAAATAACAGGGCCATTTTTCATTCCAGATTTGCCGTACGTCTTTTTTAATGACCTTGAAGGCGCTGTATGCTGCGAAATGACCTGAAACCCTACCTGAGACATTTAGGGGAGCTCTAAAACACTGTTCATTAAAGCCCAAGTTATGCTTCCGCGTCGTATCTAACCCTTTAGATACTTTCTGCCCTCGCAGACTCGCAGCCTCGGAGCTCCAAGCGAGTCTGTTTGGCCGACTCGGAGGACCTTGATGTAAAATCACAGAGTGGAAAGTGTTTGGTCTGCAGAACCATCACTCTGGTGTTTCTTTTTATTATTATTTTCCGACGCAAGGGCCTGACGTGTACAGCCTGACGTGTACAGCCTGATTATGCTTCCGCGTAGTGATCACGCAACGGCAACGCAACGGCCACACAGTTGCTTGGTGACCGCGATGGTTCTGCGTTGGGTTTACGTGTCGAAATGCAATTCAATGCCACACCGGTAAAGGGCGCTATGTTTTTTGTAACGACTGACCGACCGACCGAGACTCTTGATGTATATCGTCGTTAGCCTCGTTATAGCCTATTTGTTTACTTTCCGGCTTTAAACATCCACAATTTTTCAGAACTTGGTGTTTTATTTCTTTGTGCAAAAGCGACAAGGTGCAAACAATAAAACAAGTTGCAAACAATAAAAGTAGCCTTTTAAAAGTTTAAATGGCGGTGTTTATGAATGGAAACCGGATAGCGGTCTCCAGCGGATGTAGTTAGCGGACCAATCACAGCCGATGCCGCTGCGTTGGCGTTGCGTCGCCTCGACGCGCGTCTAGGATTTTTGGGAGGTACATGTCAGGCCCTTGCGTCGGACGCAAGGGGGATCCGCAAGGACGCAAGGGGTCCGCAAGCCCCCTTGCGTTGTCGACGCGGAAGCATAACTTGGGCTTACCTCCAAAAAATCCTAGACGCGCGTCAAGGCGACGCAACGCCAACGCAACACCAACGCTACCTATTTGCTGGGGCATCTTTGAAAATTAAATCTAATGGTACAGACACACCAACTCCGGCAGCGACGGATACGGACGCAACGGACGGTCGAACGCACCGGCGAGTGGGGCGGTTCTGTGTTCAAGTTGGATCAATAGGATAGACGTCCTGCGAAGTGGGCGGGACTTGAGTTTCGCTCTGCCGTTTCCAACATGGCGGCCGGGCCACAAACGATCTCATTTTACAGTTAAACTACACACTAAAGCATGTTTCTGAAAACATTTGAGGCGGGAAATGTGTAGTGCAGTAACAGAATCTGGATTCATATTTGATCAACACTACCTAGTTTGATAGTTTGAACGAAGTTTCTGGAGCCGGCGGCATTGCGTTGGACGGACGTCATTTGCATACAGTTCAATCTATCGAACTTTATGCAAATTCACATACGGCGACAGGGCCGTCAACTCGACGTGCCGTATCCATCATGCGGAGCTCCTGCTCTACATAGACAATGAATGGGATCCGTTGATTTGACGTCCGTTGCCGGAGTTGGTGTGTCTGTACCATCAAATGTCCTTTTCTTTTTCATTTTAATTAAGTTACACAATGAGCAGTCTTGAAGAAGAAAATGAAAATGCAGTTTGGATTATTCATTACTCATTTTATTTATGAGTCAAAAAATGCAGCTATATTCTGAAAATGAAAAAGCATTTCTGTTAATCCATTTTAATTTGAATTATGGAACAACAAATTATTGGTGTACAACGGCACAGCGAAACCCAAGTCCCGCCCACTTCGCAGGACATCTATCCAATTGATCTGACTTGAACACAGAACCGCCCACTCGCCGGTTCATTGCGTCCATATCCGTCGCTGCCGGAGTTGGTGTGTCTGTACCATAACCATGCGTTCACACACACGTTGCTGCGCGTCTTTCCAAGTGTTTTGACTTCGATTTCACTTCTCACACACACACACACACACACACACACACACACACACACACACACACACACACACACACACACACACACACACACACACACACACACACACACACACACACACACACACACACACACACACACACACACACACACACCTTTGCTCAGCACTTGCTCCGCCTCGGCTTCTTAATCAAACTGGCACCGTGGCAATTACCTAATTAGAGTTGAATTAATCCACAGCCTTCAGGTCTGCAGCCACGTCTGACCTGCAGAGGAATGACACGAACGCCTTCAAAGAACGCAGACATCACATTAATGGAAGCCTCCAGGACTATACTGCAGTTCATTTCATAATTAAAAGGTAGGAATATAATTGATTGAGACGTGAAAGCTTAATCACTCAATTCAATAACTGGGATATCGGCGTTGAGTAGATTAATTCAATTCAGTAATTAAAGCCGAGGGAGAGGTGAAGCTTTAGTTGATTGAAGGTTAAACGGCAGACTCACCTCTGTCTTTATGTCTCCGTCCACCAACATTCCACATCGGGACAGACAACACACTCAACATTTAGTTGGTCTTTTTATTAGACATAGCAGTTTCACAAACAGCAGTTAGCCTGAAAATTACATTCAAAATGTGCAGTTGACCATGCGCAAACACTCCAGATACACCTTCAAACTACTTGTTTGGTTTTATTCCATCCGTGTGTACTGTTTTAATTCAAATTTACAAACTCAAAATCATCTTTCACTAGTTCACCATCAAAGCATACATACCTCAGTCACTAGAACACATGTTAACGACGAGTTTCTTCTCTGTACAGATGCTCTGAACGCTTTAATTTCAAGCTCTTTGCATTCCAACACCTCCACCTCACACACGTCTCTCTGCTCTGAAGACTGTAACACTGGCCCAGGTGAAGAAGAGGAGAGTCATCAGGCCCACAGTCAGGCATGGAAACGTTGGTTACATTGCAGCCCCAAGAAATCTTCTTCAAGTAACACGGCCCGGTGATGCTTCCTGCCCTGCTACAGGTGAGGAAGGAGGCCGACCCAGTATCGTCATGGAAACGCTCCGAGCACGGAGACGACACACAGTTTGTACAAAGTGGCAAGACGAGGATGCTTCTGCTCGGGTTTATTCCATTAAGGTTAATTCACTCACTCACACACATACAGGGTTTAGTCCCCGTCATTCAAGTCACAGGACGCTCAGGTCACAGGTCAATGGTTAACACTGGTGGGGGGAGTGGGGGGGGGGAGCCCAAAAGATTCCGTTAACGTAACACTGATTATTTTCCACCTGAAACAGAAACCTCATGGCTTACACAGAACAGACAAAAGCTCACAGACACACCGGCTCAGATCCGCCTCATCCCTTCAGCGAGGTACTGAGGATTAATGCCGCATGTCCCCCACCAAAGTCCCGCCGGCTTCCACCAGGAGGCGCCGCTGTTGGAACTACTGGCCACAGGGATCCAGTGTATGTGAAAACACCTGAATACGTAAATCCACCAAACCACACGGACGTACGGCATCACGGCATCACACTGAAATACTGTCCACATGTCCACCGCTGCTCGCAGCAGGATTCACAACTGAAGAAGCGGCTCATATCTGTACACCTTTATTTTTTTTATTTTCCTTCTCTAAGTGCAACACTTTCACAACTGTCCTGCCGATGAAAGTTGCATTTGTATTTTTTTTCTCCCAACTGCTTGGTCCACAGCACTGTTCAGTCCAGTCAAAGAAAAGAGGGGAGGGGACAGGAAAAGCAGCCGGCGTCCTATCACGAGTGGGCGCCTCTACCTGCCGAAGATGCTTTCGTACTCCAGCAGTATCAGCTCCACTATCTGGTTCTGGTAGACCATGTGGACCGCGATGTTGCCCGTCTCCGTCTCAGGCCGGAGCAGCGTGGGTCCGAACACGATGGCAACGCTCTGGGTGGTCATGCGGTTGGCTTCGCCGTGGTCAATCACCCTGAAGAGAAGGAAGTCCAACATTTACTCCAGGTTTCATCCAGAAAAACAGCAGTAGGGTGTTTACACACACGTGTAGGAGCTGAGAGCGAGCTTAGGCGGGCCTCCCCACCCCCACCCCCACCCCCACCCCCAACACTAGCCTCCAGGCTACAGCATAACAGCCTTTTTAAATAGAATCTACATCCTAGCATGCAGATGCACA
This sequence comes from Chelidonichthys spinosus, assembly GCA_029853015.1. NCBI lineage: Eukaryota > Metazoa > Chordata > Actinopteri > Perciformes > Triglidae > Chelidonichthys > Chelidonichthys spinosus. The sequence continues at coordinate 2,333,359 of CM056837.1, forward strand.
AAACAATAACGCATTCATGGAAGGGGAAAAAGCAGATTAAATCCACCCGCTGATATACGTAGACCTGCATACACTGAATGTCACGCTATAAATTTCCTCAAGAAACACCACTTCATAGGTACTGAATTACAGCAAACACAGCGCCATAAAAATGCAAATTGGAAAGCTAGGCAAATGTCAGTGGGAACATATGATATTGCCACTGGCTCCACAAAGAATACATGCTGAACCTGGCTGGATTGTGTTTGCCTGTAGGCTGATCAGTGAGGATCCAGGGTTGGATGTGAGCAGTCACATGATGGCGAGGAGCAGCTTTCAGCACAAACATCAACACACATACTATATTATATATTCTTATATTATATGTTATATACATACTGCAGGAACCTGTTCTGTGTTTCCTTCAGGTTCTCACCACTCACAGGTTTCATGCAGTAATGCAGCTGCAAAACCAGTCTACCAGGAAATATCATCCTTGGGCTTTTATTTAGACAGTGGGTGTTTGATTCCCTTCATCATTCTTATTTAGGAATAAAATGGATGTTTGGATGATCGATATCTAATATTATCTGATGGCATGAAGGCCTTGGTACAGGCTTTACATATACAGTACGTGCATACGGATATAAGTCCTACCAACTCCATTAGAAAAAATTACATCTATTTCAAAATTCATAACACGGATGGATGGATGGAGAGAAGGGGAGGGAGGGAGAGAGAGAGAGAGAGAGAGAGAGAGAGAGAGATGGATGGATGGATGGACTTAATTAATCCCAAATTGGGGAATTATATTGTTTGTTATCCAAAATAACAGAAAAGGTACCGTGGATTTACATATCATACTAGATATATATATCTCTAGAATACACAATATAATACTATATTAGAAAACACCCCAAGACTACAACAACTAGAGTATAAAATACACAAATTCCATAAACATACAATTTACATTAGGCAGAGTGCACATTTGCTGCTGTTATATTTAAAATGAATACGGTGATTAATAAGTGCATCTTTTAAGGAAATATGCCAAACTATATCAGTTTGCATGGATGCAGATCTTTGCCTCCATAAAATAAAGGTTCCTGACTTAATTTGAATACAACTTTTTGAAATGCAACCACATGTAGACATTTCAGTGAGTCGTTCCAGAAGGTCAACACACAGAAATGTAAATGTAAAAGTGAACACTTTCTTCATTCCTTCCAGAGAAAGTATCCTACTTTGATAGAATGATATTGTTGAGAAGCAGCTCTGATTCTGATTCTGATGATTGTATTATATAATGTTATACATTCATAGCCGTGTAACAGCTGTTCTTACCTCTGCAGGTGGTTGAACAGGACTTGCATTGTGTCGTGATTCGGTTTTGGCAACTTCTTTATCAAGTCTTTGATCGAGTTCACTCGCTGCTTGTAGTCGGAGCATTCTGGAGCAGAGAAACAGCCGTCAGTGAATGCACATGTGCAGAGCGCCATCTTGTGGCCACATATGAGACAGCCGAATAGTGACAATGAATGAAGTCACTCACTGATGGCTTCAACAAAGTCGTGGAAGGACCCGTAGGTGAAGAGCGGCTCGGGAAGCTCCCTGAAGAACATCTTGAGGGCCCCAGTAGTGACGTGGATGTCCTCCCACTTGCTGTCGTTCAGATCCACCGTCTCATCTGATGGACGGAGCAGAAAACAGGACGGTACAAAGGTGTGAGCCGTCAGTGTGAGAGCAGAAAGGGAGGCCGTGTTTGGTCAGCTGGCAGACTGGAGTCCTACCATGGTTTACAGCGAAGCGGAGCTTCTGGATCACCGCCAGGTTCCCGCTCACCCGGTACAAGCCGTCGATGCCGAGCCCTGCAGGAGGAGCACATCGGCATCACTTCATATGTGCTGTTACGTAGAGATAGTCCACATTAAACATGCACGCATCATCTCAAGTTCTATGTTTCTATACTTTATACACTAAATACTAGACACAGTTCCTGTCCAGTATGTAGTATGGAAGTTTTAACAATATGTTGTTGCATTCACAAGGTTTACACTTGAATTGGAATTCCTGTTCATTTTTTTCATTCAACTTACTGTTTATTTTAAATATGAATAATTACAAACACTATTGTGTTTACGTTGAGGCTGGTGTGCAGCTTATGAATGAACACTGCTATCAGATTGGTGCCCAGGTGTCTGGATCAGGTGCATCCCAGACAAGAGCTATGTTTTTTAACAAAATAATAAACATAAATACCATAAAAAAAGTATGTTTGGGTGGAAATAGCCAGGTCGTGGATGTGTGAGCAGCGAGACAGAGTGGAGGCATCGATGAGAGTCATTATGAGATTTAGAATGATGATGATTATATCTGATTTATTATAAGAAAGAGGTCAATTATAGATGCTGAACAACAACCATCTGCTGAGGAAAACAAGTGGATTCTTCTGCAGCTGATGGATGATAGAACAGGTGCACCATGATGTCACAGATGTATGAATGCTGATGGGTTACTGATTTTAACGTCATTCTGAAATGAAAAATATCCTTTTGAACCTTTTTAGATCACATTTTAACAATATAGGCGCATCATGATGCATGAAATCTGCAAATCATTTTGTCATTTGTCATTTCACCCTCTGAACATGAACTGGACCTGATCTCCAAACACGATCAGAGCTCAGGACTCCTACCTGTGTTCTCCACGTGGTCCATGCACATTGTGACAAAGTTGGGTACGGATGTGTTCTCCCGCTGGCACAGACTGGTCAGACTGCAGCCAAACACCTGATCTGTGGAGCAGCACACACATTCAGGATAACGCTGCCTGTCCGGCTGGATGAATGCTCACGCCGGCTGGAGTTGTACCTTTGATATAGCCCTTGTCTCTGACGGCCTGGTACGTGGGTCGACGTGTCAGGAACTTCTTGAGCTTCAGCCTGGTTTTCTTCTGGTCTGATGAGTCCATACTCACAGAGGTCTTCATCACTAGGCAGACAGGCAGGATATGAGTGTCTCTTAAAGGCATACTGATACCAGTATGCTGCTGGGAGCGTCCCCGTCGGCCTCACCTCTGTTCTTCTTGGAGTCCCGCTGGTCTTTCTCCTTGTCCTGTTTCTCAGCTCCTGGAGACTCAGGCATGTCCTCCTCAATGGCCTCATCGGATTCCCAGGCCTGGATAGCAGGAGACACGCATACATACCGTCAGCTCAGCTCCTCCACTTTTAAAGGGTTAGTTCAGCTTGTTTAGAGTGGGTTGTATGAGGTACCTACAGTAGATGGAGAACACAGGAGGACCAGCACCGGGGCAGAGCAGCAGCATAGATGTGATCAGTGTGCACAATGCTGTTTGGGAAATATTTTCAGCACTTGCTATCATATCCATCCATGTTGTGAAGGGAAGCCACCAGACTCCATTGACAAAAACTGTCATTGGGCCTCTCAGGACACAGGAGTTGCTGGTCTACAACTGCCTCCATCCTTAGTGTGTGTGTGTGTGTGATTGTTAATGTAATTTTTGATAATAGATAATGGCTTCAGCTCCCTGAGAGAATACCCTATCAAACAGTTAATAGCTGATCTTGTTTTGCTCTGGTGCTGGGAGTCTGTTTGTCTAAACTGGACCAACATCTACTGGAGAGAAGTACCTCCTACAGCCCCACTTCAAAACATGCAGAACTATCCCTTTAAAGATGCTCCAACCAACAAGCCTGCAGCAGAGAGCTGGAAGGTGGAGCTGATGGAAGTCCTCACATGTGTGTTGACGGTCTCGGTGAGGGCCCGGTACCAGTCGTTGATGACGCTGTCGATCTCCGACTGGATCAGCAGCTCAGTCCCCTGACGCGTCTTCAGCTGAGGGAGGAGACCCAGCATTACTTTGGGACAACAGCAACATACAAAGTGAAGGCGGACAGCAGCTCCACTGAGTTCAGCACCTCAATGACGTGCTTCTTGCTGGACTTGTCCTTGGAGGCCCAGTCCACCGCCCCCCCTCGCAGATCAACGGTGAACTCAGGCTTGGACTGGTTGCTCCCAAACTTCTGGAATCAATCAAACAGTATGAGAGCTCATGTCTGACACCAAGATGGTGCAACAGGTTACCAGGTTAGAGACGTCCTCACAAGCCGGTATCACCATCTCAAACACTGAAAGTCATTTTGAAGCATTGACACACACACATCCTTAGTATCAGGTTACAGAAAAGGCAAACACTTGTTATTGATAGAAGGCCAAAATTAAAGAGCAGACTTTACGTTAGCGTCTTTATAAAAATACAACTCTCGTCATTTCAATGACGTTCAAGGTAAACCAGAGTTGTCGCTGAATATTAATGGCGCACAAACATGCAGTTATGATTGCAGCAGTTACGGCTGACCTCAGACCAGCGTGCTGCTATTCTTCAGTCATCTCTCTACTATCATGTATCAGACTTCCTCTTTCACATGTTTTCTTACTCAATCAAGAAAATAAATAGAGACATTCTACTTCCCAACCTTTTGGAGAGTTTAAATCTGTATATTATAACTGATTTAATTGCTACTTGTTGGGGGAAATGAGAATATTGTCACCTTGTACCAGCTAGTCACCAACTCTGTCTGCTGTTTAGGTGCTAAGCAGGAAGTAAAAAGTGAATTTATCTTTTCACTGAAATGAAATCAGCTGCCTGCTGAGACCAGACCGAAGCAAAACTAGAACATTTTGGTAAAACTAAAACAATGAGCTGAAAGACGCTACAAGGAGATAATTCTCTGTGAGCTTATTACAACAAGCCATTTCACATCATACGTTATTATTCATGTAGAACATTGGTTAGTGCAGCAGTTTGTCATTCCGGTGGGCTAAAACAAGCTTCACACAAACACACAGAGACACAGCGTCCCCATGGGTTAAAGCAGGAGTGAATGAAGGAATGACAGGCATGCAGAGAGGGACATACAGCAGCAGCCTGCACAGGCCCACAGTTCACATAGGAGACAGCAGGACGCCGCCTGACCGAGCGCTTCCAGCTGCTAAGCAGAGTGAGGAGCAGCTCGGGGATGGAGCCGCTGTGGTAGTAAGACTTCAGGGAGGAGGAGAGGAAGAAAAGCAAGAAACACAGGATGACACACTTCACAGCACAGGTGGCATTGGAGACAGGTGACTATGCAGATAAAGGAAGGGAGGAACAATGGAGATGAATGGAATGGTAGAAAATGTCATGAGCTTTTCAGAAACAGGAGCCTCTGGGGGCTGATGGGATACGTACCCAGCTGGTGCTGCCCCCCTGGCCCTTTGCAAAGAGCAGGGAGGAACCCTGCAGCACGGTCCATGAGGAGGTCCAGTTCTTCCTGCAGGCCACAACAACAGACATCAAGCATCAGACGACTCTTCATTTAAACTATGCTTCATGGAGATGCGTGGGCTTTCCTACCTGACTTTCTTTCCGTTCTCTGTGATTTTGGTGACATTGAGGACTCCACACTTCTCTGAGGGCTGAAGAGACACAGACGCAGATAAGAAGCTGCTAGAAACATGCATGAAATGACACAGACATCCAGACAAACACACTGAAGCTTGAGAAGCAAATGGGACAATGTTGGGAGGCTGGAAGTGGCTGTTTTGCTGGATCTCGTGTCCAAATATCACCAGCAGGGGGCAGCCTAACGCTGCTGCAGAGTGACTTTGCAGTAGAAAATGTGTTGGCATGGTGTTAGATGTGATGCAGTTAGAAGTGGCATGCAGCTGATGGCAGGAACTAGATGTGACGAAGGCTCGCAGAGTGTGAGGATGAGGAGGAGGGTGTGTTCCTGTTTGGATGCAGCTGATGATGGTCAGTGTGGTGCGATGCAGTGCAAGCTGGGATACTAACAGTCGAGGGGTGCTTAGGAGAAGAGGGGCAGGAGTCAGAGTCTGGAGAGCTCTGCTTGGGCGCCGGAGCACATTCCTACCAACAAGAGGCACAACATGATGAGTGGCTAATAGCTACCAGCTAACTAAGAGACACATGAAGGCGGTCAGTCTGAGGTTAGTGGGGAGGAGGAAATGGATCAGGAACCTGGAGAGGAAATCACAAGATGGTGTTAGATGTTAGTCTGTGGTCACAAGAGAAGGAGGAAGGGACGTTAGGCTGCTAACAGAATGCAGCTTCTGTTCATTCAGAGTTAGATCCATTCTAAGATGCAGTGTTCCTTCCCGGTTATCCGCTCCATGATTATCAGGTGTCTGTGATTGAGTGGTGGAGATTGTCATGGAATGCCACAGCTATTTATCAGGGGCACGCTGGCAGTGAATCAACACAGCTCGTCTGTTGACTAGAAAAGGTGCGTGGGTGGGGGGTACCAACTTTATCACGGTAAAGAGAGAGACGGACTCTCCTCTTGTGCGAGTCGGATGTGAAGTGCCAGAGTTTGAATGAGAACTGCAATGAAACGGCCACAGAGTTAGTCTCCGTGTCCTTTCTCACGCTGTGTGCCGTTCATTAACATTTACTCCACTTAACATGAATAACGAGAACTAGATCTAGAAATTAAAGGGACACTCCACTTAATAATAACTATCTGTGGGTAAACATTAATACATTGTGCACGAACAATCAGAACACAAAACGTTTAACAGGCAGAATCTCAAACGGCACGAAGCGGCTCATTTTAAAATACAACCTGGATCTGCACAGAAACCAGCTGGAATGAATGCACTGATCTGTCACGTCTGATGAAAACATTCTCACAACACCATTTTTTAACTGGATTAATCCAGTCAGCCTCTTCCTCTGTGGAGCTGAAGGCGTCATTAGTGCTCGGGGATTCAACTCGCTGCCAATGAGACAGCTAATGCAGAGAGCAGACCGACAGCCTGCCAGAAAACCTGCAGCAACAAGAGCGCCCGTTTCCACGGCGATCAGACAGCGTAGTCTGTGAAACATTCCTCGTCTCACCTTGTCGTTGAGGTCCAGGACGTAGGTGCTGTGTCTCCACTTGGTGAGGACGATGGGCTCCTGCTGCTTGCGCTCCAGACTGCGACTCTTGGCGAGCTCACCGGCCTGAGGGGAGATGTTGTACTGCAGAGACAGAGAGGAGAGCTTTAGACATCGCAGAGCTCCTCTAGTGCAACCGTCACTATCTCCCCAATCCTTCACCTCTCCTTTCACTGTCCACAGCACCATTGGACAAAGGGACTTCTCTTACAACCCAGGCATCGTCCTCCACAGTCCACTGAACGGATCCATGTCTGCACTACTGTCCATTCGGCCAGAGAATGGAGGCTCTATTCAGATCAGCTCTCCAGATTAGTAGGTAAGGAGCCAGTAATAGTCCCGACAGCTCAACTCAAACTTGGCTGCTGGGTGAGCTCGGTTAAGACTCATCCACTTGTGTGTTTCCTGGCTGGTGTAAGATGAGATTACTGTGAATGGGGTGTGATGGATGGAACATGGAGGACAAGGGAGAATTTTACCTTTGGCAGTTCCCATTCTGACCTGGACCCATCAGCGCTGTAGTAGTAGGGCCGGCCTTGTTCATCCACATGTTTTATCCACTGCCAACACAAGCAGGCGCAGCATTAGGGATGGGGACCAAGTATGTCAGTCAGACTCGATATGGAAACAACAAAAACGGCACCAGATTTTGGTGCTTCATGGTTGTGACATTACAGAGAAAACAAGACAAACATTCCAGGTGAAGCAACATCACAAACAACACACACACGCGCACGCCCACACACGTCCATGTGCCCCTGTGTGACGGGTCTATAGGTTCATCAATAGACCACACCTTCTCCTGTGTGTATTCAGACACGTAGAGCGTGTGTCCATGTTCATCCAGCTCCTCAGACCAGCCTCTAGGGGGCGACCCATACTGGCTGTCAGACTGACTTGAGTGGGTGCTGTGACAGTGTTCCTCCGAGGACAGTGGCTGTGGAGGACAAAGAAAGAGAGGCATAGCCCCATGAAGACATCGCAACCGTCCTGACAGCTACAGTATGTATGTACTCTAGGGCCAGCAGCCGCTGAGCTACAATAGAATACAATAGAAAATACTTTCATGTCCCCATGGGGAAACTGGTCTCGGAGTCATTAAATCTGAGCTAGCTGAGCAGTAACACCACACTGGATCAGTTACAGACCAGGATGGAGTCCGCCCTGGGGACCTCTGGTCTCCCCCTCTCTCCCCCTTTCACTCTCACACTCCCCATGAAATAAAAGGCAAGGGCCACAAAAATTATAGTTATAAGATAAATCAGTCAGTTGGTCTATAAAATATAAATCTAAATTTTAAAATACAATTTTTAAAAATGCAAAGTTAATCAGTTTACAATCATATAAAAACAACCAGAAATGTAGAAAAAAATTGCATTTCAAAGGCTGTAAGCAATTTATATTTATGTTGATGCATTTTCTGCTGATTGACTTGTCGTTTCTGGACTTTTTATGTTCCAATAACACTATATACAGTATCATTTGCCATCCTCAGTGTCCCTAACTTAATAATAAACAATAAAGCCATCCACCACACGGGGGCAGTGTTGGATAGTTTGGCAGAAATGTACAAACTGCAAGGAAAACCACAACCTCCCCATATCAAAGGCTCTCTAGGGAACCACAACCCCACTGAGCAGTCCTTTCAGGTCCACCACAGCCGGCCTATGTGAGACCGCCAGAGTCCGTTACAGCCGTTCATGTCCTCACCTTTGACCTTCCTCACGTACAAACTAAATACCTGAATCCTGTGTTTCATGAGATCACACCGACTGTTGTGTTTCCTGGGTGTCATATAGGAATAGTGTGGTTGCAGTTGTGTGATTCATTTTCTGAATGGTGTTCTCTCCTGTGTTTCTGACTTCAGAACAGGTGAAACAGGATTATGCCAGGAAAACCTTTCCATGTTATTTTTAATTGTTTTTTCTATCTGTACGACAGGTGAAAACAAGGTGGTAATGCACCACAAGCCCTATGTTCTTAATCGGATACATTAGATCTATGTTCCACGTTAAACGTTCAGAGTTACGTTCTGCCTCAGCATCCAGTTTCCCTCTGAAACACGAAACACGTGTTCTAAAGTCATAAACACATTTTTTTGCTCTATTGGCCTTTATTGGCCTAATCTGAGGAGAAGGCTAGCCATAAACATTACATTTTATTGGCTATATGTTTAGCAGAGTAGGTCTACGTAACACATGTGTACAAAGTTACACAAAGTAAAAAATAATAAATACATTTAAAAAAGACGCTACGCACGCATCATTCATTCAACGGTTCCGCTCTGTGCAGATAAAAAAGAATAAAGGAGTTACTCTATAGTGCAACATGGAACTTGGAGACATAAAGGATGAATTAAAAACAGGAAAATTAACGTTGAGCAAGTCATCAGGAAAGTCCGAGGTACGTGATCATTTCAAGTGAGTAGTGGGAGAAGGCAATAACATATGCGTCAGCTTTGTCCAGTCATATCCTAATTGCGGCACTAACGTAGCCTTTAAAATTATTTGTATATTTTAGTGGCTGAGTAGTGGTGCAGCCGCACCCCCACTTCCCACGGATATACACATACAACAGCCGCATGCATGAAAAATAATTGTCGAGTTGAAATCAGGCTCGGGCTCTTAATTACAGTTAATGTGTCGGGCCGGGCTCGGACAGAACGTGCACAGGCTCGGACAGAACGTGCACGGGCTCGGACAGAACGTGCACAGGCTCGGACAGAACGTGCACAGGCTCGGACAGAACGTGCACAGGCTCGGACAGAACGTGCATGGGCTCGGGTAGGGGTCGGGCTTGATTTTCTGGCCCCGAACTAAGCTCTACTGTAGATGACTCGAGAGGAGAAATGCTTGACCTGGCTGAAGCGTCCCTCACCTCACTCTCCCCCGTGCCCTGGCCGTCTCCTCGGATGCTGCTGGTGCTGCCGCTGGCGTCCCTGGTGCGTGGTGGCTTCCAGGTGCGCTCCCCGCTGGTGCGGTTGTAGTAGAAATGCCTGCCGCTCAGGTCTTTGTGGGTCTCCCAGTCACCCAGGATGTGGAGAGGGGAGCTGGAGGGGATGGGGGGCAGACTGGACTGGGAGATCTTCAGCTCCTGGAGGTTGGTGTAAACCGGTGAGTCGGACCGGCCCTGACCCGTCGGTGATGTTGTCTGGTGGAGGAAAAGGGAGAGCGATAAGGTCATGAACTTGGTCCTATTTTTCCCAAAATGTCCTCTAAACATTCAATGATCTTCCAGGAATTCCACAACCATAAGGAGCCCTGAAATGCCTCCAGTCTGCCAGGATCCAAGTATTGTAGGAATGCTGGTCCCGTCCAGAAACAAGCGGCTAGAATATCTGGCCTGGAATGTAACACGCTGAAGGGTTTGTTGCAGTTAAAAGCACACACATCACATTTAGCGGTGAAAAGCCCAGACCTGCTGGATAAAAGCTGACAGCAAGGAGGTGAGGCAGTGAGTTATGAGTCTCTGACGCTCCGAACGGCTGCAGGATGCAGCTGCTGAACAAATCACACGCAACATGTGGCTTTCACATTATAAAACCATAGCAGGTCCTCAAAACAGATTCAGTAGAGTTACATAATCATTCCTCGGCCCAGGCAGACTTAAAAGGCTACTGGCATTAGCGTGCAATCTTTACCTATATAACACTTGGAGGTTAAAGTAATCTACAGGTAAAAAAGAAGAATAGAAGAGACAGAGAAGACAATGTTTTCTACAGTAGCCCAGAATGGACAAACTCAACACTCACTATAGAGAAGGTCATCACCTCCTGCATGCTTGCACACGGGAGAAGTTTCAGTTGGTTGCATTCTGCAACATCTCCGCTAGGTGCCACCAAATACTACACACTGTACCTTTAAGTGTAGAATACACCAAGTAAACATATACAAATCCAGACAACGCCATGGAAATCAAAAGCCACCTTTTAAACATGGCTGCCGATTTGGCTTCTCTCAGACTGTGCAGGTGTCTGTGATCACTTTTAGGTCACGGTTCATAAAAAAAAAAAATAATGGATTCAAATAAGCATTTTAAGTATAGAATGGTTTAACTTTGTAAACCAACCATGTAAACTTGTCTGGTCTGTCAAGAGTGACATTTTAAAATCAATGCTATGAGTGAGGAGGAACACGTGCAGAGAAGCTACTACAGTGATGTGATGGGACGACGAGTCAGGGTTGATGGAGAGAAGCTGAACAGAAGCAGGTGAGCAAGGCAGAGGATTCAGATGGAAAGGAAATACGTCACCATACCCTGGAAAACACACGGCAAAACACTTTTTACACAGTGTACGTTATCACTATGGCAACCATTTTATCTTTGGTCATTACGATTGAGTTCTAACAAGGTAATCCACCAGAAACCTTGCCAGATGGCGCTGCGCCGCGTCGGAGCAGAATCTGAACCAGGGTCAGCACAAACGTGTTGACACAGACTTCAAAGACAGTTCTCACAGCGGCCTTCCGGAGGTCACTCCACAAAAGCTACGTTACCATGGCTACAGCTCATTTCACGTTGTTCTGAAAAATATTTGGGTGTTTTTGAAGCCGAGTCTGATGCCATCTTTGTGTCTCTGAGGCAGCAAACATTCTGTCAGAGAATAAACGTCGACCATGAAAGACTTATCAGAGCAGCAGCTCAGCGCTTCAGAGGATTTGAACCATTCTCAGGACACAGATGGGACTTCCTGCCGCTCTTGGAATAACAGGGATATTTTTCACAGACATTTTATTTAATATCCTGCACACATGCAGAAGCAGAGGAAAGGATTCAGCGGCGTCCTGCTGTCCTCACGTTCAGTCAAAGGCAGCGAGCGTGAGTCACAGCCTGGCTGGACTAATCACTACATCACTACCAACCTGCTGCAGCTTTAACTGGCTTTCTAGGGAAGAATGTGGTCAAAATCCGCTCTATGCTGATGATCCAGTGTGGCCTGAGTGTGAGGCTGGCTCAAATCCTCCATCAATCACTTCCCATAATGCAGCTCAATGCGGTGTATCATCATGGCACCCAAAAACAACAACAAATCTAATGATACAGAATTCACTAAAAACATAAAATAATAATAAAATAAAAATGTTCTTCACATCTCTATGCTTTCTAGTTGTGTAATATATTTGCTGTATTCATTCATTCATTATTCTGTTTGAAATACAAATCTAAAATCTAAAAATCTAAATGAATTAATTTTTTTTAACAGATTGAAGCTTTCTCTTCAAAGTTATATGTGAGGATTTTTATAAAAGGATCCTTTTTAACTAATTATTAATTATGATCAAGATTTATTCTGAGCATCAACAAAAATGAATCAAGATTCTGTTTCTGTATGTCTTCAGGAACATTTTGACGTATTCTTTAGCTGCATTATTATTTTAGTCATTATGACTACATTCATGTTAGACTAGAGACTCCTCGGCTCTGATTGATTGCTTTCCTTCGGGTGAGGTGGAATCTTGCAAATGCCGTTAAGAGCACTAAAAGGAGGTAGAGCAACCTGATTATCTGCCCCATGTTCTGCTTTTAGAATATATTGACGGTATATATAATAATATACAAATCAATAATTCAATGAGCATATATAAGCTAATTTTAATAAATGTTACCAAATGTAGCATTAACAATTGAAAAAAATACACAGTTAGGGAGAAATTAAAATGGAACCCAGTCATATCACTCGAACTCGAGCACTTTACGTTCAAAAATAGATTTTAATGTCTTCTTGCTCTTTTTCAAAAGAAAAACACATGACTAACTGCTCCAGATAGAAGTGCTGTCCGGAGCCGTGCCCTCTTTCTGTGTTGTGTATCAGGTAGAAAGGCAGAATGTGCACCGTATGTTGAGAGACACGGCCAACTGCTGCCTGACAGCAGGAGACAGCCGAGGCTTTCCTCCAGTCAATGTTTCATTGAACTCGACATCAAGTGTTTCTCTGGCAGCCTGCAGTCACCGACTATCTGCTACTTTCAGAAAGGCAGACTTTTGTTCAGACCTAATTAATGCTGCCTGGAATTCAATCTAACAGTTTAAACGGAACAAAGCTGGCGATGGCGTCTGATGGAAACTTCTCCAACTAGAAATAGACACTTTGTGGAGAAGGACGCCAGGAAATTCATTTCTTCGGGACGTGAAACCCTCTGTTGGCTGTTCTTGGTTCATGTAAGAGTGAGACACCTGACATGGTAAACACATTCAAGTCCACATCATTTTATGTGGCTGCGCAGTGCACACAAACCCCCGTCATCATCCTCCCGGCCCTCCTGTAACCTCGGAATGAAATGCATGCAGCACAGTGATGCATGGCGGCCATCAGCTGTGACAGGACACATGCCGACCTCTGTGGCTTCACCTCCCTCCCATGCACGCAACATCCTTTGTTTTGTCCCTTCTCCCCGCCCTTCTGGCTACACAACCATCCAGGGTAAGGTGAGATGGAGTGTGACAGAGGTGAAGAGGGGGACCGATCAGTCTCCCTCACAAACATGCAGCACAGCGCACACATCAGGAACACAACAGGAAACGTCCATGAAAGAGTCACAGCTACATTTACATTTGGGTCATTTAGCTGACGCTTTTGTCCCAAGCAACTTACAATAAGTACATTTGTCAAAAGTAAGAAACCACAACATATCATTAATAAAGTAAGAGCTAAGTCTCCTCAGCAACAGTTAGTGTTTGTGTGTGGGTGTGTATTTGTGTGTGTATGTTTATGTGTGTGGGTGTGTATTTGTGTGTGTATGTTTATGTGTGTGAGTGTGTATGTCTCTGTGTATCTCTGTCTATATATTTGGGGGTAGAGGTTTTGTTTCGTGGGTTCTTTGTTGCTCACATCTTGTTTTGTTTTTGTTTTGTTCGCTTTTAATTTTTTGTGAGGCACTTTGTGCTACTATATGTATGAAAAGTGCCATATAAATAAAGTTTGATTTGATTTGATTTAAAAAACAAACAAGTGTTAGGTCATCGTCTGTTCAGCAATCATACATTAAGAATAACAGTGCTGTGATAGAAGTTTTTTGTTTTTTTTTGGGGGGGGGGGGTTGTTAGTGGGTCATGCTATGCAGAGTCAAGGTGAAGTTTGAACAGGTGAGTCTTGAGCCTTTTTCGGAAGATGGCAAGTGACTCTGCTGTCCGGACATTGGTCGGGAGTTTGTTGATTTGTTTGATTTCAGCGATGGTGGTATCAGCCGGCCAGCTGGAATAGAGGAGCGAAGCGCTCGCATCGGGGCGTGTGGTTTGAAGGTAGATGGGTGCCGTTCCATTGATGGCCTTGAAGGCCCTCCATCCCTGGAGCTTCTGAGTGTTGGGGTCAAAACTGGGGACCGACAGGCAGACGTGCTGACAGACAGACTCTGGTTCAGAGGGGCCGGGCTCTATATTGAACGTTGGTTCAATATATACAACGCACTCAACAATACAGACCGACCACGACCAATCACCACAGATCACCACCGATCACGACCAATCACCACCGAACACCACAGATCACGTCCGATCACGACCAATCACCACTGATCACCACCGATCACGACCAATCACCACCGATCACGACCAATCACCACTGATCACCACCGATCACGACCAATTACCACCGAACACCACCGATCACGACCAATCACCACCGATCACCACAGATCACCACAGATCACGACCAATCACCACCGATCACCACAGATCACGACCAATCACCACCGAACACCACCGATCACGGCCAATCACCACCGATCACCACCGATCACGACCAATTACCACCGAACACCACCGATCATGACCAATCACCACCGATCACGACCAATCACGACCAATCACCACCGATAACCACAGATCACGAGCAATCACGAGCAATCACCACCGATCACCACCGATCACGACCAATCACGACCAATCACCACCGATCACCACCGATCACGACCAATTACCACCGAACACCACCGATCACGACCAATCACCACCGATCACCACATATCACGACCAATCACCACCGATCACCACAGATCACGACCAATCACCACCGAACACCACCGATCACGGCCAATCACCACCGATCGCCACCGATCACGACCAATTACCACCGAACACCACTGATCACGACCAATCACCACCGATCACGACCAATCACCACCGACCGATCACCACCGATCACCACAGATCACGACCAATCACACAGATCACCACCGATCACGACCAATCACCACCGATCACCACCGATCGAGACCAATCACCACCGATCACCACCGATCACGACCAATCACGACCAATCACCACCGATAACCACAGATCACGAGCAATCACGAGCAATCACCACCGATCACCACCGATCACGACCAATCACGACCAATCACCACCGATCACCACCGATCACGACCAATTACCACCGAACACCACCGATCACGACCAATCACCACCGATCACCACATATCACGACCAATCACCACCGAACACCACTGATCACGACCAATCACCACCGATCACCACCGATCACGACCAATCACCACCGACCGATCACCACCGATCACCACAGATCACGACCAATCACACAGATCACCACCGATCACGACCAATCACCACCGATCACCACCGATCACGACCAATCACCACCGATCACCACCGATCACGACCAATCACCACAGATCACGACCAATCACCACCGATCACCACAGATCACGACCAATCACAACCGAACACCACTGATCACGGCCAATCACCACCGATCACCACCGATCACGACCAATTACCACCGAACACCACCGATCACGACCAATCACCACCGATCACCACCGATCACGACCAATCACCACCGATCACGACCAATCACCACCGATCACCACCGATCACGACCAATCACGACCAATCACCACCGATAACCACAGATCACGAGCAATCACCACCGATCACGACCAATCACCACCGAACACCACCGATCACCACCGATCACCACCGATCACCACAGATCACGACCAATCACACAGATCACCACCGATCACCACAGATCACGACCAATCACCACCGAACACCACCGATCACGACCAATCACCACCGATCACCACAGATCACGACCAATCACACAGATCACCACCGATCACCACAGATCACGACCAATCACCACCGAACACCACCGATCACGACCAATCACCACCGATCACCACAGATCACGACCAATCACACAGATCACCACCGATCACCACAGATCACGACCAATCACCACCGAACACCACCGATCACGACCAATCACGACCAATCACCACCGATAACCACAGATCACGAGCAATCACCACCGATCACGACCAATCACCACCGAACACCACCGATCACGACCAATCACCACCGATCACGACCAATCACCACCGATCACCACCGATCACCACCGATCACCACAGATCACCACAGATCACCACGGATCACGAGCAATCACCACCGATCACGACCAATCACGACCAATCACCACCGATCACGACCAATTACCACCGAACACCACCGATCACGACCAATCACCACCGATCACCACAGATCACGACCAATCACCACCGATCACCACAGATCACGACCAATCACCACCGAACACCACCGATCACGGCCAATCACCACCGATCACGACCAATTACCACCGAACACCACCGATCACGACCAATCACCACCGATCACCACCGATCACGACCAATCACCACCGATAACCACAGATCACGAGCAATCACCACCGATCACCACCGATCACGACCAATTACCACCGAGCACCACCGATCACGACCAATCACCACAGATCACGACCAATCACCACCGATCACCACCGATCACCACAGATCACGACCAATCACCACCGAACACCACCGATCACGGCCAATCACCACCGATCACCACCGATCACGACCAATTACCACCGAACACCACAGATCACGACCAATCACCACCGATCACGACCAATCACGACCAATCACCACCGATAACCACAGATCACGAGCAATCACCACCGATCACGACCAATCACCACCGAACACCACTGATCACGACCAATCACCACCGAACACCACCGATCACCACAGATCACGACCAATCACCACCGAACACCACCGATCACGACCAATCACCACCGATAACCACAGATCACGAGCAATCACCACCGATCACGACCAATCACCACCGAACACCACCGATCACGACCAATCACGACCAATCACCACCGATCACCACCGATCACCACCGATCACAACCAATCACCACAGATCACCACGGATCACGAGCAATCACCACGGATCACGAGCAATCACGACCAATCACCACCGATCACGACCAATTACCACCGAACACCACCGATCACGACCAATCACCACCGATCACCACAGATCACGACCAATCACCACCGATCACCACAGATCACGACCAATCACCACCGAACACCACCGATCACGGCCAATCACCACCGATCACGACCAATTACCACCGAACACCACCGATCACGACCAATCACCACCGATCACCACCGATCACGACCGATCACGACCAATCACCACCGATAACCACAGATCACGAGCAATCACGACCGATCACCACCGATCACGACCAATCACCACCGATCACCACCGATCACGACCAATTACCACCGAACACCACCGATCACGACCAATCACCACAGATCACGACCAATCACCACCGATCACCACCGATCACCACCGATCACCACAGATCACGACCAATCACCACCGAACACCACCGATCACGGCCAATCACCACCGATCACCACCGATCACGACCAATTACCACCGAACACCACAGATCACGACCAATCACCACCGATCACCACCGATCACGACCAATCACCACCGATAACCACAGATCACGAGCAATCACCACCGATCACGACCAATCACCACCGAACACCACCGATAACGACCGATCACGAGCAATCACCACCGATCACGACCAATCACCACCGAACACCACCGATAACGACCAATCACCACGGATCACGACCAATCACCACCGATCACCACAGATCACGACCAATCACCACAGATCACGTCCAATCACCACCGATCACCACCGATCATGACCAATCACCACCGATCACCACAGATCACGACCAATCACCACCGAACACCACCGATCACGACCAATCACCACGGATCACGACCAATCACGACCGATCACCACGGATCACGACCAATCACCACCGATCACCACAGATCACGACCAATCACCACAGATCACGTCCAATCACCACCGATCACCACCGATCATGACCAATCACCACCGATCACCACAGATCACGACCAATCACCACCGAACACCACCGATCACGACCAATCACCACGGATCACGACCGATCACCACGGATCACGACCAATCACCACCGATCACCACAGATCACGACCAATCACCACAGATCACGTCCAATCACCACCGATCACCACCGATCACGACCAATCACCACCGATCACCACAGATCACGACCAATCACCACCGAACACCACCAATCACGTCCAATCACGTCCGATCACGACCAATCACCACCGATCACGACCGATCACTGAGTCACCGCGTGTCCCTGCTCTCATCGTTCAGCTGAAGTCACCACTGGTGTCTGCTATCAGCGTCAACATGTTGTAATGGAACCAAGAGTCTTCAACAATACACGGCTTGCTTTTTCTCTATGAAACACAGATCTGATGTTTGAAATCAGGATACAGGATATTAACAAGACTTTCTTAGATTCTCCCTCAACATAAACACATTGACAGTTTCTGATAGAAAGTAGCACCAGTTGATTTGTAAAATGGCCTCATTTATTAGGGCCCGACCGATTCATCGGCCTGCCGATTTAATCGGCCGATTATAGCCTTTTTGAAAATAATCAACATCGGCCAAAAGACGCCGATTACAACCGATTTTTTTTTGTTTTTGTTTTATGTTGTTGCGCTTAGTATCCAGCAGAGTGCGCTCCTACTCCATTCTATTTAAAGGGGCGTTCACACCGAACGCGATAGACGCGAATTGAGCGGCGACTCTACATTGAAAACCAATGTAAATGGCGCGATGACACGCGATTCAGGCGGAGGCGGCGCGAATGGAGCGTCTGGCGCGATCAGACGCGGCGCGAATAAAGTTGAAAATATCGAACTTTTCAGGCGGCATCGCACCGCGACATCCAATCAGCGACGAGTTCAAGCCGACAGACAGATGAGCTGAGATGGACGGGATGCATTACCAAACCCGACTCGGGAAGACGGCCTCACACCGTCCATGGGCTGAGCCTCGATCAGAAGGACTCAGGCCCCCGCGCGACACCGGACAATCGGTCTTCCGTATGCCACATTTCCCACGTCCGTCCGCCCGTCGGACGGGGATTCGGCGCTGGGCTCTTCCCTCTTCGCTCGCCGCTAGTGAGGGAATCCTAGATAGTTTATTTTCCTCCGCTTAGTAATATGCTTAAATTCAGCGGGTTGTCTCGTCTGATCTGAGGTCGAATGTGGCCCCGACTCTGGGGAGAGGTGCGAGGGACGTGGCTCCCGGAGGAGGCTCACGGACTGACGCGAATGAAGCGCACGGTGAGACCATACTGCTCAGTGCGCACGTGTTAGTCACTGCTCACGAGCGCAGCACATTATTTATGTGGAGTTATTTATTTATTTATTTTACATTTATTATAAACGCATAATTTGTAAATAAGGTATATTTATGTATAAGCCTTGCAGATGGAAAATGGTTTATATCCGAGTTTCAAAATGCCCCAAGTAACTTAAGAAATCTTTTTTAAAACTTTATTTTATTGACAATAAGATAAGGCTGTATTTGCACTCATTTTTGACTGTAAATGTATTCTAAAACACTCAAAGGTTCTGCATTCAATTCACATATTCGTCAAACGTGTTTAAAGTATATTTAAGGTATCAAAAAATACGTTTTATATGCTTTTTTTTAATATATATATATTTTTTAAATAATCGGCCGATTAAATCGTTATCGTAATTTTTCTCTGAAAATAATCGGCACTCAAAAATCAATATCGGTCGGGCCCTATCATTTATATAGTGCTTCTGTCCAAAGCGCTTTACAGTAATGACTGACATTCACCCATTCATACACACATTAATTCACAGACGGCGTGGCCAACCACGCAGGGCAACAGCCAGCTCGTCAGGAGCAATTAGGGTGAGGTGTCTTGCTCAGGGACACCAGGCACTCAGCTAGTAGGAGCCAGGGATCGAACCGGCAATCTTGCAGTTACCAGTCAACCCACTCTGAGCTAAACCCCAGGAGGGGGCTAAATTTCACTCAAAATCAAATGTAAGTGTCATTGCTAATAAGGAACAACAAAGATATATAATAGATATAAATTACATTTAGTAGGCAGACAGACACTTTAATAGAGTTTATAGTGTTTCCCTTGTTTTAAAACAGAAGAATGGAAGTAGACGGGATGTGAGCACCACACAAACCATCACTCATCACCAACTCATCTCATGCTATTAACTATTCTTCATGCTACTGTATTGTTTACAATATATATTTCACAATAGCATTTAAATCAACAGATTGAACTCCAAATAAAAACATATCCAACAACACTTTCTATGATGCCCATATCTATAATGCATTGTAAATATACTTGTGATGATCACAATGCTTTAACCAATAATCATTACATTAGAAATAATTTCCTGTGGCTGCCGGTGGTGGAGTGGTTAGGGCAGCCACCCCATGTACAGAGGCTCATGTCCTCGACTCCCGGCCCGGGATCAGCTTCGTGCATGTCTTCTCCCTCTCTCTCTCCGTTTCCACACTGTCTAAATAAAATAATAAAAGAAAGGCTTGAACGGTGCTCTAGCCAACAAAATAATCTTAAAAAGATAATAATAATAATAATAATAATTTCATGAGGACAAGGTCAAGTATCATCACACTTAGTGATTCACTCACTGACATTCATTATGCTACCCATTACACTCCTCATAATTGTAATACATTATCATCTTTTTATAAAGGGACTATAGTTTACTTGAAGTAAGAATAATCTCACTGTGCGTGTTGCTTTTGCATGAATTTAATTTCTTTTCACTTTAAAGCAAACAATGACCTAACTTATTACCACATTATAATACATTACAGCAGTGATTATAATGCATATTACAATGTAACCATGATCATTGTTATACATTTGATGATATTCACTTATGTCTGTATAACTTACATTGAATTCCCATAGTTGTTCTATTTAAATCATGTACTACACAGTATAACCACTGTGATACTATATTATAATGTGATAGTACGTTGATCTTAGTCATCATTGTTGCTTTAAGTGGAAAAAGGACATTAAATCTATGAAAGACCAACACACAGTGGAATTATTTTTACTGCAAGCAAACTATGGTATGTATTACAACTAGAATTGTAATGGTTGTGTAAATGACCAGCAGTCATTAGGAGTTATGATACTTGATCTTAGAATTCATAAAGAAATGCTTTATAATGTTTTAAGATGATTGTTATAAAGCAGTTATGTTTATACAGTGCTATAACATTAAAGAAGATGGTGTCCCAGTAAGTGTTAAATGGTGGTTTTAAACATATCCTGTGGTCATCATTTCTTGTAACATTCAGCAGCAGCTCCAGCAGGTATTCTGATCCGTGGCCATCTATCGCTCATGTACTCACATAACAACAATCAGCATCAGCAGCATGTTGCTGACTGGAGATGAATCTTTCCCACAATGCCACGATGGCCTTGATTGTCACCGCTCACTTTATTCTCACAGGCAGATTTCTGACTGGTTTGAAGTGAATGAGATGTGGCAGAGAGCTGGGGGTCGTGACCCGGGGTCTCTGACAGGTAATTAAAAAAAGAAAGGACCTGAGGGGGTGAGAGTGATGGGGGTGTATGAGGGATGGATGGAGTGAGAGATGGAAGGCAGGAGGGAGGGAGGGATGCACTGCTGAATGCAGAACAGCCTCCACAGCAGCAGCAGCAGCAGCAGGCTGTCTGCACAGCTGTGATAAATGAGTTTCAGACCACCTGCATTAGGATGCATTATGCAGCCTGCAGAGTGTGTAGGCACATGGAAATGTGTGATTAATTCAACTCACGGGTCTAATGGAGCACGTGAAGGGAGAGGAGAACAGATCCGATGAGAATAGCTTGCCAATGGAGCCCTATAAGATTGTGTGGTGCAGCGTGGAACACATCTTTTTCCTCGTATTAATAACCATGTTGGGAATACTTGTCCATGCTTCCCCTCCCCCTGCTCCACTCTGCCCCGCCTCCTGTCCCACTGGGCTAGTACAATCACCAGCAAATTACATTAATTATTCTGTGTGTAAAGAAGCGCAGGTCAGGGTGAGGGCAGCAGCGATGCAGTTGCACCCTGAAGCCTCTAGGTGTCTCCCTCGGGTCAGGGGCGCCAGTGAGTGGCTGGGAGTCTCCATTAAATGCATCTGGCCATGAGGAGAGTAGCGTGAGGGGGGAGGGCTTTCTCTGGTGCCCACATGGCAACCCACATGGCAACCCACATGGCAACCCACATGGCAACCCACATGGCAACCCACATGGCAACCCACATGGCAACCCACATGGCAACCCACATGGCAACCCACTCTGCAGCATCTCCCAACATGCACTTTGAGAGTCGTATCTGTGCAGCAGCCGGACTGCACTCCACTCACACGCTTTATTAAGCTGCTGCTGCTAATGCTGCTGTTAACACTGCTGCTGCTGTTAATGCTGCTGCTAATGCTGCTGCTGCTAATCCTGCTGCTAATGCTGCTGCTGTTAATGCTGCTGCTGCTAATCCTGCTGCTGTTAATGCTGCTGCAGCTAACGCTGCTGCTGTTAACGCTGCTGCTGCTGCTAATGCTGCTGATGCTGTTAATGCTGCTGCTAACACTGCTGCTGCTGTTAATGCTGCTGCTGCTGCTAATGCTGCTGATGCTGTTAATGCTGCTGCTAACACTGCTGCTGCTGTTAATGCTGCTGCAGCTAACGCTGCTGCTGTTAACGCTGCTGCTGCTGCTAATGCTGTTAATGCTGCTGCTGCTAATCCTGCTGCTGTTAATGCTGCTGCAGCTAACGCTGCTGCTGTTAACGCTGCTGCTGCTGCTAATGCTGTTAATGCTGCTGCTAACACTGCTGCTGCTGTTAATGCTGCTGCTGCTGCTAATGCTGTTAATGCTGCTGCTAATGCTGCTGCTGCTGCTGCTAATGCTGTTAATGCTGCTGCTAACACTGCTGCTGCTGTTAATGCTGCTGCTGTTAACGCTGCTGCTGCTGCTAATGCTGTTAATGCTGCTGCTAACACTGCTGCTGCTGTTAATGCTGCTGCTGCTGCTAATGCTGTTAATGCTGCTGCTAATGCTGCTGCTGTTAATGCTGCTGCTGCTAATCCTGCTGCTGTTAATGCTGCTGCAGCTAACGCTGCTGCTGTTAACACTGCTGCTGCTGCTAATGCTGCTGATGCTGTTAATGCTGCTGCTAACACTGCTGCTGCTGTTAATGCTGCTGCTGCTAACACTGCTGCTGCTGTTATATTATTTATATGGGTGAGTGAACACTTATAGTGCATCTTCAAATCATTTCTCGTCTACAATGTTAATGCGTCTTGATCTTTTTGTTTTAAAGTTAAAATCTCTAAGCCTCTGTATTTTGAACATCAGTTGATACATGTGTCAGCATTGGGGTCATTCCGTGTCATTTCATCAAATTTCTGAAAATCTTCCCACCTGACCATCTCAGAATGTCCTGAAAAAATTCAAGTACAAAACCACACTTGTTAATAGGACAAATCCAAAATATAAGGTCTCTACTGTCAACAGTTTTCTCATGAAACATCATTGAATGAAGGGTAGTTTAGACGGTTTTTGGCATCATGCTCTGAAAAGCCAACAGCAATATCTGGAAAACTATCTCACCTGTGGCCTTCTACAGTGTATATCCGTTACTAATAGCCTCCAGACATGGAATATCAGGGGTGTAGCTCAATGATAACCTAGTATGGTAGGTACTTAAAATGTGGCTTGTTGAAATAAAGTAGTACATTTGAAGAGTGGCTGAGCTCCCATTTTTGCAGATAAAAGACTTCTATCACTTCAGCCTCTATCTCTGGTGTTAGCTTAAACATTCTACAAAACATGGTCTTGTATTCGTTATTCGAATATAATTAGAATAACAAAATATATATATATATATTCGAACGAATATTAGGCAGCCCTTAATACTCGAACCTGTTATGGGCATTCTTTTTTGTAAATGTCTTTGCTTGAACGTCAGATTCCGAGGCTTTTTCACGCCTGGTGAAGTTGTGTGAATCGCGAGCTCATTAGCAAGGCTATCATGGGTCATCTGGGCTCCTATAGGTGACGTCAGCGTCCTGGTTTGCTCCAATTTTGAAGAACAATGGCCGCGTCAACATCGACAACAGCCCCCGAGGAGCCCGCACTCGCGCTCTGTCCCGAGAACCGTAAACTCTAAGACGCGCCGCCCGGAATACTGCCCGCAAATAGGCAAACAAACCCCACCGACAGCCGGCACTGACGGCCCCGATAATGTCTTAACATGTGAATCACCTGGTATTTTTGGCGAATAACTTAAAATACTGCGAAACAATTTGTTAATGGGCCGTTAATGGCTGGTAGGATGGGGTTTTGTTTTTAGGCCTACCTTAATTTTGTCTTTTCAGTTTAGCCTGACTGGCTTATTTATCTTTATTTTGATGAAACCGAATGCATACATAGTTTGTGTCTGACCTTAAATAAATAAAGGTTCTGAAAACACCGTTGCCTGCCTATTGACGTTGACTGATACTCTGCCCTCTGGTGGACAAAACATATACAACTTAAGTACCATACCATACCATATCATGTCGGTCTTACTGAAGGCATTTAATGGTCACAATATTATTAATAAATATTCAAATATATTTGAATATTAATATTAATAAACAAACAAACTTCGAATATGATTTTTGGGCAAAAGTCAAAGCCCTAATGGTCTCTCTGAGATGATTAGTTTCACAGATATTAAAGCTGGGGTATGTAATGTGGGAAAGCTAGCAAGAGAGCTAGCAAGATTTGAAAATAGCACCTCCTCCTGCCTCCTCTAAGCCCCCCCCCCCCTCTCCCGTCAGAGAGTCCGTCCAAGCTGATTCTTCTGGCATCAGCGAGATGTGAAGGCTGTGCACTCGCGCTTAGGCGGGGAGGGTGGGTGCAGAACTAGACATGAAGGCATCTGATTTTTTTTTACTCCGACCAATCCAAAGAGTGCTTCTGAACAGGATTACATACCCCATCTTTAACGCTCAAAATGGAAGCAAACACATCTTTGTCCAACTTCAGAGTCATATTCCAAAAAACTGACAAGTATCAGGTCCAAACTTACTTTTTTTGAAAGATCAAATTCTTGTTAAAATCATTTAAAAAAATCGTGAGGGTGTTTTGCCTCAATTTGTCACAGTTATTTTTAAAATCCTGATATTGGTGGGGTTTTTGTGGCCGTTTTTGGTACTGCATGTCCTAACAGTCTACTAGTAAACATCACAGCAGGGCAATTCAATTGTGTTTTTTACCATTTACCAAAGACCAAGGACGAAATTTTGATTTCAGAAGTGGGGGGGGGGGGGGGGGGACACAAGTATTTTTAATAAAACTCTAACTCTTTCAGTTCACTGTGTTTTCTAGTAGTTTTTACTAGTCCTTCTAGTTTTCTATTGCTAATTTTAATGCTGCTTTATTGGGAGCCAGTGGAGGTGTTGCAGGATGGGTGTAACGCATTTCTTTGAGTAACTTACACTTTGACTTCTAAAGAAGTCTCTTATGTCCACTTTTCTTTTTTTAGACATCCTGGCTGCGTCTAATTACCAAACACACACGCACATACGCACATGGACACAGATTCAAACATAATGTAAATAAAACCTCTGATATTACAATCCTTCTAACTGACGTGAACTCAGACTAGCAGACCGTCGGTGTGCAAGCAAGATGGAGTGACAGCGGGGACAGCCAATCACACAAGAAACGGCAGAGCCAATCGAGGAGCTTGTGGGCGGTCTAGACTAAGGGAAACAGGCTTCAGTTTGAGCAGCCGTTTTCCGCTATAGCGTGTAATGGGAATTTTGGATGTCTGTAATTTATTATCAGAATATTTGTCAGGTCAGACGTCGATCCGCATCTCCTTTCTGACTGTTATGCTATGACGAAAATTAATGCCTGTTTGTCGATGATATGAACATGAGTGCCACATTGACATAAGATAATTTCAGGACTATGACACCTGTGTTCTGTAAATCTTGACCTTGCCTGTACATCTTGTCTTTGTAAGATAGGACATGATCCGTCCTTTGGTTCCTCCTCCTTAAAAGGGAGATTGTTGTTAGACTCAGGGTCGTTCCTGCTGATTCTGAACCTTTGCATCAGAAGGCAGGGGTGAACAGTACTTTCTTCTGCAGATGAGAATACTTAGTGGAATAAACCTCGGAGAAAAAGCTGATCCTGGTTGTTGATCTTTATTGGGCAGATTCATTTTTCCACAACAAGCGTAACATTGTTTTTGGATGGTAAAAAGTGCAGGGGACTAAAACGGCCTTTTGAAAAAGTCCCCTGTGTCCCCCCCCTAAATTACGTCCGTGCCAAAGACTTACATGTGACTAAATGCTACTGATAAATTTAGCCTCACGAAAACATTAAAATGTAGCACAGTTGTAGTTACAGAGGCAATAAGTCCTTGGATGTGAATTGAACATGCTGAAAGCAGCTTTTAATGTCTTAAACCATGAACAAACATAGCATAATATTGAAGACTGCACATTTTGTCATACTTTAAGTATATAAATTACACAACCAAATCAAATAATAATCTTAATTTGAGCATAAAGATTTTACATTACAGTAGAAAAGTCTCCAAAGTTTGATATTGAATAACAGTTTGTCTCTATGCTCACCATGAGACAATATGTGAGTTATGATCAGAAATGGTGGATAGGAAGTATCAGAGATGTTTCAGATGAAGATGAAGATGTACTGGTTCAGTTCATGCACCCACATGGCCCTGCCAAGAGTTTCTACTGGCCAAGAAGAGAAGACGTGCAATGTGCACTGCAGGCTAGAATTGCAAGATTTGACGTTCCCTCTACAGAAACTGGGTACATGTATGCCATCAAAAAAGATGAGCACAACAGAGCAGAGATGTACATTAGACAATTTGTAAAGTGACTGCCAAATTAATGAATGTGACGAAGGAATTGGATCTAAAAGATGAAAAATGTGTGATCCCTCATAGTGAGCATAGAGACAAACTGTTATTCACTATCAAACTTTGGAGACTTTTCTACTGTAATGTAAAATCTTTATGCTCAAATTAAGATTATTATTTGATTTGGTTGTGTAATTTGTATACTTAAAGTATGACAAAATGTACAGTCTTCAATATTATGCTATGTTTGTTCATGGTTTAAGACATTAAAAGCTGCTTTCACCATGTTTAACTCACATTCAAGGACTTATTGCCTCTGTGACTACAACTGTGCTACATTTTAATGTTTTCGTGAGGCTAAATTTATAAAAAGTAAAATTGGGAGAAATGTTTGACTCCCGCGGTGACTGTGAGGTGCCTACATTACATAACCTACATTTCCCCATGTGGATATGTCAGAGCCCAATCACCAACTCCCCCATCATCACTGTGGCGTTTCACAATCAACATGAACAAACGGATCAACGCGAGAGCAGATGCTGACAATCACACACGCTCCTCACTGCTCTCAGCAACCACATCCAGCCTGTGCTTAAAATGACCTCATAATCAGCTCAAAGGAAAGGGGGGGGGAAGCTGGAATAGTGAGACAAAATGTAAATGGGAGAAGTATTGAATTTAAGCACAGATGCAACCCATGCACACAACACACAAAAACAGAGAGGGAAGTGAGTCAGCAATCTTTGCTCTCGTCAGGATGACGACAGCTACTTTCATTTCATGGATCAGAGGATTCAATAGCCCTCACAACCTCACAGAGACGCGTGAGCAATTAACCTTTGTGGTCTTGAGCCGATAGCGCTTGGCTGAAATGTCAGTTTGCATCGGTGGAAATGCACCCTGCTTGTGATAAACCTCCAGCAGCTCGGCGGAGAAGAACCGGTCTAACAGATACGGCTGCTACTGGATATGGCACACAATGGCGCTTCAAGGCTGCAGCAAAGGACACTTTGCTAGATTAGTGCTCAGAATGGTTTCAGCGCGGAGAAAACACGCCGCAAAATGATGCATTTTACATATTTCCTTTTCAAACATCTCTGCTGTTTTTCATGTCTTCTGTGTGAGTGACTGTGGGCGCGCTGCCCCTCCAATCACATTTTCCTCTTGAAATGTTAATGAGCGAGGGAGAGGGAGGACTGAGAGCGGGGAAGCCTGCAGTCTCATGTGCATATGGGGAGACGCCGTCATTGGCCAAAAATCAGTGTCGTAGTGGGCCGCAGATTCTGCAGTAGGAGCTTGGCAGTAAGCGAGCGCAACTAGAGCAAGGCAATCAAAGCATTCAGATCTGGGACAACACGTCCATGGTTATTTTGAAAGGCACCCAATGGATCACAGGCTTCTATTTGGGGCTAAACTCAAGCCGGAGTGTGAAAGCTAACGGAATCAGCCAGACATCTCCCTCCTCTCTGTCAGAAACACTCCTGGGGTATTTCAACAATGTCTGGGAGTCTCAAATATCAGCAGGTCTGAGCAGCACAGGAGCATACAGCTGCTGGCATGTCTGTGTGTGTGTGTGTGTGTGTGTCTGTGGATGCACAGAATCGGACACCGTGTTTCTGCATATGCTGCTTCCTGTCAGCGTTGCTGGTATGATTTGTGTAACAAGCAGCTTGAGGCGGCGCCACCTGCGTCCCTGCAGCACCTGGGTGCTGCGTCTTGGTGGACCCGTGTGTGTTTCTTCCCTTCTCGTAGTCGGCAGATCAGCTCAGCCTCGTCACAGACCAAAGTGGAGCAGAGACACTAATCGGCCCCTCATACATTATTCGGTTCTTGGAGCTCGTTGCCGTGGTGATGTGGCGGCACACGTGTTTGTTCCGTATATATTCGGTACAGGTCTGTTCCCGTGTTCGGTCTGTGTGTGTCTTGTTATCGTGGTAGAGTAACACAGCTGGGAGAACTGGTTTCTAGACTGAATGGAAAGTGATTCCAGTACGTTTTAGGGCCAATTTAGGAGTTATAAGCATATTTTGGTGTCGTGAATCTCAATCATTTTGGATCATCGTGACATGAAATCCTCATATTGTCCCCTGCCTACTGCATACACTATTAACCGCGTTCATCCGTGGATACGCTTTCATCACCTGAATGTGTGAGCAGAACTACACAACAATGCAGTGGAGGGCGTGTCCTTCTCCTCGCAGCCTTCTGCCTCCTCTCACTGCAGATTCACAGTGTTTATTGATGTGTAAAGGTGAGCACACTCGATAGTAGACAAATTAAGGCATCAAGTAGTGACTATACTCACTACAGCCCCCCCCCCTTGTGCACTATTGAATAAAACGTTGCTGAAAGAAATGCTATGCAGACTCCTACTTTCTCTCCTCGGTGGGGGTCAAAGGTCACAGATCCCCAGCATTCTATTCAGTCTGGATGCTGCACCGTCTACCACCACCACCTCCTCCTCCTCCTCCTCCTCCAACCCTGGCCTCAGACACACTCCTCTCTGCGCTGTGCGGCAGCCATGAGCAGGCGCTGTACAATCAAAGTGTGAGACGGACCGGCAGCCTGGTGGGACGGGATGACAGAACAGCACTGCAATCTGTTACCCTGTACAACCATCCAATAAAGGAAGAGGAGAAACAGGGTGGGATGGATTCTACTCCTGGGGGAGCAGACAGAACGGGAAGAAGCCCGATAAATGAATTCTGGCTGCAGAAGTCAAACGACCTGCCAGCACCCTGACAGCATCAATTTGTTCTGCTTAGTCGCAAGCAGTCGGGGAGGAAAACAATATCGACGCCGCAAAGAGGGAAAAAGTAAATTTCTTTAATGGAAGCGGCCTTGCCAAATCTCTCTCTTATTGCTCATTTCAAGTGCTGAACAAAAGGTCTCTGTGTTCAAACTCCGTATTTAGTGGTGCTGACACGTGATTCAGACATTTGGGACAATGACAACTTTGTTCATTAGTGCCAGACTGTTTTTCAGGTCAGTTTTTCTGCAAAAACCTCTGTTTCCAGCTGGTGTGTGATGGACGCACCGTGGATCTGGCTGTTACCAGAGCAGCAGACAGCAGCGCTTTGCTCCCAGAATGATTCTTCTGGGTTCTCGGTGGCAGCAGCACAGAGCAGAGACTTAGCGGCATTCCTGTGTGGCTGACAGCTAAGCCCTCCGTTAATAACTAATCCTGCCGTCATGCCTCCAGTGTGATTGGTCCAAGCTAATTACACGAGTTGCTTCCCATGCTGCTGATTGGCTGGTCGTAGGTAAACGCAGCGTGGAGCTGGACATCAGTGTAGGCATGGTAATACATGAACATTTCATGTCACCAAATGTTCCTTCAGTCAAGAGACACATATTTGTATTGTGTCACAGACGAGACATCTTTATTTTGTGAAAATCAATCAAATAATCTTAAATAAGATGATCATGGATCATAAGTCTCATTGCATAGATGAAAGGATTAGGGTCATTCCGTGTCATTTCATCAAATTTCTGAAAATCTTCCCACCTGACCATCTCAGAATGTCCTGAAAAAATTCAAGTACAAAAACACACTTGTTAAAAGGACAAATCCCAAATATTAGGTCTCTACTGTCAACAGTTTTCTCATGAAACATCATTGAATGAAGGGTAGTTTAGACGGTTTTTGGCATCATGCTCTGAAAAGCCATTTTTAAACAGAAATATCTGGAAAACTATGTGTTTACTTCTATTTTTTAGCCTTAATATCTGTGAAACTAATCATCTAAGAGAAGCCATATTTTGTAGAATGTTTAAGCTAACACCAGAGATAGAGGCAGAAGTGATAGAAGTATTTTATCTGCAAAAATGGGAGCTCAGCCACTCTTCAAATGTACTACTTTATTTCAACAAGCCACATTTTAAGTACCTACCATACTAGGTTATCATTGAGCTAAACCCCTGATATTCCATGTCTGGAGGCTATTAGTAACAGCTATGCACTGTAAAAATTTTGAAGGCCACAGGTGAGATAGTTTTCCAGATATAGTCATTTCATCAAATTTCTGAAAATCTTCCCACCTGACCATCTCAGAATGTCCTGAAAAAATTCAAGTACAAAAACACACTTGTTAAAAGGACAAATCCCAAATATTAGGTCTCTACTATCAACAGTTTTCTCATGAAACATCATTGAATGAAGGGTAGTTTAGACGGTTTTTGGCATCATGCTCTGAAAAGCCATTTTTAAACAGAAATATCTGGAAAACTATGTGTTTACTTCCATTTTTTAGCCTTAATATCTGTGAAACTAATCATCTAAGAGAAGCCATATTTTGTAGAATGTTTAAGCTAACACCAGAGATAGAGGCAGAAGTGATAGAAGTCTTTTATCTGCAAAAATGGGAGCTCAGCCACTCTTCAAATGTACTACTTTATTTCAACAAGCCACATTTTAAGTACCTACTATACTAGGTTATCATTGAGCTAAACCCCTGATATTCCATGTCTGGAGGCTATTAGTAACAGCTATGCACTGTAAAAATTTTGAAGGCCACAGGTGAGATAGTTTTCCAGATATTGCTGTTTAAAAATGGCTCTTCAGAGTATGATGCCAAAAAACGTCTAAACTACCCTTCATTCAATGATGTTTCATGAGAAAACTGTTGACAGTAGAGACCTAATATTTTGGATTTGTCCTATGAACAAGTGTGTCTTTGTACTTGAAATTTTCAGGACATTCTGAGATGGTCAGGTGGGAGGCATTTGATGAAATGACACGGAATGACCCTCTATACATTTTTAAAAATGCCATCTATGATGGTGAACTAGACAGCTTATTCAAATCACTTGTGATGCTAATTAGAATTATCACGATCAACTTATTGTGAGTGTATTAAGCTCAGTTAAAATGAAGAACAGGAAGGAGGATGGACTTCACCCCCATGGTCACTCTGATCTGCTGCTCGGCTCCTCTGGGTTCATCACATGTTTGAACCTGCAGCAGGAGGTTCAACATCGGGCACCAAGACTAGCGGTCTGCGTTACAGTTCATTCCAGGTGTCGGAAAAGCCGTTCTTCACCAACGTGGCTCCCACACCGGGCGTTTTCATGTGTAGAGCTGCAGCGACCAGCCGCTTCATCAATGGACAGATGGATTGACCGCTTTGTGAATTCTCTGAAATCGTTCTTTTTCTTCCACACTTAAATATCTTTGGACTGTTGGTCGCACAAAACAAGACCTGAAGATGTCACCTCTGACTCTGGACATTGATCACCACTTTCTGACGTGTTACAGATAAAACTACTAATTAAGCAGATTATTAGATTATGAAAATAATAGTTCAGCCCTACAGACTGTGTCCTGTGGCTCTGGGGAGCGCTTCACTCCACCGTTTCATCAATAAACTTCTGAGCACTAACATGGAGAGAGGAGGATGAACCATCACCACAGCCAACATTCAGTGTCCACAGTGAAGTCAGCATCTTTTTCCTGAAAAGTTCGGAGATATTCAACTTGAAGCACTTAGTAGGCGGTGCACTCAGTAAAAAAAAAAGGTGTGCAGCACTTTTTCTTTAGCCGGTTGCAAACTTCCCTTCATGGTGTCCATATACATTTGGTCATACATATAATTACTGGTGACTTATATTCCATGTATCACACTATCATCCAGTACACCTCCATCTGCTTACTGTCACTGCTTCCCATAGTGTGTTCATAAGAGTGTGTACGTGTGTGAAACGTGCATCACACACACACCCACACACCCACCTAATAAAAGCATATAAGCCTTGTCATGTAAAGGTCAAATATCACTTGTAGAGGAACAAAGAGGCTTCAGTACTTCCTGTTTGGTGGATTAGCGTTCAGAGGAAGCAGATTACATGCAGCAGCAAAAAAAAAACGTCACGTCGACTATTAAATTAGTTGTCGACGATTTTAATAGTCGACAACTAATTTAATAGTCGACGTGACGTTTTTTTTTTTTAAACTTTGTTTTCTCTCTCAAAACTGCTGCGGCACCTTCCTCTGCCGTGTCTGCCTTTGCGTCCTTGACACACATGCGCAGTAGTCGTAATCTGGGTCAGCCTTGATGTCACCGACGGGCTTTCAGGTATCATGGCTACCCGGTGGCAACGGGGCTCAAAAGTGTGGGAGCATTTTAAGAAAACAAAAGAAAAGTGTGCAATGCAATATCTGCAAGACAGAACTTGCCTTTCACTGCAGCACAAGTGCGAAGGAAGCACGTTGTGACTGACGACGATGAAGAGGGACCGGCGTCTCGGTAAGTTAACTGGCTAGTTAGCTAATATTAGCGTAAACAGAGAGCTAACTTACTACTTACTCATATTGATAGCTGTAAACATTAACATTAGCGATGACTATTTGATTAATTAGCCTTAGCACACATATTTCATGTGTTTTCTGTATCGTTATAACAGTGATGTGTTTGAATAGGAAATGTGGTAACGCTAATGTTTTCTAACGTTATGTTTCAGTGCTAAAAAAGTATGTTCTTCTTCAATGGACAGCTTTGTTACAAAGCCAGCTACATGCACACCTCAGCAAGCAAATGTTCTGACTGAGTCCATACTGAACATGTTGGTGACGGACATGGGACCCCTGTCCATGGTGGACGATGAAGGGTTTAAAGAGATGATTAAACAGTTCAACCCGGATTATCATGACAACTACTATCATGAGCATATTTCATTAAAGGTTTAATGAACTATCATCTTAATTGTCTTCATTTTTAGTTAGCATATACCTTAAACACTTCAAGCTGAAAGCTAATGATTGTTATATAAGAGCAGCTGCATGCTTTTACTATAAACTGTATGTTATACATTCAATTTACATATGATCCGATTAGTCGACTAATCGAAAAAAATAGTCTGTGATTAGTTGACTATCAAAATAATCGTTTGTGGCAGCCCTATGCAGCAGTGAAGTTGCTGTGTTGCACTGGTGAATTAATGACTGCTGTTAACATGTTGCTAATATTATTGCATCGCTTGCAGCACTGTAAATAAGCGTGTGAGCCTCAATCATCTACTTAACATCACATTAGTCCCGTTTCTGTGAATCCCACTCAGCTGAGATGAAGATAACAGGATGTGTCACACACATGCACTGCCAGTATGATCACATGGGGGGGATCATCACAGCTCCATTTCATGTTGATTTTTAAGACTATTTTGCAAGTTAATAAACAGTACAACCAAACTAATTTCCCTATTTAAAAACATATAGCCCAACAAGGTAAAAAAACTGAAGGAATAACGGACCATTAAAGTACCTTTTCAAACAGATTTGAATCAAATGTAGAAGTGCAATTTTAGCCTTTTTGACATGGTTTAGACTTGTGCTCAACTCCCAAAATGAACATTGGTTTGAAAAGGGCAACAACAACACTTAAGTTAAGTGCACTCTTGCTACATAACATTGATATAAAATCTAACATTGGTAGCAATTGTAACAGTCCGGTATCTTATTAGACACAGATCCTCAGCCAAACCCGTCTATTCACGTTCTGCTCTTTGAGGTAGCAGTATGTAACATTCTCAAAAACATGAAAAGTAGAATAGAAACTGAACAAGACATCAATGAGGAAAAGCTTCAAACAACAGAAATAGTAAATGTTCCAGGCCCTTAGATGGCGCTGTTTCTGCTACAAAAATACACCAAAAACAGAGGAGAAGAGATGTGCAGAAAGCTTGTATAAAGCTGTGTACAAGCTGTCTTTAATCCTTTTAGCTCAGTGTAGTGGCAGAGGTACGATGGCGTATTAGGGCCACTGTAGAGATTCGAGAGAGGTGCCAATATTCGGAGAAAAAAGTTGCAAATTTATAAAGTAGCAATTTTGCTACTTTATAAAATCATAGATTTGCTAGTTTTAAAGTAGCAAATTTGCTACTTCATTATAGTGGTCATAGAGGAAGTAAACACGTTGCTTGACCGGATGTTTGCCGTTGCTATGACAACAAGTGAAAGTTATGGCTATATCTTAGCCCAACCACCCGATCAATATACACACACAAGATGACAATTTGAAAAACTGGGCTGCACGGTGGTGTTGTGGGAAGCACTGTCGCCTCACAGCGAGAGGGCCCTGGGTTCGATTCCCATTACATTTACATGTAAGCCTGTGATAGACTGGTTACCTGTCTGTCTCTACATGTCAGTCCTGTGATAGACTGGTTACCTGTCTGTCTCTACATGTCAGTCCTGTGATAGACTGGTTACCTGTCTGTCTCTACATGTCAGCCCTGTGATAGACTGGTTACCTGTCTGTCTCTACATGTCAGCCCTGTGATAGACTGGTTACCTGTCTGTCTCTACATGTCTCCCTGTGATAGACTGGTTACCTGTCTGTCTCTACATGTCTGTGATAGACTGGTTACCTGTCTGTCTCTACATGTCAGCCCTGTGATAGACTGGTTACCTGTCTGTCTCTACATGTCAGCCCTGTGATAGACTGGTTACCTGTCTGTCTCTACATGTCAGCCCTGTGATAGACTGGTTACCTGTCTGTCTCTACATGTCTCCGTGTGATAGACTGGTTACCTGTCTGTCTCTACATGTCAGCCCTGTGATAGACTGGTTACCTGTCTGTCTCTACATGTCAGCCCTGTGATAGACTGGTTACCTGTCTGTCTCTACATGTCTCCCTGTGATAGACTGGTTACCTGTCTGTCTCTACATGTCAGCCCTGTGATAGACTGGTTACCTGTCTGTCTCTACATGTCTCCCTGTGATAGACTGGTTACCTGTCTGTCTCTACATGTCTCCCTGTGATAGACTGGTTACCTGTCTGTTACTACATGTCAGCCCTGTGATAGACTGGTTACCTGTCTGTCTCTACATGTCAGCCCTGTGATAGACTGGTTACCTGTCTGTTACTACATGTCGGCCCTGTGATAGACTGGTGTGATAGACCCAAACGTGCACGACTTCTGCATTTCCACACAAAAAACATTTCCGTGTGCACTGTAGCACGATACTAATGGTCTCTCTGTAAAGGCAGACCATGGAGACATTTGAGACATTTTAAGCGTTTACACTCGTCTAATATGGCAGACCTCTACTGCAGACACACTAGCACATCCAGATGGGACTGTGACAAAAACAGATCAAGTTACTGTCTCCACAGTGCTGACGTCAGATATATCAAGAGTGGACTGCAGCAGAGCCCAGATATCAACATGTTAGATAAGCGGGACGTCCCAGGATTGTCTCTCATTTCACACATGACTCTTTGAGTCTGCATCTCTGCTCAGAGCACACAGATTACACGTGTCCCTTAAGTAGAACAACAGACAATGCCTGAAGAACTATCACACTCTTGTTGATCCACACTGGACAAATGTCTCGCTACCATCTGCAGAGTGGTCAAAGGTCAGAGTCAGTTTGGGGCATCAGATACAGCAGTAAAGTCTCTTTTTTGCTTATAGTTGATGTAGTATGCATACAATGCAACGCTCAGTCTGCTGCAGGATTTTGGGTCAACGTTCAACAACAGAAATAAAATAGGAGTAGAAGGGACATTTTTATTTTGTGCCATTGCCAATGCCAGTTCTGTGTAAAGTCAACTTTTACAGTGGGAGCATTACCAAGCATAGAGAGACAGAATAAATGAGTCACTTTTAAAAACTTAATGCTTCATCCACACTTTGATCACACCGTAGGAAACAACATTGATATCTATATTAACACTGTAAACGGCGGTGCTTGTGCACATGGTGGTGCTTGTGCAAAAGGTATTAACAGTCCACAGACGTGAGACAAGAGTGAGCCACACAATATCTGCGCCAGTGGTATGTCTAAAATAATAGATGACACAATATTTGTCCCTTGCTGTTGTACATAGTTTTTTACCCCACTGGGGACACAGGTTTTGGGTGGGGTGGGGGCAGTTGACGGAGCAGGACCCGGGCCTGGTGGCAGTAGCCTGAGGTCTGTTGCAGTACCACATGAAGTGCAGAGACAGCGTGGGACACAGGGACTCTTGGTACAGAGGAAAACAATGGCCAGCCAGCCTTCAGTCACTACAGCGGAGCAGCTGACAAAGACAGGAGGAGAGAGGGGGACAAAGACATTAAGGAGGGGGGGAGGTGCAAAGAGTCCCACTGGCTGTTTTCTCCAGGAGGGAGGGAGACATAAAGGAAGACAGAAAGGACTGGGGAGAAAAACAAAGCCACAGTAGCTATACTTGACAGCTGCGGCAACCATGGAGAGTGGTGGGAGGAGGAGAGGGATAAGCCGACATGGTTTGAGGCTTTCTCTCAGCCTTTACCGTCCTCTGAGGAGGACAGGTGTGTAAAGCTGAGCAGAAAAGAGCCTTCCACCTATTCTATGAAGGAAAGCTTTCATTGTGAATCACAATCACCTGTGTGCTTCGACATGAGCGCACGCAACCTCACAATATGAGCCCTGTTCACCGACAGCCTCCATCCTCGTCAGAGCCATTCCAGTTGGACTGCTTCTGCCCTGCAGTTAAGTGAAGGTCAGATCCTCTTTATACTCTCTCTGTGAAGCAGTTATGGACTCCTTTTGATGCTGGAAGAACAACCGTCGACTCTTCTCTCTTATGTAACCCACATGCTTCACAATAAGACAGCTGAGGTTTGCTTGCACTCCTGAGGGCAATCTACTCCGACCCTTTCAGAAACACACTCTATACAACCGGCAGCAGTGAACAATGTATGTGTCCCTAGAAGAAGCTGACGGCTGAGATACAGCAGCAGAAAACTAACGGTTCCAACGCAACATTAAGTCAAAAATAAAGACGTTTGTTTCCTATCAGATAGTGCCATTACATTATCATACATGTCAGTACTGTACCAAAATGGTATTAGAACGGAAGCAGCATTTCAATGGTGTAACCAGCACAAATGCAAACACTCACACAAAAAAAACAGTGATGTCACAGTGAGGTCTGTGTAGGGAGACAGGGAGAAAACCTGAATGATGAAGAACTTATGGGAAGAACAGTTGTTTTATGCCATAAACGTAGGGTCCGACATAAACGCCACAAGACACAGAAGTCATTTGAGGCAAACGTTCAACATCCAAAGGAAAGATCCCGTCTGGCTTGATTCATTTGCGGATTATATATTTAGTTTATATTACTAAAAAAATGAAGGTTGCGAAGATATACAACTCACGATGTGGTGCAGCTCTTCAAATAACTGTTTCAAAAATTCTGTTTAGAATGATGCAAAACAGAAAGGCTGCATCTCATAACTATGGAAGGGGGAATTCAATGATTTATCATTCAACAGAATAGTTATTGGAGAGATAAGATAATCGTAAATATATGAGTGACTTGAAAATGCTTTTAGATAATTGCCACTGACAATAACCAGATAATAATGACATGGAATACACACAGTTACATCAGAAACACAGCTCTGCAGTCATTACTAGGACAAGAACCAAGAGCCACTAACACCTGCTCTACTTCCCTCTCGGCCAAGTAGCCTAAGCCTCGGCACCGCCACCCACATTCACTGAGCCTGCTTTTGGACAGCGCAGAACCAATGCTACTCACAATG
Source organism: Chelidonichthys spinosus (assembly GCA_029853015.1). NCBI lineage: Eukaryota > Metazoa > Chordata > Actinopteri > Perciformes > Triglidae > Chelidonichthys > Chelidonichthys spinosus. The sequence continues at coordinate 2,371,982 of CM056837.1, forward strand.
TAGTGTGGGGTCCTCATGTATGAAAACATGGTCCAAAAGAGAGAGGAGTCCAACAGGAGGCTGGGGGGTCCCGGGCCTGAGAGTATAGATGTGGCAGCTACTGTAACAACCTCACTGCATCCAGACTGTCGTCACTCAGAACAGAAGAGGCCTCAGCGGCCGATTAAAGGATCTTCAGATCTATTTAGGGCTCTGTGCGCACCTTAAATAGGAGCACTCATTAGCTGAGCGACCTGAGCCTCTCAGAAACACAGGGAGAACAGGAAAATACAGATGAAGAAGGAGGGGAAGAAGGGAAAGAGACTGATTGGATTGCCTGACGGGTGGCCATGCTCAAAGTTCACCCAACAGGGCCACATAAAAGGTCAGAGTTCATGATCCTGGGGTCATAAAATGTGCGGTTCACACGCTCCAGACACTGCTCTGAAAGTAACCGAGATATAAGACAAAAACAACCAATCTCAGCGATGTCGGAGCAACACAAACAACCCAACAACCCAGTTCTTTATGTAGAACATAACACCCAACAGGCTGCCATCATCGAAGCCACCGTGTTTCCTCTTCTTTGTCAAGTGTCGGAGGGAGATTATCGACATTAGATTTTGGAGTTGTGGGTAAATCTGCCAACAGCTGTGTGTGAAAACAAAGTGATCACAACTGATCCCGACGCCCCCTTTCACTGCTTCCTCCCAGGCTGTCAGTGGGAAGGTCAGCCAAAATACATGAGGATGACAGATTAGAGCCATTATCTACCTCGTTAGTGGAGTGGCAGATTGGTGGGAGGAGCCATCTGTCCCAGGGACGTCACCATGTTGTTGTGCCGAGCCAGGTGAGAGAAAGACTAGTGACAGTGTTTACAGCAGCAGAGACACTCATGTAAACCCTGTGCAGGGTCGGAGGTCGTCTACAGACTAGCACTGGATCAACCAGGAGGCAACCTCCGGTTCTGAAGAGTGAAGCCATGCTGAAGTTCCTTAAATTTGCATTACTGGCTATCAAGGAGCGACTCTGGTTGGAAAAAGTATTGTGATTATGGAAACCTGTTTTTGGGACTATGGGAGGAACAGTATATTTTTTTCAAATTACAACCCATTTAAAGAAGAAATTGTGTGTTGGGGCAGGTACATAGATGATATCATTTTATTCTTTTCTGGGTCAGAAGAGCTCCTGGATTTCCATGTCTATGTGAACAACTTGAACAAAAAACTGAAGCTGGGCTTAGAATATGACCTAAAGGTCATCAATTTTTTGGACCTGCAGATCTCAAAAGATGACCAAGGGTACTTGCACACCTCCATTTTTAGAAAGAAAACCGACCGCAACACTGTATTGCATGCAGACAGTTTTCACCCCCCATGGCTCATTAAGAATATTCCCTATGGACAATTGCAAAGATTAAGACGTATATGTGATTCTGATCAGGATTTTTTAAAATCAGTCCATGGACATGCAGCAGCGTTTTAGACAGAGAGGGTATAAATCTGAGCTTCTTACTCAGGCTCATCATAGAGCTTTATCACTGGAGAGGAAGGAGTTGCTTAGCCATAAACCTAAACAGGAACAAGTTCAGAAACCCTATTTTGTCACTCGCTACAGCAAAGAAGCTGTCCAGATCAAACATATGATAAAGAAAAACTGGGATATCATTGAGAGTGACCCTTCTTTACTAGAGGTATTCCCTGAACCGCCGGGTATCAGTTTTAGAAGGGCCCCCACCATCAAGGATAAATTAGTGAGGAGTTATCTTCCTGCTCACAAACCAGACACCTGGCTGTGGTAACTGTAAATGCTGTGAAAACATGGTTAAAACAGACACTTTCAGAGATGCGTTTAGCAACAAAATGTATTCTATTTCTAGTTTCATAAATTGCACACTACTCATGTTCTGTACCGACTTGAATGTATCTGTGGCTGTTTCTATATAGGCCTTACTAAAAGAAAACTGAGGGACAAAGTGGCGGACATAAATATGATCATCTTGTTAATGGTCAAATTAGTCTGTCTATTGACTCTGTGATTATTTCAGAAGTAGAACTTCTTCAGGTCCCTGATAGTGCTACTAGAGTGCTCCTGCATGGTCCTCCCGCAGGCCTGGAGGAGCACTGCACAGATCTAAGGTTTCACAGCTGAACTTGATTTTACTATAATTACTGGGATGTGTCTCTTGTCTAAATCCACCCTGAGGAAGGCGCAAGCCAACACGCGTTGTTGTTTTGTTTTTTTTAATTACCCACTAAAATAAAGGGTTTTTAACTTTTTCAAACTCACCTGAGTGCCTGTACTTTTTTTTTTTTTTTGATTAAGTATTCTGATTGTCTGATTGATTATTATAAGACAAGCTTTTCTAATGCACACAATTTTAAAAATGTGAAAATATAAATACAATAATATAATATAAAATATAATATAAATTAACCAGCTCTATTTTTTTCTTCCAGAGCTACTTTTGTTAAGAGTGAAGGGGGGTGGCGCTTGCTTTTAGCACTGAATGTGGCTTTTTTCATGAGTAAATGACCCGTCGTTCCCTGAACTCAATGTGCAGGTCTGGGATGTCGGAGGTGTTTCCGCCGTTAGCCATGCATGTCTTTAAACACCATTTCCACAGTGGTGCATCGGTGTTTACTGCTCGCCTTGCTCATTTGTTTTTAAGCTAAAGTACGGCCATATTGCACTTCACGCCCCTGGTTTGTCCACACGTTGTGGCGTGGTGACAGTTGCAGCAGCCATTCTCCTCTCCGTGCTCCTCTCTCTCTCTCGCTCTCTCCTTCAATGTCGCCAAGCTTTCCTCCTGTTCCGTTTGTTGCTCCAGTCCACGCTGCTCGCTAACTTGTTAGCTGTTTCCTCCGGCGTGCTTGCTTTTTCTTTTTATCTTCCCAAGCTGCGGCTTGCTCCTCGTCCTCTCAGCTGTAGTTACAACGCGGTGAAGTACCGGTCCCGTCCAAATGCAATATAGTACCGTTTTAAATGCCTCAGTACCCCGGTACCAAATTAGTACCGGTATACCGTGCAACCCTAGTCTGGACGGAGATGTCCCGTCTATCATTGAGGAAACAGTAACACCTAACATGATGATAACAGCTCAAAGTCAAGGCCGAGTATTCAAGTTTATTAGTCTCCTCTTGATTTCTTTGGCCGATACCGGCTGTGGAGACGAAGACGAGTGTGTCTGTGCTGGAACAGACGACGACTCATTTCTGGTGAGAACAGAGAGGCTTGGCTGCGGTGCATTGGGGGGATTAACCCCAGTGAATCAGGTTAATTGAAAATCAAACACACAATTGGGAGTGCTTTTATTATGCTTTAGGTGTGGCGGCAAAATCAGAAAAAGGATCAGTGTGTAGCTTGTGATTGTGTTTTAACACTGCAGATGCATTCGTGTGTGTTTGCTCTGGTGTAGCGGATTCCTAAATGCTCCTCCTCTCCAGAATGTGACCCAGATAAGCGCCACACCACCACCCTAGAGGTTCAGTGGCATAATTCCACACAGCTCCCTCTTTGCTCCTCTGCTGCCACACTCCCAAACCAGAAGCTTGGTGTGCTACACAGAGATATACAGCATGTGTGTGTGTGACTGTGTGTGCATGCACGTTAGCATGTAGGCCAGAATATTCGGGCCACCCGTTGGTGTCACAGGCTCTGCATGCTGATTTTGCAGCGCAACGCTGAGCGGCGGGTTGTACCACTTCAACAGGTGATAGCCACCCACAGGGGAAACGGAAACTTCCTCCCAGACGAAACCCTCAAAGCAATACGCTGCCGAACACACAAACACACCGGCCAACCAACGCAGGGAGTGGTGTGCTTCAGCTTGAGCTGAAAGACAACTTTGGTGATGAATTCCACCTCCCCTCCACCTCCCCTGTGACAGTGGTACGACCCAAGGGGGGAGGGGCTCTGTGTGTGCATGAACACATCCCTGCGTGCTGATTGGACAGGATGACCGGGCACTGTCTATTTTTTGCAAAACAAACAACAGGCTCTATGTGCATGTAGAGGCGCCGTTTTTCTTTTTTCCCCTAAAACCGAATGATTTATGTTGTTCTATCGGAGAATAGTGTCGGCTTCAGTGAATATGATCAAAAAAATGTTGCCGACTGGGATTTTAATTCAATGCATGGCTGCAAATGTAAAAAGTAAAAAAAATTGAATTGTACTGATTTAGACAGAACTTTTAAGTTACAAACATTTTGATGAGTTGACATGTTGACATAATGTCTGTAATTACATCAACATAAAAACCAGGATCACCACTGACGTCACCACTAGGCTTGTTCAGGATGGTCTTGGCTTGACTTGACTTATCACGCCGATGAGAGCTGCAGGTGTCTGAGGGGGCGGGCTATAAAAGAAACCGTAGACAAACGCTGTCAAGTCGGACAACAAAGTCAACGTGACTATGGTGCTCAAGCGATAAAACACAGCAGTAGGGTTGGGCGGTATGAGCAAAATCTTATATCACGGTATGAATAATTTCATATCACGGTAACGGTATATATCACGGTATGATTTCCCCCCCTGTAAATTCAATTGATGGCTCAAAAATAACCATACTGTCGCATTTGATAATTTTCCCCTTTTATTTTAATTTTCTCACAGCAGCATAACATTATTTTAAAGAAAAGTATAATAATATAATAAATAATAAGCCACAAAGAATGTGCAAATGTCTGGTAAACATTTGAACTCCAGCTTTAACTTAAGCTATAGTGTGTGTGCAAATATAAACACAGAGCTCCATCTTAATAAGAAATAAAAATAACATGAGAAAAAGTATGCATCGTGATGGCCTCCGTTATCTCCCTCCATCGATGTGATTTATTGTCATACGGGGTGCCTTTGGCGAAAGACTCATACTACTGCTACTGTTTAACTTTAAGTGGTGGAAGAGGTTACCGGTGTTTAAACCTCCAGCAGCAACAGTCGCGCGACACTCTTTGCAGAGTATCGCTTTTTGTTCGTTGTCGGATTTTCTAAATCCGAAAAAGTTCCAACAGACGTAGCGCCCTTTTTCGGAACGAGTTGGGTGGGTCGCGCTGCCTCCGTTTCCTCGTGACGTTCACTCTCCGCCTCCGCCATGATTGTTATTACTCAGGTAAAGCTGTTTCTTCTGTTGTGGAAAAATGAATCTGCCCAATAAAGATCAACAACCAGGATCAGCTTTTTCTCCAAGGTTTATTCCACTAAGTATTCTCATCTGCAGAAGAAAGTACTGTTCACCCCTGCCTTCTGATGCAAAGGTTCAGAATCAGCAGGAACGACCCTGAGTCTAACAACAATCTCCCTTTTAAGGAGGAGGAACCATGGACAAAGGACGGATCATGTCCTATCTTACAAAGACAAGTTGTCCAGGCAAGGTCAAGATTTACAGAACACAGGCGTCATAGGCCTGAAATTATCTTATGTCAATGTGGCACTCATGTTCATATCATAGACAAACAGGCATTAATTTTCGTCATAGCATAACAGTCGGAAAGGAGATGCGGATCGACGTCTGACCTGACAAATATTCTGATAATAAATTACAGACATCCAAAATTCCCATTACACTTCTTCGTCGTGCTCATGCAACCACGCAAGCAGTCTGCTGCAATGCCCGCAGTGCCCCGTATGTCGAGGCGGTGTAATTACAGTGACTCAGAGCGATGCCGCAGACATCTGCGCTTTCTCCGGTATAAACGGTATTGCAAAATCTCTACCGGTGGACACTTTTATACCGTCACACGGTATAATACCGTCATACCGCCCAACCCTACACAGCAGCAAACCAAAGAGGATATGTTATATATATATATATATATATATATATATATATATATATACATACACACATACACATATATACACACACACACATGCAAGGCAACATGTGGAAGGCATTTTTTTTCAGTATATTTGTATTATCATTCTATGTTGGTATTAACCAGACCTCACATATAAATAGGCCTACTCACAACACAATGCACACAACTTTAGATCAAGCCATGACATCAAAGCGACCAAAATGAAAAGTATCATTCCACCACAAGGTGGCTGCCGAGTGCGGACCTGAACACACGTCATTGAACTTTTAACCAATGAAAACCATTCCGCTGTAGCGGAGGTGTGGACAAGCCAGTTGCAGCCGTCGTAGACCGCGCTGCCAAGCGCTGCAAGAAGCGGCTCTTAAAAACTTGTTCCCACGATGTTTTGGGTCACATGATATGGTCGCGATGACTTTGCAGTCGGCTGCAAAGTCGGACACAATTCTAGCCATCATGCATCGCTTTCAACCCACAATACATCACGTTAGGTAGCGCGCTGTAGGCGGCTACATCAAGTCGAACTCCCCTACTGTTGGGTTTCCAAAGGAACTCTGGGAGATGAAGTCCCAGAGGCTTGCCTGAAGTTCCATCTACCCCCGAAGAGGCTGCTAGAAGCAACGTATCTCAAATCTTACAGAACTTAAAGCTGCAGTCGACAAGTCTGGCAGATGGAGTTGACTGAAATTTCAAATGTTTACAACACTCACGCCCCTCCCCCTCTTCCACCGAGCTCCTCCGCTCCCCCCCATCGATGTTAAAAAAACATGTTTAATTCTACCAATAATTAAGTAGTTAGTAATTAAAATTACCTTTGATTGCAGAAGAGAAGTGAATTCCCCCAACTCAATCTAGTGTGTTGGTTGAACTTAAGTTGTCATAACTTAAAAAGATTAATGGAAATTGTTGCGTTCATTTTTGTTGTTAAGACAAAGCATTCATTTAAAGTGATGAAACACTTGGACTGGTGGTCAATTCTGAATAATATTTTGGTCATGTATCAGTTAAGAATTCTAAAATATGTTTTGGTATTCATTTGTTATCTTACACTATGACAATCTGGATACGTTGGGTTACTTATGATGGGCATTTGTCATTGTTGAATAGATAATAATGACCATGTCCTTGTAGCGATGGAGCCAAGAAACACGGGCTAGTGGGCTACACACAGTTAAAAGGGCACATTTAAATCTCCCCCCATTGGCCCACATACCATGACTCAGGGTGTTTGAGCATCTGTGTGTGATGGGGGTGGACGTGCAGTGACAGAAAGGTGCATTGTGTTCTGTCCGTAGGGGTCATGGGTCACTCAGCCCACCACCCCGAGACTGCCAAGCCAGCCAGCCCTCCCCTCCCCACATCCATCCAGAGAAAAGTTCCAGCAGCAGAGCAGCCACTGTAAAGCCATTGTTGCACACCGTCCCTCTCAGAGAGAGGGCTGCCTTGTCATCTAGGCTGCCTGGTCACATGCTTGGTGTGTATGTGTAATGAACTGCATCATCAGTTGGCTGCTGGTCTGCGAGTCACACTGAAAACATGACCACATACTGAACTCTGGACATGCCGACCAACTCCTGATGTACACATCAACACATCCTTGGCGTCCTACCTAGGGTAATACACAGATGCTGCAACAAGAAAATTCTTCTCAGATTTGATATAATCAATGCCTACATGGAAAAAAACACACATATGATCCTCTTAAATAATCATGCTGGTCCTCAGTCTCATCACAAAACAGTCACCTACAGCCCTGTGCACTTACCCAGGCTCTAATCGATCCAAGCAAACAGCCTTGCTCCCTTTCGTCCTCTGAGTGACCCATAAAAGGGTCTTGGTTGGGTAATTGATCGTCACAGAGCTGCTTCTGTAGAAAGCAATTAAATTTCCACTGGGCATGTCTTGGCACATTAGCGAGAATGGTACTATTGTTTTATCAGGCCGGCAATGGCACGCAAAGGCAACCCCGACAGCCAAATTGTCCGTGGCCCATTGACAGAATGTGCACCGGGGTGAGCAGGAACCTCGGAGACTCGGTAACCTTGAGCCATGAGGTGGTCCTAGACTGCTGAGTAGTGCTGACAGGGAGCAACATTGGTATCCCTGGGTTGAATGGAAGTAGCAAACAGGGTCAGTGGGTTTGCTGCAGAGTAACAATCGGATACTGGATTGGGGCCCCCATGAGCACAGAGATGGTTAAGAGGAGCTGGTATGAAACCGGTTTCCATTTCCTGGTCAGGGAACTGGAAGTGCAGCCACTTTTTTCTTCAGGAAGCCACAACAACATTGGATGAGCGATTGAGATACAAAAACGGTCCCTTTAAGGATGAAGATGATCAACTGTATCAGATAATAGCTGGTTCTTCTGACAAAAAGTCAAAAGATGCCCAACACAATGGGCTCAATCTCAATTTATTTGTCTCACTTGCATTGGAAAAGTCACAGAGGAGGCGTGGCTTACCTCCATGTAGACACCAACAACACCGAAACCAAAAACACATCGGCTGGTGTACCACCGCTGGATGAACCCCAAATAAACTATTTAGTAGGGATAGACCGATTATCGGCCGGGCCGATTATCGGCGCCGATATTCAGCATTTTGACGCAAATCGGCATCGGCCTTTTTCTTTAATCCGACGGCCGATAAGAGATCAATTTAAAACTGGGTTATTTTGGCTCTGATGGAGCCGCGCCTCTCAGCCACTACTCTGTCTCCAGCATTGTCCCACCCACAGCACCATCTGATTGGTTACACACAGAGCCATGGCATGCGTAACAGCCAATCAGCAGTGAAAGCTGTGCATGCTCAGTGCTGCTCACACACGCGGCGGCGAGGAGAAAAAGTTTCGCCGAGTGGAGAAGCTGCGGAGCGCAGATATACGTTTCGAAGATAAGTTAACGCAGCAGACTCTCCTGAAATTGTAATAAACATCCCAGTCCTTTACAACTCACAACTACTAGTAACGTTACCATGAGCCCAAAACACAAACATAAGCGGTAGCTCTGCTTGCTCGCAGTCCCTCCAGAGGTGTCTGTTAACTGAGACCCATTGTATTGTATATGCTACAAAATATCATGTTGTCTTTAGAGTGTCATAACTCCGTAATGGTTTGCGCTAGAAACATGCGTTTTTTCCAAACGGGGCTAAATAACGGTACCCTGCTTCCCCATGTGAGCGATTTATTTCTGACAACAAAACGAATGCGTAAAGTTGTAAAATATGTGACTAGATGTCTCCTCGTCTCCGTGGCGCATTTCTCCGTTTTGTTTATGTATATTGTCGATAATTTCTCATCCGCCATCTTGCTAGTGACGTATAGAGTTACGTTTATGTCTCGGACACTCCTATTGGCTCCCGTGGCAGCTTTTACAGCCAATCGCAAAGCCTGATTTACGCTTGGCCGTGAGTTGTTGTGTTTGCCCAAACGGGAGACACAGAGGAGTTCAAATCAGAGAAAAGGATAGTCAAAAAGTTACTGTAGTGATAGAGAAAGTTAAATACATAAATGGCACAGAAGAAGTACACTATATACACACATATTTAGGGAAGGGAGAGGAAAGGACCATTGCTGGCAAAACAAAACGCCCATGGACACTACTCAAAATAATATCCATATTTCATAGACAGAAGCAGCTTATTATTATTATATTATTATTAATATTATTATATTATACATGTTGCAATTCTGAAAAGCTGTTTAATAAACATATGCTTAAAGGCATTTAAAAGAAGTGTTGGTGTTTTGACACCAGTATTTTCACTTTTACTGCAAATGAATATCGGCTCCGAATATCGGTTATTGGCCTCCTTGACTACTAATAATCGTATCGGTATCGGCCCTGAAAAAACCATATCGGTCTATCTCTACTATTTAGCTGTGATTTCATTCAATAAATGGAAGAAAAGGATGCTGAAATAACTCATTATAATGATTGTGATCGGTAAAAAGTGTTAGGACTGTAAAAAAGTCCTAACAAAAAGCAAACAACTTTTAAAATGCTTGTTTTCTGAATGCAGTCTGGAACGATCTGAGCTAGGCTATTCTCTGGGCAACCACAGACGGACTCAATATTTGTTTCCTGCATTTCTGATTTAGCGACCACAGGATCAGTGACGACAGGAGGAGAATCTCATGTCTCACCGAAGTAAAATATTTCAACTTGCAGGAATACGCAAATTACATTATATGGTGATATGGCAAAAATATATCACAATTTTTTTCAGGCAGGATCACGATCCACAATCTTATCATGATTCCTTTTCATGTTGGTTTTTAAGACTATTTTGCAAGTTACTGAACAGTACAACCAAATTAATTTCCCTGTTTAAAAAAATATAGTCCTACAAGGTAACAAAACTGAAGAATCGTTCACAATCTAATATCGTCATATCACACACCCCTTCACTGCAGACACTAACATAAACCTGTCATATCAGTACATCTGCTGGATTAGTGTTTTTCTGTGTTGGGGATCATTGAGGATACATGGACACCAGAATTTACAGTGGGGGAAATTATTGTGGAACCAGTGGCTCCCCAACTTTACAACTCAACTCTACAAAAATTGCAAATAAAGTCAATCACAAATGACAGCTTTTACTATTATTATTTAGCAAGATACAGGCAACATGATGCTTGTTCCCATTTAGCACACATGCAAACCTATTCTAACCTGCATCGTCCCTAAGTGTTGCTACTTTGATTGGAAATCATGTTTTAGAATCTTTGAGTGAAGCAGCCGTTTTCTCTTTGACAACGTGTGACGCATTACCAAGGCACTGGGCACTGGAGTGGCAGCCGTCTGATTTGAATATGTCACCATGGTTGCAAACACCCACTCATTTCAGATCAATAGAGGCTCAAGAGCCCGCTGATTGGCTGACAAACCTCTCTACTGACCACAAGGAGGGGTCCTGGCCAGGCCACAGAGCAGCCAAGTAACCCTGAACTCGAAGAGAGACGATTACTCGCCTTTCAATTACCACCAGGGGTCTCGAGCGAGAGACACAAGTAAGGAGAATGAATGTGAATGAGACAAACAGCAAGGAACAAGCAATGAATACTAGGCAGGGCTGTAAACTAACGGTCGCCACTCGCCAAATGCGACTAAAATATTCCCCTGGCGACTTAATTGTGGAGTGATACATGCCATGGGGCGGGTAAATGTTTGTCCCGATGGTCGTGCGCTTGCAATAAATTATGCACGATATAACAAAACAGTGTAGTAGCTGTAAACCGATAAATTATGACGGTAGCAAACGTCAAGCTAAACCGGTGATTTGTTGTGTGTCACACTGAAGTAGCGCCCCCGATGTCACCGCTGTAGAAAATAGTTCCCCCGAAGCAACGTAGCGTGCGCGTCACCGCTCTTTAAAAGTTTGGCGCAGTGAGTGTGATTCACACCGGCCGCGGATAGCCTAGTCTATTTTTTGCGTGTGCCGCCAGCGAACACGTCAATTCTGGCAGTTAATCACACAAAGAAACACGAGACAATCCGGTCAATTTTCAAAATAAAAGCAGTTTTCAAAATAAAATACCGCGATTGACAAATGCGATCATATTTGTTGTGCACTGGGAAAGTGGAAGACTGACAGGGAATGGCTTCAGTACGACGACTCGACGGGTGTCATGTTTTGCTCCGTCTGCCGGACACAGGGCAAGAAAAACAGCGCGGATATTTAGTTCTGATGAGTAATTAATGAGTGTTTCCTGTGTCACAGTTTTGCACTGTTGAAGTTTTCAATTTGCAATGTTTCAGATGAAATGAATGAAATTAAATTAATAATATTAAAATGTATTTCTAAATACTTTGGCCTCTTTTCTAAGCATGTACTGCTCTATAATACTGTTATCTCAATGAAAAGTACTGAAACAGATGTATATGCAACAAAAAGAGGCAATTTATGTACTTGGCCGGTAGATTCTTTCATCTACCGGTTCCCTTGGCAGGTGAGCCAAAAAGTTAGTTTACAGCCCTGATACTAGGGCTGCATGAACAAAACTGACACTGCAATATTTTTTCATGCAATATATGTGCATTTTCCAAATCTAATATTACCCTACATTTTGTACAATTTTACTTTGTGAGGTAAATTAATAGTCTAGATCTATAGTATTTTGTGCTAAAACAAAGGTATTCATAAATTCTCTGGTTGTATAGATATGAAAGCAAAGAAGTCACACCCATAAACATGGATTTCAAGATGAGTTGGGTGCCAACATCGCTGCAGGCTCCTCCCACTCTGAACAGTCTGCCCCGGTTGACCGTCACACCGGGAGCCCCATTGGAAGGGAGTGGAGTCCACAGGCCTAGGAAGTGGCGAGATCACGGTGAGAGGTGCTGCCATAATATAACAGGTCGCATCGCGCCACTACGGGGAGATGTGCTCGCTGGGGAGAGGCTCCTCCAACACAGTAGCCAGTGTGAAAGGTGTAACAATATATATAGTTAATCATAAAACTGTGGCTGAACAGTTTTCCTTTGTATCAAGCAGCAAAATAAGTTGACATTTGACTTAAATTTGCCGACATCGCACATCCTGCAAAGTGACATCACAATGTCGATGCTTAAAGAATACATGATGCAGCCCTAATGAATAACCTCCCTGTCAGGGAACCAACTGTATGGCACACACCGGGGTCAGGACCACCAGCACAAAGCAAGTTAGCACATTGTTCAACAAGATGAGAAATGCTGGAACATGCTGGTGTGGATGAACAGGAGTCTGTGGGGGGACGGAGGGGGTTTAACCCAGGAATGTACTGTACACAGCCTCTTAATCCAGATATGTAAGAAGATTGCATGCATGCATGCATGTGTGTGTGTGTGTCTCGGGGTCAGGGCAGTTAGTCCGGGCTCGGCCTAACCTGTAAGCCCCTCTGTCTCACAGTTGCTGGTGCATGAAGCTTACCCAGTGGAGCCTATTACACTTTTTAGATGATTATGGCACTGTGGCCTGTTCTATCAGTGTGGTTTAATCCACACATTGTTTTTGTCCGTTTATTGGAAAATAAACAGCCATGCATTTGTTTCCTGTACGTATTATGCACAGGCTTATTGGCTGAAGCACCCAAACAGTAGCTTCTCATACAGATAACAGAACAGGGAAGTCTGCAGCACTCAGACATCTGACTTTTGTCATGACTAGAGCTGCAGCGAGGAATCCCTTTCGTTTCTGAAGTCACACTGCACTGCTGGCTGATTAAAAGGTATGAATGAGAAAAAGTGATGAATGGAGAGGCGGTCAGATAATAATGTGCAATAACAACAAGGAAGTGCAAAGTAATGTAAACAAGCATTAATGAGGTGCATGTCTGAGCAGATGGTTAGCAGCGCTGGGCGTCAAATGAGCTCAACTATGTGGTGCCTCTTTGCCGTGGAAACATTAGCAGGATGAATTTAGTCTATGGAACCTCCCCGAGTGGTAAACAATCACTGCCTGCTCCCCAGCCGAGACTAAACAAAGAGAAACTGCAGGAGAAGCCACTCCGGCTTAGCCGATTATATGAAAGAATGGTTTAATTGTGTTGCATTCACACTTGTCCATATAGACTCACTTATTATGTTTCTTATATAAAAATAGGTGTGATAATCTCAGATGAGCCATGAGTTTAAAAGAAATCATTTTAAGAATGTTCTTATTGATAAAGCTGTGACTTTGACACCATTTCATTCACATTGAAACAACTCTGCTCTCGTTTGTTTAAATTGGTAAACTGTGTGCAACGGATGTAAAAACAAGGCAAAACTAAAACACTATGTCAACAGAGGCACAAGGCTGGAAGCCAGTGCTGACCCTCAAACTCCCAAACACAAGTTTGTTTAACTTTCATTCAGGCAAGCTAATGCTGACCTGACCAAGGTCTATGACACAGAAAACAAGATGTCCTGCTTTAAATGGTGGGAGAGGAGAAACCAAGAGGGCTGCTGGTAAACTGAATTCATTCAGAGCACATTATAATACTGCCCCTCTACCACATTACAGTACCATAGTTGTTTTTCTTTCATTAGCAACATGTTTTTCTTCATTTAACAAGATCAAAGAAATGTAGCCTCCTTACCCATCCTACATACCATCCATCCATCCCAGACAGGCAACCAGGCTATCACAGGGCTGACATGTAGAGACAGACAGGTAACCAGTCTATCACAGGGCTGACATGTAGAGACAGACAGGTAACCAGTCTATCACAGGGCTGACATGTAGAGACAGACAGGTAACCAGTCTATCACAGGGCTGACATGTAGAGACAGACAGGTAACCAGTCTATCACAGGGAGACATGTAGAGACAGACAGGTAACCAGTCTATCACAGGGCTGACATGTAGAGACAGACAGGTAACCAGTCTATCACAGGGCTGACATGTAGAGACAGACAGGTAACCAGTCTATCACAGGGCTGACATGTAGAGACAGACAGGTAACCAGTCTATCACAGGACTGACATGTAGAGACAGACAGGTAACCAGTCTATCACAGGGCTGACATGTAGAGACAGACAGGTAACCAGTCTATCACAGGGAGACATGTAGAGACAGACAGGTAACCAGTCTATCACAGGGCTGACATGTAGAGACAGACAGGTAACCAGTCTATCACAGGGCTGACATGTAGAGACAGACAGGTAACCAGTCTATCACAGGGAGACATGTAGAGACAGACAGGTAACCAGTCTATCGCAGGGCTGACATGTAGAGACAGACAGGTAACCAGTCTATCGCAGGGCTGACATGTAGAGACAGACAGGTAACCAGTCTATCACAGGGCTGACATGTAGAGACGGACAGGTAACCAGTCTATCACAGGGAGCCATGTAGAGACAGACAGGTAACCAGTCTATCACAGGGAGACATGTAGAGACAGACAGGTAACCAGTCTATCACAGGGAGACATGTAGAGACAGACAGGTAACCAGTCTATCACAGGGAGACATGTAGAGACAGACAGGTAACCAGTCTATCACAGGGAGACATGTAGAGACAGACAGGTAACCAGTCTATCACACGGAGACATGTAGAGACAGACAGGTAACCAGTCTATCACAGGGCTGACATGTAGAGACAGACAGGTAACCAGTCTATCACAGGGCTGACATGTAGAGACAGACAGGTAACCAGTCTATCACAGGGCTGACATGTAGAGACAGACAGGTAACCAGTCTATCACAGGGCTGACATGTAGAGACAGACAGGTAACCAGTCTATCACAGGGAGACATGTAGAGACAGACAGGTAACCAGTCTATCACAGGGAGACATGTAGAGACAGACAGGTAACCAGTATATCACAGGGAGACATGTAAAGACAGACAGGTAACCAGTCTATCACAGGGCTGACATGTAGAGACAGACAGGTAACCAGTCTATCACAGGGAGACATGTAGAGACAGACAGGTAACCAGTCTATCACAGGGAGACATGTAGAGACAGACAGGTAACCAGTCTATCACAGGGCTGACATGTAGAGACAGACAGGTAACCAGTCTATCACAGGGCTGACGTGTAGAGACAGACAGGTAACCAGTCTATCACAGGGAGACATGTAGAGACAGACAGGTAACCAGTCTATCACAGAGTGACATGTAGAGACAGACAGGTAACCAGTCTATCACAGGGAGACATGTAGAGACATACACGTAACCAGTCTATCACAGGGAGACATGTAGAGACAGACAGGTAACCAGTCTATCACAGGGCTGACATGTAGAGACAGACAGGTAACCAGTCTATCACAGGGCTGACATGTAGAGACAGACAGGTAACCAGTCTATTCCAGGGAGACATGTAGAGACAGACAGGTAACCAGTCTATTCCAGGGAGACATGTAGAGACAGACAGGTAACCAGTCTATTCCAGGGAGACATGTAGAGACAGACAGGTAACCAGTCTATCACAGGGCTGACATGTAGAGACAGACAGGTAACCAGTCTATCACAGGGAGACATGTAGAGACAGACAGGTAACCAGTCTATCACAGGGAGACATGTAGAGACAGACAGGTAACCAGTCTTATTCCAGGGAGACATGTAGAGACAGACATGTAACCAGTCTATCACAGGGAGACATGTAGAGACAGACAGGTAACCAGTCTATTCCAGGGAGACATGTAGAGACAGACAGGTAACCAGTCTTATTCCAGGGAGACATGTAGAGACAGACAGGTAACCAGTCTTATTCCAGGGAGACATGTAGAGACAGACAGGTAACCAGTCTATCACAGGGAGACATGTAGAGACAGACAGGTAACCAGTCTTATTCCAGGGAGACATCCGTAGAGGGACACGACAGGTAACCAGTCTTAACTTCCAGGCTGAGACATGTAGAGACAGACAGGTAACCAGTCTTATTCCAGGGAGACATTTGCGTAGAGACAGACAGGTAACCAGTCTTATTCCAGGGAGACATGTAGAGACAGACAGGTAACCAGTCTTATTCCAGGGAGACATGTAGAGACAGACAGGTAACCAGTCTTATTCCAGGGAGACATGTAGAGACAGACAGGTAACCAGTCTTATTCCAGGGAGACATGTAGACACACATGTAACTCTATAAAGAGACACAATGAAAGCAGCCACCAGAGCATGACGGGACACCATCCGTTAGTGCTGGCACATCCATCCCACTAACGGACGGGGAGCACCTCTCTGCCAATCACACACAAGGCCATTGAAAGCCTGCCGGCCTTGGAAGAGAGGACACTGATCAGCCTCCCAGTGTCTTTTATCTGGGAGCTATTTGTGGCCCGCTTTGAGGAAATGCACGGAGACATGGACTGTTATCCCCAAAAGGCAGAGCTTGGTTGGCGGACTCCCTGCTGAGCCCAAAGCTCATCTGAGAGCAATTATAGCAGGCGTAGTGCTGCTGCTGTGTTAAAAATTGGATTTGCGTTTGGGTACAGAGCTGTAGAGCTGGCAGAAGGATCCAGACTGATCCACAGTGGTTCAGAGGGAACACTCTCTGAATCCCCTTTGTTTTTCACTGTGGTATCTCTGTTCAGCCACAGCTGCTAGAGGAAGGTTCGCGGGACAAACCACAGAGTTTCTGGAAAGTCAATTCAGCTGTAAATATCCCAGGGCTGTGACAGGACTGCACCCTTGACTACTAGTGAGCAAATAACCTAGACAACCCAAAGAGATGAGAAACAGTGGAACAGACTCCACTGATCAATAACCTGAGCAGCACGAGGTCTTCAACAGAGTGAAGACCTCGGTACCTCCAGTGCTGCTGGACGATGTTGACGGACCGTTTCTTATCTCCCTTTCACAGGAAACCACCTCTGGCCAGATCAGCGACAGCAGCGGCATATGACGAGCCATGGGACGATGATCCTCGCTAAATTGGGATTTTAAGCGCTTTAAAATGGCACTCAAACATACTGGAATCACCTTAGATTGAGTTGAGAAACAAACCTAAATAGGATCATCATAAATCATAATGTCATGACAGTGAGGTAGACAGCTGTCTCAAGTCACTCATGTTGCATTGTATTTTATTTACTTCCCTTTAATGGAAATTCATCACGGTCAACTCATTGTGGGTGTTTTTTTTTTTACTACAATCTGCAACAAACCCTGTACGGCTGCATCACTGCATGGACAGAGTCCCCGTGATGCTGAAAGACGCTCCGATGTGTCCACCAGTCCTTGCACAGTGGCAGCAGTCCGCATCGTCCCAATGTCACCGGTGAGAGCAGAGAAACCACCACAAATACCCTCCCATCTGCATTAATGTGCTTCTTATAACACTCCATCACCAAACTGTGAATGAGGGAGAATACACCCCCGTGCCCAAGCTACAGTTGGATTTGTTCAGTCCTGGAGATGAAGGCAAGGCAACTTTATTTGTATAGCACAATTCATACACAAGGCAGACTCAAAGTGCTTCACATCATAACATGTCGTACAATAAAGTGAAAAAAATAGAATTCAAAGAAAATAAAGGCACAATTAAAATGCATTACAGAAAGACAAGGAGAGTAAGAACATATCTGCAACAATTAAAAATAGTGCAGACATTAAAAGATTTAGCAGAAAGCTATGGTGAACATACGTTTTCAGTCTAGTTTTAAAAGTGGTCGGAGTTGGGGCATGAAGCATCATGCAACAGCCTCAGTCACGTTACAGGTGAGAGAAGACATGTGCAAGTTCTGCACAGGCGGCAGGGGGTTTCATCTTTAAAAGCATGATTTGCTGCATCTTTCAAATGTCAGGCACCGGGGAAACACTGGCGCGGGTGAAAACAAGGGAGGGACGGAAATAATCACAAAGCCAGGCCCTGCAGGAGAGCGCCGGCCCTGCAGGAGAGCGCCGGCGCTGCACTCTGGCGCTCTGCTGACTATGATCCTGAGGTGGACTGGGAGGTAATAGGAGAAATCAGAAGCAGGGCACACCACACAAAAAAAAACGCAGCATAACGGGGCCAAAAACACTTCCAAACCAGAAAGTGATATCTAAATGACTCCACCGGCATCATGCTAACGGACACATACATCTAACAGAGTGTTGGTGTAAACATAGCTTGACCTGTCCTCTCCTCCAGGAGGAGACTGCTGGGGGGGAATGACTAGCAGCTGTTTCAAAGGCTCTGAACCAACATCAGTTATGTAACTATACAGCGAGAGCACCATCACTTGTATGCAGACACAGACCTCTGGGGGGGGGGTCATGTTACTTGCTAAATAAATCCAACACTAGAACGGCTACAAGTGCACTGATGCTGTAAATCTCCACACACACACACACACACACACACACACACACACACACACAGTGGTCTGAATGTTTCAGGTGGAAATGTCACGGAGGAAGCTGCCCTGCTGTTAGAAAGGAATCACGCCACCTGGAAGTAAAACAAGGTCCCTGCTGTGAGAGGGGAGCAGAGGGAAATTAACCACTGCTATCAAAAGCAGGCCAGCTGGTCCTTACCTTCTCTGGGAACATGGTGTCCCAGTGCACTGGGCTTCGGCAGTGACGGGGGGGGGGGGGGGGGCTGAATGAACCACGCTGAGCAATGGAGTGAGGAGAAGAGCAGGGGTATGCAAATGAAATCGATGATGTATCCCCGTGGTCCGCTCTGCGAGTGAAGGCCGTGCTGCTTCACGCTGCACGCATTTCCTTCATCCCGACACGATTTTATATGGCTCATCAAACTATATCCTCCAGTGGGGGGTTTAGCTCAGGAGGTAGAGCGGGTTGGCTAGTGACCGCAAGATTGCCGGTTCGATCCCCGGCTCCTCCTAGCTGAGTGCCTGGTGTCCTTGAGCAAGACGCCTTACCCTAATTGCTCGCCCTGCGTGGTTAACTCCGCCGTCAGTGTGTGAATGTGTGAGTGAATGGGTGAATGTCAGTCATTACTGTAAAGCGCTTTGGAGAAAAGCACTATATAAATGAGGACCATTTACCATAAGCTTCAGTGTGTTCAGAACTCTTCTGCTGCCTGTATGCTCATTTCCGCGGGTTTCTGCCCTCGGGACTCCTCATGCACGAGGACATGTGTGCACAGGTGGTTACGCTCATTCCCACCAATGGTGTCACACTATTCCACGACTAAACAGGTGGCAGCAAGATGCCAAGATATGCAGCAATGAAAAAGGCAGTGAACATTTGTGAGAACTCAAGGATACACACAATGTGTGTTGGTGAGCAACAAGAAAACTCCACAGGGCACCTTCAATGTGCACAAGCTGCTCGTTCATCACAGCGAGTCCACTGAATTCAACTGCATTCATACACAAGTTTGTTTTGGTCCAAACTTAAACTTGAACCAGAGTTGTTTCCATCCCAGATTCAGAAATGCCTCTGAGACCGGCTAAAATGCAGGAGTGGGCATCTGTGAGGGCACGAGTCCATACACGGATCCGACATCACGTTCATTAATCAGCTGCTCAGGAACAACAGCAACACGTGTGCTAACTGCTGTCACACCTCTGTGGTTAAACACTAATCTTTCCTTTCCTGACGTAACATTGTGAACAACAAATTACTGTTGAAATCGGTAGGAGGAGAGCTAGTTAATAGAGGTTGCACTGAGTTACATTGTGATGTGTTCAGGGGCTATTCATTAAAATCTGTATTGGGCAAAGGTAAATTACAAAGTTATGATGTGTTCAAAGTAGGGCTGCAGGTATTGAATCTTTTTGTCATCGAGGATAAAAAAATTGACGTTGTATATACTTCCCATACACTGTTAATTTCTTAACACATTCAGTCAATGACTATGAACAAAATAAATGTGTTTTTCTTTGTGGCACCGGCTCGGCAGAGGTGGGTGAGACAGGACCGGTGTCATAAAACTAGAATGCAAGTAAAGTGTTTTTATCTGGCTCACCTATAGCCAACACTCATGGAAAGAATTAAAAGGTTAAATCCTGCACCTTACACAACAGACACGATTCTCTGTAACCCCCAAGGCTCGCTGCCGTCTTGAAGGCTCAGCCCCTCGGACATTGTGGGCTTAATCCTCTTGTTGTGTCACAGAGGCGTGGATCAGGACGGATGTGGGGAAGACAAAAAATAAAATGGTGTTCACAGGTTGGACCAGGAGCTCTGACGTGCTGAGAGCACATCTGACAACATGATGTAGACAGGTGAGGAGAGGAGACTACGAGGCTGACAGCAGAAGAAGAGACTGAGCGATAGGGAACAGTGGACGAGAAACTCAAAGGCCAAACAGAGGAAGAGACGTGGAGAGAAGGCCGGCAGGCAGAGCAGCAGAGCGCCACGCTCTCATGGCAACACCGCCGGCATAGTTGGCTCAAGTTTGATATGAAATTACAGAAAGGTCCAGTGCTTCGCTTTTGAGTGGAAAGCAGGCCCTTCATTGATTTAGCTGGCCTGTTGCCTCACTGTATGTGAGTGTAGGCACTGAGGCAGGAATGTCAAGTATGCACTGGAAAACAAGCAGGGGCCTCCTTTTCAGCCGCTCCGGGAGTAAGACTCTCAGCACAGCTCCAGATTACAGGGCACGACCGACGGGACAAGGTTGCACTTTACAGCACTCATATTTGGTGGTATTTACTAGGTCGTTATGTAATAGGAGCACCCATCTTCTCGTACTTACTTCAAAAGATTCCAGCATATTTGGAAATTGGCTGTAAAGAGACCTCTGCAGCAAATTTTAGACTCTGTGGGCAAAGAATCCATTTAGCACAACATGTAATTAGCAGGTTATTGTGGCGTTGGGATGTTGGAAACAGGAGGTTGTTTCTCTACTGTAAACTGAACCATGCAGTCCTTTATAAGAACAATACACACATTCTCCGTCACGTGGGAGAACACTTGCGTCACTGGACAAGAATGATCTAATTCACGGCACTGAAATAGCAGCAGGAAAACGATCAAACCTCTCTCGGAGTGAAAACTTCTTCAAAGTGCCCTTGGGGGTCCCCCCACCCCCCACAGAGAATCTATTTCAGTGCTAAGCCCCTGCTGCAGTCGGCCTTTGCTGTGTTTGCACAAGTGAGGAAATCTAGCAGAAGCCAAACAGCACATGTTGACAGAAACAATCAACAATCCATCTGTGTGACAACATCTCAACATCCACTAGAATGCTCTCCTCCATCTTAATGGTGGCATTGTAATGTTGCCATTTCATGTTGCCGTGGCAGCCATCCGGACGTTCACAAATCTCCACATTCACCCAAACATGAGAACACATGTGTCTGGCCTCGTGTCCCCGGTCTCTGACAACATCCCACGGGGCTACAACAGCTCTGTCAAGGCCCAGGGTCCTGCTACTTTGTCCCTGCCTTGCTTCACCCCCCCCCCCCCCCCCTCCTCCTTCAGGCATTGTCAGCGAGCAAAGAGACCACACAGCAGGCTGAAGGCAGAGAGGCTCCGGCCTCCACTCAGCTGTTTCCTTTTGCTTTAAGACCCTTTGAGAATCCCACCAGATACATTTACAAGCCAGTTATGTCATTGTGACTGTTGGCATCCTTAAAGCAGAGCAAAACATTTTTAATCGCCTTTTCATCCCTTTAACATCACATCCAGTAATATTGTGCACGTACTTATAGGGTTGGTATCATTTGAATTTCAACGATTCTGATCCTGATTCCGATTCCTTTAAGAGGCAGGGTAAAAAAGTTTACGATATTTTAAATGAGCTAGCTAAGCTAACCAACGGTCTATCTGAATGAAATAGTTTGACCTTCTTCATCAATTTTAATTCTATGAACTTTTTACTTTTTATGAACTTCACTATGAATTTCTCACAGGGCTGTTTTCAACTACAATATAAATATCAAATCTATGAACTTGAATATAAATATTATAAATTATGAATACATTTTCACAGGGGTACACTTTCCTCAGGAGCTTTATATTTGAAAACCTCATGAAAACACATTTACACATGAGTGTATGATGCTGCAGGTACTTAAACATGTTACCGTGCTCCCACTGATGGGATAAACTGGTGCAGAACAGCAAATAAACAATAAGAAACAACTTGGAAAACCTTACTTTTGTTGCACAGACATCTTCCCCTTTGCTAAGGTGAACGGAGTAGGCTCAGCACATCACGGAGTCGTGGAGTCACCAGCCTGGCTAACGTTAGCAATCTCATGTCGTAAATTGTCTATGAAAAAATACATGGGCTAATTTGTTAGCTGCCTCAATGTTGGCGCAAGACATTATGTATTGTTTAACTTTCGGATTCAGACTGCAGTGCAGTCACTGCAGTGCCAAGCTGGGGGTCGGACCCGGACCCAGACCCGGAGACCGAGGAAGGCACACATTTATCTCTACTCCGTGAACTCGGAGGAGGTGCTTTATTCATGTTCGTCGTGCACCCTTCTATGCATGAAATAATCTTGTCGCAGGTGTTGCATTTTGCTGCGATTTCGTTGTTTTTAGAAAAGTGAAGCCACACTTTGGAGCGCCGACGCACGCTATCATGCTCGACTCGCTTGATTGAACACTTCTTCGTTGGTGTTCAGTGGCTTCTTCTTCTCCGGTCAAGATATCCATCCATCAACCAATCTGAAACTTTCAGCAGCACAGAGCTGGAGAAGGTCATGAGCTAATATTTTATGATTTTATGTCTTGTCTCACGTCACAACTGACTTTTAATAATGTTATTATTAGTATGGAGCGCAGCACTTTGGTACTACGAGGAGTTGACTAACAGATACATGAAAGACAGGGAGGGCCTATCAGGCGCTGATGCCTTGTTTGGAGTGTGATTGTGTGAGATGGCTTGAAGGTGGGGGTGTGGCGGGCCTCTCAAGGTCTTTCTGATCATACAGTGAGTGAGCAGCCCGCTGGCTCCAAGCTGTAAAGCCACAGACACAAACACATCCAGGGCCACCACATCTTCCCCTCGGTGACACATCTCAGAGAAAGAAAACAACAATCTGGCCTCTCGCTCACTCCAACAGAGCAGCCTCCATCCGCTCATTAAGTCACGGCGCTTTGGAACCAAAAGGGGAGACGTTCCCATCCAAAGGGATGAGTCCCGACTCTCCCGACTTCTTCAGATGTGAGTAAAAGTATCCAGAAATAACCTGACTCAAAATAGCTTTCTTTGTGGCGATTGAGGCTCTGTGTAGTCATGTTTTGCAGTTTTGAATTTTAAAAATAAGCAGCGTCTTAAACTGAAAACCCATAGAGAAACCCAATTTGTTGAAGAGAAAAACAGCCTTTTAAATCAAGTGGTTTGCCACATTCTTTTAAGAAAATAAACACGATCCTGCTGCCAGGTTCTTGAAGTGAGGAAAAGCGGTTTATTTTGCCAATCTCTTAAGACCTGTGCTTTTAGACAGTGGGGGGGGGGGACCACCAACCCAAGCAAAGCTGTTGAGGTGCTGAGGAGGCGGGGGAGTGGAGCGCCACGCTCAAGCCACGGGGATAAGCAAATTACATACGGAGAGCGAGGAGGTGTTAATCATCACCCGAGATGAAATCTAATCAATTAAGAGATGGCCAGCTGGCACTCGAGCACAGTCACAGATCCATCTAGACGTACGGTCATTCATCCAGCAGCTCCTTCTCCGTGTGCGGGATAGAAGGGCCTATACATGTCTGTGGATCTTTACTTCATCTACTGACGGCTGAGCTCTGCGTCCTTTTGGGGTTCACACAGGAAGTGCAACGGCCGGCTCGCGATCTTCAGTGAGACTATTTCAGCGTCTGGTCTATTTTCTCCACATGACACAAGCAAATGTGGCAAAAGAATACACTGATAATCTACCATAAACAATATGAATTATATATATTATCGATCCAACTGATCAATGATGATATAATAGTGTATACTCCCTTCTCTCCCTGCTCTTCTCTCAGTGTCAATTCCCCCAATTCTCCT
The DNA here is from genome assembly GCA_029853015.1 of Chelidonichthys spinosus. Taxonomy (NCBI): domain Eukaryota; kingdom Metazoa; phylum Chordata; class Actinopteri; order Perciformes; family Triglidae; genus Chelidonichthys; species Chelidonichthys spinosus. The sequence goes on from CM056837.1 coordinate 2,396,086, forward strand.
GCCACTAGGGATGGGCGATATGTTACCGTTTACGATATATCGTCAAAAACATTCCCCACGGTAAGAATATGTCATCCCACGATAAAAACGATCAATTCCCATTGATGATGTGTGGAATATTGACAACAATGGCGGAAGGCGGAGCAGCTACAGCGGGTAGCGAGGAGCTTGTTCCTAAACAAAGCTCCAGCTCCATTATCTGGAACTGGTTTGGTTTTAAAAAGTCTGACACGGAACATCAATTTACATCTCTCCCTCTCTCTCCCTCCCTCCCTCACACTCTCAGCACATAGCGGTTTAAATGAACGACAACAATAAACAAGCAATTTAAGGTCACGATTCTTGTCCCAATATGACAGACTTCATTCAGTGATTGAAACAAATATTATTAACATGAATTGAAGTTTTACAGTATAGAACCGACATTCCCTGACCTCAGGCGCTGCTGCCGCTGTTGTGTGTTTTATTTTTTTTTTTTTACATATCATTCAAATATTAATTTTAACATTTGAAATTTTGTTTTTATCAACTATTCAAATATATATTCGAATTTAGAATATTTGTTGACAGCCCTAGTTGTGTGTTGCGATATGTTGTTGCACTAGTATTTGTGGCATGTTCCAGCCACTGGTCATTTCTACATACATATTTTTTCATCAGTCGTCACTGATTGGATTTCATTTTCAGTGAACTTTTATTTATTTGTCTTGTTTCTTAATTTATCAGATTGTTTTTGCAGTTTCACTACTTGCAGAAGGGAGGATTCTGCTGCCTGTGTGCCAAAAGGTTTTAATACATTTTTAATAAATAATAGATTCTGTTGTCACATTTCAGACTTGTTTGTTTGGTATCACTCACTACATTTTTGCATTACAGGTGTACTACTTGAACTTAATTGATGTAGTTTAGTAGCCTTTATTATTATTTTGGTGATAGATTTATATCAAAAAGATTAGGCTGAATTGGTGTTTATTTATTGTCATTTTTATCGTTACCGTGATAAATACCAGAAATTATCGGGATAAATGTTTTAGTCCATATTGCCCATCCCTACCTGCCACATGATCACATTTCTAAATTCATCCTATGAAACTATTTATCTATTTATTCATCAACTGTTTCTAAACAGAGAGCGAGTGTGATGAGCAGACAAACACAGACAAGCAGACACGATGACTGACATCCTTGAACCATAGCCTTGATGACATCATCCTGCTTTTTAAAAATGGGAGATGAGGGATAAAATCCCAACACGCCACCCGATCTGCTGCATGGTTCCTGCTCTACATTGGCCAGCATTAGAGGAAGCGTGGCGGGGGTCCCGTCTGGCCGAAGAAACACCCCAAAGAGCCGCCCATACAACTGCAAATGGCCGAGAGTGAAATGTGAGTTTACTTTGGCCCGCGGGATTTGACAAGCGTGAAATTCATTCAAACAGATGGCGAAGGCAGGTAGCAACACAGAAAACCACCCTTTCCTCGCCTCCGACCTGCACGCCGGGCTCTGAAGTTGTAAACTGTGCGATAGCGCACCTCCATTCTCACTTTCCATTCCATCACACATGGCGTTCACACTCATGCAGCGGTCTCCACGGAGGGACGACTGGGGGCTACAGACTGATCCTCCGCAGATATGACCTACTTTCTATTCAAGCCCGTCTCTTTGTTCACTCCATGGTGGAGGAGGCTGCTGCAGCCCGCCGAACAAAGAACACAAGCAGTACTTGCAGCCTTCAAACACGCTGATCCTGCCTGGATACAGCCGCCCTAAAAATGGCTCCCACTGTCTGGAAATCTGCTCCTTTTTCTACTTTGATCAACCTCCGCTGCAGACGAGGGAGGATGAGCCCCAGTTCCTGCAGACTTCCACGCTCCTCTGTTCTGAGTGATGAGACCGATATCACGGAGGTGGGAGGAGGCCTCAGTTATCAATCTATGGACTGCAGGGACAGAGGGTTTATGTTTCATCAGGACGTTTGGATCTCTGCATAGGGCTTTATACAGATACCAGACCCCTTGCAGAGATGATCTGCCTCAAAGCATAGTTTTGGCTGTAATAATACCTGCACACATTCCTGGAGCACAAGAACATCAGCAAGTTTAAAACACATCAGTGACAGCTACAAAGCTACACTTCCAAGCAGTTGTGGTTGGCATTTCCTTGTATTAAATGTACCTGAAGACTCATTACAGTACCCTCAGTTTAACATTGAAGCTGTTAACAGACCGTTTATTCTGTAATGACCGTAATGCAAAAGCCACTCTGCACATGCCTGAGGAATTGTGCTTCAAGAGACTCAGAAGCTTTTTTTAAATCAAGATCTGCAACTGTTGCAGTTTCATCCAAATGCAGCAAATGAGTGTTGGAGCAGTACAGGGCTGATGAATGAATGCAGCTCTGATGGGGACACGGTTGGTTATCTGGAGGCAGCCCCAAAAGGGAAGCAGCAGCAACTTCAACTGATCTGCATACATTATTCTGGAAGGACACCATTTCTAAGAAGCATTAAGTAGCACCTTACCTGCATGTGTTCTGTTGAGCTGCTGCTCAGCTCGTCTCCAGACTCAGAGTCGTTGTGGAGCTTGTGGAGTCGATCTCCTGGCAGGTTGCTTGACGGGGAGGTCTTGTCACTGTCTGGACTTTGGTTGTGGTTGTTCTCCACTTTGAGTGGAGGCGAGTCTGCCCGCGTCCTCGGCAACGTGGAATTGTTGACGTGGTGATGGTTGTTGTTGTTGTGAAGAAGCACCAGTTCAGCTACCACCTTGCAGTGATGGGGACTCCCCACGTTCTGGTTAGCATCCTTGGACAGAGCCGGTGGCGTGACCCGGTCAGAGGATGGAGACGGGGTGGAGGAAGGTGACGGACGCCCAAAACTGGACATCTCCGGTTGGGGTCTGTTGAGGTTTTCATTGGATGCCCGGCAAATATCCAAAACGGTTGGCTTGGCCCTCAAGGTGGGCTTCTGGGGGGGCATGAGCGCCCGACGCACCTCCCTGACGTACTGTGCCGGCACATAAAAGGCCTTCATGCCCTCTTCCTTCCTCACCTGCCACCAGTCCTCGTTGGTCTTCTTCACCAGCATGTAGCACTCTCCCTGGCGGATGGCCACCATCTTGTCTTTGGCCTTGTACTCGTAGTCGTATTCCACCTCAATGTAGATCTGGCCCGGGGCGATGGGCAGCCCCTCCCTGTCGGCCATGACTGCTGGAACAAGCACTTGAACTCTGACCTCAGCTGCTCAGCGGCCCAGGCCTGGAGGGCTCCTCATGTCTGACTTGGGGAACTGCTGGACTGCAGGAGATAAGACAAACAAAGGACAGGGGTTCTTTCTGTTAAATGTCAACAGCTGTATTTCTCAAAGGCACAAGACCATCTGCAAGCTCTGACACATGATCAAACAATCGCCAAACCACAAACATGCTTCCACTTCATCTTACACACCTCCCAGCCCGGATTACTCACCTGATCACCACAACCACTAAGTGCTGCTGCCATAACACACTCACATTATGACATGATCTACTAGCAGACTGTCGGTGAGGCAAGTAAAGAACGTAAACTGTGATCATCAGAAACCACAACAGACAGTCAACCCTGATTGCTCTAGTAACCGATACCAGTGCTCAGGATATCCAGCAGTAACCCGATCGCCCTCTGCGGAGCTAAAGCTGATGACAACATGACCCCGAGATCCTGCATGTGATCCACGGACCCCAACGGCTCCCTGGAGCTTACATCCCCCCCCCCCCCCCCCCCCCATTAGGGAGGGGATCATGTAGGATTATAGTCGATCATGATCAATAAAAAAAACACTGATAATCGTTAATATTTCGCAGGTGACTTGAAAACTCAATTTTGCAAATTTCCCAATTACAAAGCATGAGGTCTGTATTTCTTTTGTTATCATAGGTACTCTTCAACTGTGAGAGACGGATTCTAAAACAAAAATCCAGAAAATCACATTGTATGTCTTTTAAATTTGCATTTTATTGCGTGACATAAGTATTTGATACATCAGAAAAACCAAACTTAATATTTGGTAAAGAAACCTTTTGTTTGCAACTACAAAGAACAGATGTTTCCTGTAGTTCTTGACCAGGTTTGCACACACTGCAGCAAGTGTAACTATGATTCTACATGCTTTTTTAAGTCGGAAAACCTGTGAAATCGGCAGTGTATCAAATACTACTTCTCCCCACTGTGTCTGTGTCTGTGTGTGGGTGTATGTATGTATGTATGTATGTATGTGTATATATATATATACACACATATATGCATACATACATATACAGTACAGGACAGCTGGCCATTCCAGCGGGGTTCTCTCTGGGATGAGGCCTGTCATTGATCCGTTTGGTCAGTCTCCCTTCCTCAGTGAACCTAAAAACATACCGTGGCTCCCACGCAAGGACCTGCTACCGTTGGCTCCCCTCGGATCAAGTTCACCCACATCCTCCCTGAAATAGTAGCAGCCGTGGACTGACATCCTGGAAGTGCAGGCGGTAAAAGCAGGTGCTTATAGTGAGGCATGAGAAAACGCTGCTAAATCTGGGGCCCGTCCTTATGCATAGGAATACACAGAGAGAGAGAGAGAAAGAGAATCAGACTGAACCTAGAATAAAACCTAGAACTCACCCAGAATAGATTTACGGTAGTGAGAGCTGTCTGGGCTCATGAGAGATGGGCTGCATGTTCATAATGGCTTTAAATAGTTTACACACACACACACACACACGAATGACTGTCTCTCAGGGAAAAGTCGCCATCAGTTTTCATTAGTGCATCAGACACATGGATACAAGTGGACGCTGGCATTTTGACCATCGCCATCTTGGATTTTTTGGGCACTTTTTGCAACCAAAGAAACAAAGTGACCATATTTTAGGGATGTTGAAATGAAATTCAGGAATCAAATATAATTCAAATAGAAAAAACATTTAAAAATCTGAACATAATATTCAAATGTGTATTTTTAGTTTTTTTTTTTATTAAAGAAATCTTGGCTTCTAAACGTTCACAATATTTCCAGCTGTCAAGGGGCACCCGTCAGGGCTGCCCAATCAGTCCACTGTTATTTGCCTTGGTCATAGAGCCCTTGTCTATTACACTCAAAACATTACCACCATTACAATTGTTGGGATTCATGGGGGGGGGGGGGGGGGGGGGGGAGCACAGGGTATCTCTTTACGCAGATGATTTGTTAATGTATGTATCTGACCCTGTTTCATGTGCTCCCCATATTATCCACGCCCTGGGGAGTTTTGGCGCTTTTTCTGGGTGCAAACTGAACTTCAGTAAAAGCGAATGTTACCCTGTTAACGACTTGGCTCTTCAAATACAGGACGGTGCTCTACCGTTCAAAATTTCTAAAAATGGCTTTAAATATTTAGGTATTAATATCACAAGGGACATACAAAACCTTCACCAAGAAAACTTCTGCCCGCTATTTGAGAAAGTCAAATTAGACCTAAAGAAATGGAAACCACTTCATCTGTCCTTAGCAGGGAAAGTGAATTGTATAAAAATCAATGTACTCCCCAAGTTTCTTTACCTGTTTCAATGTATCCCAATGTATCTTCCTAAATCTTTTTACATTTATTGATAAGGCTTTGACTTCATTTATAAACTATATGGGACGGGAAAAAGCCTAGAATTCGGTTAGAACTGTTACAGAGGCCTAAAAACCAAGGTGGCTTAGCTCTTCCAAATTTTTGTCATTATTATTGGGCCTCAAATGTTCAAAAAATCATGTATTGGCTCCATACTTGCAGACTGGTGGCAATTTGAAGCTGCATCTTGCATCTCCACCTCTCTTAGAGCCCTGGTCACCTCCAGCCTACTGCTCTCTTTCTTACAATACACTAACAATCCTACTGTCATAAACACCCTCAAAATATGGGCTCAACTTAGACGGACCTTTGGGTTTAAAAACCTTCTCCATCTAAGTCCCATACACAATAATCACCTTTTCCGCCCAGCCAGGCAGACTCTGAATTTATTCTGTGGCAGAGACGAGGCATTCATAATTTTAAGCATATGTACATAGACTCTACTTTTTGATGACTTATCGCACAAATTTGGCCTCCCTCGTTCTAGCTTATTTTCATATTTCCAAGTCCGCCACTTTCTTCAACATCATGATCCCAACTTTCCATTCATGGCATCACCTTCTGGTTTAGATGATCTGTTAAAGTCCACATTCAAGACTAAAGGACTTATCTCAAGAATTATTGATTGTATAACCTCTTTTAAAAACACAACACTGGCAAAGATTAGAGCAGATTGGGTGGATGAGCTGCGGGAAGACTTGGAAGAGGAGATATGGGAAAGCGCTCTACTAAGAGTAAACGACAGTACCTCCTGTGCCAAATTAAGCATCATACAATTCAAGATTCTACATCGCACCCACTACTCCAAAGCAAGACTGGCTAAAATATACCCACACACAGATGTTGGAGCCATATTGCTTATATGAAATATTTCTGTTTGAATACTGCTATTTATGAGTTTCATTTTTAAGCTTAGAATTATTTGTATATATTTTTGTGCAACAGGATTATGCCTTGGTTATTTGGAATGATTGCTCCACCTATGATTTGCTAATGGTATCATCTGTGGCCCAATGATTGACAGCTACCTATCAGGTGTGTTTTTAAATGTCTACCGGAAAGGCCGGAGGCGTTTCTCTTTCTTTCAGTTGGACAAAGACGGGGCGAGCATATCGTTTTTTAACCACCGAATAACACCCAATAACACAGAATAAGACCGAATAAGACTGAATATTATCAGATTCGTTTTCGTTTCGTAGTTTATTCATTGGTTGATCGGAATTGTGCATCCTGATTTATGGATTTCGTTTGGGATCGCAATAAAAACTCCTTTGAATTAATTCATCTACGACCCATGGTTTGAAGGTGCGTCTGAAAAACGTTTCACCCCGATCTGGTCGGCAACAGATATCATATTGAAAGCCGACATGCAAGCTGATGCAAGCTGATGCAAGCTGCGACAGGTGTCGAAACTCTCCTGCTGATTTAACACGTTTTGGTCATGTCCGGCCCTGGCAACCTACTGGTCTACCATCTTTAAAACGTTGTCAGAAGCATTGAATATTGATCTTCAACCCAACGCAGCTATGGCCATATTTGGTACCACAGATAGGAGACATAAAAAAATTAAGGAAAAGTTACAAAAACATAATTGCTTTTACGACGCTGCTTGCACGAAGAAGAATATTATTACATTGGAATCAAAAAATCCACCCAAAGTTTCTGTGTGGTTTAGTGACCTGACACAATTCATACAATTAGATAAGATAAAATATACTCTCAGGGGATCTAGGGACCAATTCTTCTCTGTCTGGGATCCGGTGTTGAAGCATTTAGGTAAACTTAAAGGCGCTATATGTAAGAATGTGGCCAAAAACGATATGACACTCAAATTCCAAACACTGCCGCGAGTCGTATCCGCCTCCACCTCCACCCCCTCCCCTCCAGACTCGAGGTTGCCAGAGCTGTTGGCGTATCCAAACGTGCCGAAGGCAGCCGGACAGCGGGGTAACAACGTTACTTATTCCGATCATAGAAACAAACGTTAGCAGCACAACTCGTAACAGGACAATGCTAATGCTGCTAGCGTTAGCTGTGCTGTCCGGCCGACCGTGGCTCGACAGCCGGATGCCCGTAACAGGACAGTGCTAATGCTGCTAGCTGCCAGCTGATGTCCGGCCGGCCGCCGTCCAGCGGCCGGACAGCCGGATGCCCGTAACAGGACAGTGCTAATGCTGCTAGCGTTAGCTGTGCTGCTAACGCTTGTTTCTATGATCGAAATGAATAACGTAACGAAATGTCCATCCCCGTCAAGCTATGATGCTAACTTAGTTAGCCAAGCTCAACTTACCTGTCTAGGAGAAGAGTAGCCAATTCTGCATCCGATTTCAAATCACCGTTCAAATGCATCCCCTATATAAACCCTTGCTTTGCCTCGGTTTTTATCTTGGCGTTTTTGTGAATCATAACGAGCTCTTTTGGGTTTCGTTGCATCTGCCATTGTAGCTAAGTCGAAAATGGCAACCCGTGGTTGCTCGGCAGCTGAGACTCTACTGACTGCAATGATTTGTAGACGCCAGTGGGTGGCGCCACGTGCCAAAACATTTTTTCAAAATATAAACATGATTTGCGGTCCGCAAAATATTTTATATTTTGGCTGTACTGTTGTTGTTGGTGAGTTCAGTATGTTATATGATCATTATTCCTGAGTCTCTATGACATATTAGGATGATTTTACAGCCAGTTGCTTTAGATTTCTTACATATTGTACCTTTAAAACTGTGCCCACTTAATGACCACTTAGTATCCATCTTCTTATCTTATTTGTGATTGTGACCAAATCCATGTGAACCTTGTGTTCTTGTTCTCTGCACAGCCTCAGTATTGGCAAACTCGTATGTGCCTTTTTTTTCTCCATTCAATTAACTATTTATTTTATTTTATTTTAATTTTATTTGTTATTATTTTTTCTGGACTGGTGTCCCAAGATGTTCGTGGGGAGGGGAGAGCAAGGGCGTCCTTCTGTATGTTTATCTATGTACAATACTGTACAAAAAAAATCTTGGCTTCTTCAGGTGGCCTTCCCGCATGAATGGATGCGTTTGACACATGAAGTCATGAACAACAGTTTTCTGAATGACAGTCTCACCATTAGAAACAGCCGACAGTGGCTGTGCTTCATGGTGATAAGACACTTCACACGCATGACATGGATGCGTTTACACATGACACAGTCATGAAACACACAGTTTTCTGAGATGACAGTCTCACACATTAGAAAACACACACACAAGAGATATGACACACACGGAGATAAACACACACACACAGAGAGATACACACAAACAGAGATAACACGCACGCACACAGATAACACGCACACACAGAGATAACACACACACACAGAGATAACACACACACAGAGACAGAAAACACACACACACAACGAGATAACACACACACGGAGATAACACACACACACACACACACAGAGATAACACACAAACAGAGATAACACGCACACAAGAGATAACACGCACACACACAGAGATAACACACACACACACAGAGATAACACACAAACAGAGATAACACACACACACAGATAACACGCACACACACAGAGATAACACACACACACACACAGAGATAACACACACACAGAGATAACACACAGAGAGATAACACACACACAGAGATAACACACAGAGAGATAACACACACACAGAGATAACACACAGAGAGATAACACACACAGAGATAACACACACACACACAGAGATAACACACACACACACAGAGATAACACACACACACAGAGATAACACACACACACACAGAGATAACACACACACACAGAGAGAGATAACACACAAACAGAGATAACGCACACACACAGAGATAACACACACACACACACACACACACAGAGATAACACACAAACAGAGATAACACACACACACAGATAACACGCACACACACAGAGATAACACACAAACAGAGATAACACACACACACAGATAACACGCACACACACAGAGATAACACACACACACAGATAACACGCACACACAGAGATAACACACACACACACACAGAGATAACACACAAACAGAGATAACACACACACACACAGATAACACGCACACACAGAGATAACACACACACACACGAGAGATAACACACAACACAGAGATAACACACAGAGAGATAACACACACACAGAGATAACACACAGAGAGATAACACACACACAGAGATAACACACAGAGAGATAACACACACAGAGATAACACACACACACACAGAGATAACACACAGAGAGATAACACACAGAGAGATAACACACACTAGGGCTGCACAAAAAATCGTTAAAAAAATCGTTAAAAAAATTGCGATCTCGATTCACACATACACGTGATCTCATTACTACACACAGCGATCCTGAAGCATTTTATATCTCGAGCTGCATCACAAATGCTCTTATTTCCTTCCGGATTTTTTGAAGCACCCCAAAACGCAGCACTGCCGCTGCCTCCTCCCTCAACCTATGGTAAAGCGTCTTTACAACACGTGATTCAGTGGAGGAAGCCGCCTGCAGTTGAGTGTTTGGAAAGAGTGAAGGTACGTGTCCACAAGCAGCGGTGTTTCCCCGCGTCCCATTCCATTGCGCCAGGCTCGATAACGCTCGCGAAAATCTTCTAAACTGAATGTTGTCGATCTAAAATAAAGACAGATTCAGCAACTGCATAGCTTATTTCTGGCTGAAAATGTTTTCAGAAACACCTTTCGGTGAACTATTTTCGTAAAATAAGAGAAAGATTCCAAACGAGCCGCCATGTTGGTCTGCGTGAACTCCGGAGCAGACAGGACAGCAGTGAAAGCGATCGTCCAATCAGGTGCAGCCATGAAGTGTGCGCGTGATTGTATGAAGGAGAGCGCCTGTCAATCATCCTCTAGTGGCAGCCCACCAAGCGTGCAATAGAGTGGTGAAGTCCCGCCCCTCCATTTCCGGGACATGGGTCCTCAAAAGCAAAAAAATATCAATGCGATTCAATGGGTAGATACAAATTATTTTCTGGTCCCGTTTGAATTGTGCCATGGATTTCACATATGTTCTTTGTGATATTTAAAGAAAATTTTTCACGCAAAGAAGACGACAATTAAGCGCGAAGAGTTTTGATAAAGTTAGGTTTTGTGTGAGCCGCTTTGTGAACTACAGCTCCTCGCTGTTCTCGTCGCGAATGATATACGTCACCACCCGCCGAGTCCGAAGTCCGCCGAGATGGCTGTTTCTCTGCTCCACTTCACCGCTTTTTTCCAAGGGCAGAATAAAAGTATCGAAAGGGGGGAGAACCACTATAAGTCGGGTCATGTGGAGAGCCGAGGGAGGGAAAAGGGCGATGACGTGACGTCACATACGCGACACAACATGTAGTCTTTATCATTGTGTTTTCTCAATGAATTTTAACTGAAGAATTGCACAATAAACGGTCAAACTCTTGACATGGAAAATTATAATTTAAGCCTATAAACAACATTTGTGTAATCCAAGGCATAACGACCGGGGGATCAGATAATAATTATTTTCCGTCCATTGAACACCATTCATTTTTTTCGCTCCGAAAGGACCCATGGCGCCGTTACTTCCTGCTTCCGCTTCGGCACTCTATACTGGGAAGCGGCGCGTCCACTCGCGTTTAAAATCGCCTCTGTGGACACGTATTAGGTACGTGTCAACAGAGACATTTCTTTTTTTACTTTTGTAAAAATTACTTATCTTCCAATGATAGAACTACTACTATGCCTCTGCCAAAGCAACAAACGTTTTTTTGTTTTGTTAAAGTTCATCAGTGCAATAAACATTTTGTGGAAAAAAATCGTGCAAGAGAATCGTGATCTCAATTCTAAGCAAAAAAATTGTGATTCACATTTTTTTCCAGAATCGTGCAGCCCTAACACACACACACACACGGAGATAACACACACACACACACACTGAGATAACACACACACACACAGATAACACACACACACTGAGATAACACACACACACGGAGATAACACACACACACGGAGATAACACACACACACACACACAGAGATAAACCACACACACACACACACAGAGAAAACACACACACACACACACGGAGAAAACACACACACACAGAGAAAACACACACACACGTAGATAACACACACACACACGGAGATAACACACACACACACACACAGAGAAAACACACACACGGAGATAACACGCACACACGGAGATAACACACACACAACACACACACGGAGATAACACACACACACACACACAGAGAGATAACACACACACACACACACAGAGATAACACACACCCGCAGCAATCGGTGAAATGAAATTATTAATTATTACTTATCTAGAAAGCCGTCAGCTGTTGGTGAATAACATATTTAATGGTAATGTTTTTGGAACACCCTCTAGTGGACAGGAAGTAAAAAAACACATTGCCGATAATGGCATTATTGACGTATAAGCCTGTGTAATGTAGTTAATATTAATGGGTTGAATTTGAGCATATTGAAAAAAAATATGGAATGAAATTGGAACAGTATATTAGAGGAAGATTGACAGCTGTGATCTGATGAACACAAGCAGCAGAGCAGCACCCTTACTGGATCTGGATCCATGTGGATTCTGGTGCTGATAACAAAGTTAGCTTCATGATTCAAGGTCAACTCATCTTGGAAGCTGATTGTATTGTAGCGCGGTAGTGACCCGCTCTTTATGGTCCACCAACCGTCAGCCTGGTACATTTCAGCTGTGCAGCAGTGAGGGGTGCAGTAGTTAGGGCTCATGAAATACGTTTCACTTTTTACAGATTCCATTTTATTTTTTCCCAAATTCCATGTTTTCTGAATTTTTCTAACTGTTTTACAATTGTATAGCTTGTCATTCAGAGTCCATACACATACGTGCAATCATTTATGGAGGAGTCACAATATACCACCCACTATATATATTAGGGATGTCCCGATCCAGGTTTTTGCACCTCCGATCCGATACCGATATTGTAGCTTTTAGTATCGGCCGATACCGATACCGGCCGATCCAAGCATGTATTAAAGATTAAAGATATTTAATTTTACATTCAACATTTTTGTTCAACCAGAGTGTATTCAAGATCACAAGGAGACAGTGACTTATTAAGGTGCCGGTTGATGGAAATTATCCTAAATTTGGGGCCGGAAAAATATGGCTGGAAAATGATGAGCATCACATTAATAGCTACAGATACTGTAAAACACTATAACGACATATGAGTGCATTTATTGTCTTATTTTATCAAGTTAAATCTAAGTTATAGGTTTACTCAACAGCTTAATAGTTCATAGAAATTCAGGTAGAAATAGGTTAACTCAGATTTCCACATCTTATCAAAAACAATCCTCCCCCGACAGACGTCATCACGTCCTAATACTGCACACACAATATGGCTTGATGCTGTTTTGAAGGAGTGCATATATTAATCGACAACACTCGACCTGCATCAGCGCATGTGCGCACGAAGCAGCACGGAAGCCGGTCCAGTTCCGCTCACACCACGAGTCTGAAGAGTGCAACAGCTTATCAAACTACAGTGTCAACTCCGTGTTTTCAAAGTAGAAAGCGGCATCGTGGTGGTTTAACGAGGCGGGCGGCGTCAGAACAAAATCAAGCGCGTAAAGTACACGAAGAAGAACGTAGCGCGGCGGGATTGTTGTGGCTGCGCGTCTTGCGGAGCAAGTCTACTGTGCTGCGCGGAGGCGCTCCTAATGTAAATGTTTATGCACAGACAAGTTGTTGTTGTTTAGTGGATGCTGGACAGGTCGCGAGGTGTGCGCTAGGTGTGCTGGAAAACGCGGACTTTCCGCGGATTTTGGGGAAAACCGAAAAAAAAACTGGAATGGATTACCTACATTGGTGCGCTGGAAAACACGGACCGGAGTTTTGAAAAAAAAAACTGGATCGGCAGTTCGGATCGGGATTTTCCCGTGCAGGCCGATCCGATATCGATATGCATTTTTTGCTAATATCGGCGGCTGATCCGATCCAAATATCGGATCGGGACATCCCTTATATATATATATATATATAGGGGTGTAACGGTACACAAAAGTCATGGTTCGGTACGTACCTCGGTGTGGGGGTCACGGTTCGGTACGGTTTCAGTACAGCGGGAAAAAATTAACAAAAGCTCACACATGTACGAGACTATCTTTATTCATTTATTTTGAGCAGACACCAATTGACTGCAATTGACTTTCAATAAATATTTGAAGCCGGGCTCCTCTACTGTGTTAGCATGTTGGATGTGTTTCCAGCGACGTAGCGCACCTCCGTAAAAAATCGCCGGCAGGCAGTCTTTGTCCGGTCGACCACTCTTTCGCCGTCGCTGTTATGTTGCACCGGGAAACCAAAGTGTTCCCACACACGGCTGATTTAAATGAAGCCGGCGGCTCTTCCAACTCCACACTCGCCATCACTCTTCTTCTTTTGTTTGTAACTGTTTCTTTTTCTGTGGTAATGACGGTTGCTGGCAGCTTTTATGCTCATTACCGCCACCTGGATTGGAGTGAGGACTCAGCTTTTTTTTTTTTCTCACTCACTCAGACGTATTCGACCCCCGTACCGTGACGGGACGAGGGAAATCAGGGCCCTAAATAGTGTCCCAGCAGTTCTTTTACTATCAAGTCCTCCACATAGAAGTACCTTGATAGTGAGTGGGGTTGAGCAAATGCAATCGGATTATTTTTTGCAACCATAGGATCGCCAGTAGAGAGAATGCAAGTTTAAGGCACTTCTGCATTGGCTTCACTTCTCAGAAGCGGAGTTTTCCGCCTGATTAGAAACCTTGACCTACAGGTCAAAGTGTCGCCAGAGACGTAGTCAGGTGTCTGGCAAGGCTTGGAGTCAAACCCACGATAACAGCAGGTCCATCACGCTGCTGCAGTGACCTCCAAGCACATCGCCGAGTGTGTTCCTGGTGTGTGTTGCATCCAAAGATAAAAGGATAACAAGTAATACGTGACGTGCCAGAGTATGTCACGCTGTTAGTTTGTGCAAAGATAACTTAATCTGCAGCGACTGTCCTCTTCACACCATTAGCATCTCGAGTCGGAGACACTTATCCAAAAGATAACGGCTCCCAAATACCCGTCCCCAGGAAAACCAAAACCACTCCCCACTGCGTCGAAGAGCCGATTACTTAACAAGCAAGTACGCTGAAATGAAAAAGGCAGAATATGATGAACCCCTGAGGAACTTACAAAGCTGACATGCCCACAAGTGAGTCGCAATGACATATACTGTTAACCATAAATGAAAACGGGCTCCTCAGGAACAATACAGCAGAAATTTACAGCGCCACTACTGCCCCCCTTTTCCTTAACGGCTGTGGTGTCTCCAGTTCTGGCAGAGGACACAAGAGAGTAAATTCTGGTGCAACAGAATGGCCTTCACCGCACGCCGTCAGAGTAAAGGGAAGTCTGGCCGGCCAACTTGTTGCTCTGTGGAGATTCAAAGGATGGCTGGTGTTTAGAAACAGGCTCATGAACAAGGCCTCCGTTCATTGTTTCTTTAATTAGTAAAGGAATCGATCAGTGGTGTGGCCATGGCGACACTAACGTCCCCATGCCTTCTGAGAACCTTCAGCTTTTACTCTCTGTACCAACGGCATCAGACAAATCACCCAGCCGCTGTTAAAAACTACCGACCACCACGTAGACTCTGTTCTGACGTGATTCTATGTGTAGACTGTAATCCTGAGCTGCTCAACCAATGAGAGACAGAGCGGGTTCATGGTGACACCGCTCTCCTAGAAAACAAACTAAATGCCTGCATATGCTGCGACACCGTAGACATCAGTGGCATCTAGTGTAAAACACAGTTGGATAAATGGGACCATGATCAGGGGGGGGGGGTACATCTGCAGAGCGGAGACTCAGGCCGCCTTT
The DNA here is from genome assembly GCA_029853015.1 of Chelidonichthys spinosus. Classification (NCBI taxonomy): domain Eukaryota; kingdom Metazoa; phylum Chordata; class Actinopteri; order Perciformes; family Triglidae; genus Chelidonichthys; species Chelidonichthys spinosus. The sequence goes on from CM056837.1 coordinate 2,411,620, forward strand.
GTCCCCAGGCTTCATTCAAAGCAGATGTGGCCGCAGCATCACTGCAACATGTGCCGCCGCCGCCGCGCCGTGACGCGGCTGACATGCGTGGCATGAACACGCAGGTTGGAATCATACAGCGTTAAAGGAAGCAAGCAGCTTGGGTGCGTTGGGGCGGGAGGCTGACCGGCCAGAGCAAGCCTGGGGAGGGTGGTGACGGGGGGGTCGGGGGTGCAGGGTCCCTTCCAAACCACGGACTGCAGACATCCAACACAAAGGAGTTTAATCCGTATGCATTCATGACAAAGGACTCGACATCACCAAGGATTCCCAGGAGGGGAGGGGAGGGGAGGGGAGCCCCCCCCGGACGCACGGACGGGGACAAACAGCCAAACACACCGCGAGGAAATTAGCTCATCAAATTAGTAGGCGCGCGCCTCGCGGGCCGACGCTATCACGTGGAATGTTGAATTAGTGGGCTGTGAACCGAAAACACGTCCTCGTTTAGCGGGAGCTTCCAGAGGCTTCGGTGTGGACAAAGCAGCGCAGGTTCACTCGGACACAAACCCCGGTCTGCAACAGCGTGCATAGCAACAAAGTCAGTCCGACACAAGCCTCTCGCTGCCCGGCGACGGTAGCTGCCCGGCACGGAGCAGAGACGCACTCACCTCTAGAACTCCCGGTGTGAGTGTGTCGTTGTCCCGCGTCGACCGTACAGCTCGTTAGGAGCAACTTTTCCCACCTATTCACTGCCTGCTGCTCCGGCTTTTCCGCAGCAGACCTACCGTCGCTCCGTGTTCGCAATCCCCCGCCTCTCTGCGAACCGCCAAGCGAGCCGCGGCGACGCAACGCACTTCCGGTCACAACCTTCAACGTAAAAGCTGCAGACGACAGCTTTCACTGACCTGAAGTAACGTGCTAGGCAGTTTATCTGGGAGTTGGAATTCAAGCTGAGCAACTGTAAATAATAATCAAATAATAATAATAATTATTATTATTATTATTATTATTATAAAAACAATAAATAATAACATAAGAAAAAAGTAGCGAAATACAAGGTAGTATATTTAAATGATTTGATGAGCCTTTGGTCATACTTTAGGAGGAAACCGGACAGTTTGTGTGTATGTTTGGCGGGATCTGTTTTAGGTTTATTTTTTATAAATGAAAGCCGTCTTAAAGTAAATACTTTGCATCCTATGTTTAAACTGTACTCTATTCATGCATTATGGCTGAAATGATCCATTTCACTACAGTAACTAGTCTCTGTTTTAATCTGTTTTATTAAATGTACCTTGTTGTTTTATTAATTGAAGCATGTCAATGTTTTTAAGCAAATACAGCCGATGCTATGTTTGTACACTGAAATTTCTACAAATGATCCATTCACTCATGCATGATGGGAAAGCTGGCTGACATGATCAAATTCACCACAATAACTACAGTTGTTTTGTTGTTGTTGTTTTTTTATCTATAATAGCGCATTTAAAAACAAATGTTTGTAGAATACATCACTAAAACCAACATCCAACATTATAACATTATTGTGCTGTAATACTTTTTAAGGTGATTATCTCGGTGTGTGATCAAATGTTGCCATTATACAACGTTTCCGTGAACGCATCTTGTTTTATTTTGAAGGTCAGTTCCAGTCGAATCCGGCTCTAGTCGGTGCGTTTCTGTTCAACTTGACGCAGATGTGGGTGTTCAACCAGCAGACGGTGTTCTGTCGCTCCCTGTCAGCGCTGATAGCCGGCGTCCAGATCCCCGCGGCCGGCCTGCCCCCTCCAGCTTCTACATCTAAATGTCGCTGCTTCCAAACCTGACGTCCGCGGATACTTAGGGGGCCGGGACGGACCTCCAGGGAACCCTCTTAAATATGAAAGTTTAAATTTCACTTTTGCTCCAGTCCATACCGGGAAAAAAGAGAATTACACATCAAACTCATTGGTTCTCATGATTTAATTACTTTTGAATTATATTCTTAAAATCATTTAACATAATAGACACGTGGCTGATAAACATGTAAAGATGCTCCCCTTCTCCTTAGACGAGCGCTTTCTGGCAACAACATCAGGGAGTTTCACCATCCAAGCAGCCTCATGAATGATTTAGTGGCTGGATGATCCAGGAACACAGTCTTATAGCTCACCGTCTCAGAACACAGAGGGACTCAATGAGCCTCGGGCTCTTAATTCCACGCGTAGGCTACATTATTCAAGAATAATGTCTTTGAATCTCATTACGTCTCGTTGTGTATGAGCATGTTTGCATGACATTTATTTTCAAGCCAAAAGCACAGTGACAGACATGAGTGTTGTTGACTTCAGTGATTCCAGCATTGTTTTGAGATTTAAGGGCCGATGACGTCAAATCATCCAAATCAAACGCCACACAGACCCAATTATTGATGTTCTATCAGGCTATCACAGTGATTTTATTTACTTTTGTTCAAAATACTTCTTAAGGCTAATACTTCTATTTCCTTTCAGCCCCCTTAAAACAATGTCCAGGTTGTGCATCTTTGGAATAAACAGATGTAAAAGCTCAAACTGGTGTTTCTTTTTAGACAATAGGTGCATCGACTATTGATGAGAGAAATAAATAAACCACCATATTGTCTCCAACTTAAATATATATTTCTGGAGGAAAAATAACTTCACATTGAAATGGACAGACACGTCTTGTGGAAACAGGCTGCAGTGTTACATCAACAGGAAGGGGCGGGACTTTTTCTACTTTCATATAGGGTATATCTCAGCGAAACCTTGAATGTATCTTAAGTTTAAGGGAGAAAAACACTTTATTCATTCAGAAGCTTTGACCTTATATTCTTATTAGGACGCTATAGTCTGGAGAGCTAATAAGGCTTCATAGCTGACAGACTTAGCAACTATCAACCATCCACTTGATACATTAGCCACATTAAAAACAAAACAGACTGATTGGTTGGCCAAACAAAGTAAACATCAGTGGATTCGTGCCTGCAGCTAGCAGGCATACATGACATGTGTGTCTCCCCACTCACAGAGCGCTTCCTTCCCCGAGCCCAAACACAAAGAGTCCAATCATCTGGGGAAAAGCTTTGAGAGAGTTGACGGTAAGCTGGCCAGACAATAAATTAACCAGCACGTGCACATACTTGCTCTACAGGTGTAGGGGAGTGTTCACATGAATATGGTCTCTGAGGTATGATTTACGAGCTAATGTGTACTCCGATTATTACACTGATCTGCATACAACAATGATGAATGATGATGTGCAGACAGAAGAGTTTCTGGGGTTCTAATACGTGGAATTAAAAAGAAAAAGGCTTAAACTGAAGGTGAAGCAGAGAGAACGGTGTCAGTGCTCTTTACTGCTCAGCATGACAGCGCTGTCTTCTTGTTCATCAGGGTCTCATCCATCAGGCTCACATCTGAGGAAGTTGCTGTTGAAAGACTACACAGTATGAGCCGTACTTATATACAGTATATACACACTGTGTTGGATGTGATGTTTGGGTGACGGCTGCAGAGAACACGCACGCTAAAGAATCTAGAGGTTGTCTTTTTGGGGCGGCAGCAACTCGGAAACTGACGGCTAGCCACTTCAAGTCCTGCACGGACCAGGTACGGAGTGCGGGCTGGTACCTGGAGAGGTGCCAGTTCGCCTTCATGTCACTTCCGAGGTGCCCACGAGCAAGGCGTCGCGTTGCGGCGACTCATCATTCTGACATCTCGTCACATTGATTAATGTTCCTGCGTGTAAATCAAAGAAAAATAACAAGAAAATGAAACAAGGAACTTCCTTAAAGGGACAAACATATAAAAACTCTGTTTAGCTCAACATAAGTGAGTCCGTCCGTGTCTTCATTCATCTCTGAAGAGAGTCTTCTTCTCTCACCTGTTGCTGCCTCCGCCCTTGATGCCAGCCGGCTGGCTGTTCTGGAGGTTGGACCTGTTGAGGGCGGGGTTCATCAGAGAGAGTCCGGCCAGCTGGCCTGGTCTGATGGGCTTGGCTGGGGACGCAGGGAGACAGCATGGGTCACATACAGACAGCAGGCTGAGACGTCACCCAATCAAATCTTTATCTACAATATAGACGTTGCAATGGGAGTTTTTTTTCCAGTATGGTGAAGCCCTAGTTGGTGTATATTTGAACTGTAGACAGTCAGGCTAGCTGTCTCTGCCCGCTCCCAGTCTTTATGCTAAGCTAAGCTACCTGCCTCCTCACTCTAGCTCCATATTCAACACACACTGACAAGAAAGTGACGTCACCCAGCTCTGGGCAGGAAAACCAAACCACCCCTCAAGTGTTCTTTAGAAAACCTAATAGACTGATTTTATTTGTAGTTATTTGCAGTTTTTTTTGGGAACATTGACTCACATTTGATATTACCACATTATGTGTGAGATACAGTCCCATCCCCCTACCAATCGAGGCTCTCCTGCCCATGTTCTTGGGCTTGACACAATCCTTAATGCGCTCCATCTCCTGCTCGTAGCGCTTCCGGTCTGTGGCGGCGTTCTCTTTGGCCTCCCTCAATGCCGCCTCCAGGGCTTTGACCCGCTCGGCGGTTGCCCGCAGGCGCTTCTCCAGTTTGGGCAGCTCGCCACGGAGGTCGGCGTTGTCCCGTAGCAGCTGCAGACGGGGAAGCAGAGAGGGAGAAGGAGCAGACAGAAGGTGAAGATGTGGTCCATGCTATGCTCGGGGAGGAGCTGTGATCAGTGTGTGCTGGACATCTCTGTACCTGCTTGTGAGCTTTGCCCAGCTGCTCCAGGTTGTTCTCCAGGAAGCAGATCTTCTGTTTGTGGGCCGCGCTGCTTTCTGCGTCATCTGAGTTCATCTGAGCATTCTCACAAACACAACGCACAACTTGATCATTTCACTGATTTCAATCCATGTTTCACCTCTGCATACATGCATCTGTGTGCAACTGATTTGTCAGCCAGCATAAAAAAAAAAACCCTTGAATCCAACGCATCCCATTTGTGTCTGAAGGAGAGGAGAAGTAGCCGATTTTAGGAATACAACACCATGATGTCCTCCAGGAAACCTGCTTCCTCTTTGTTTCCCTCATCAAAGCTCGGCCTGAGGGCTGAGATGAACGCCACGCCCTCATTTACAGCTGCTACCTTTGAAGAATCACATGGCCTACTTACTACAGACTCTCTTTTGTCTTTCATTCATTAAAATTTCATCGTTCAACCGGTGCATGAGTACGGCTACGTCTGTCTCCTTCCAGGTGAATGTCGAGGTCATTGGATATCACATTAAAAAGGAGACAGAATCCCACACACAAGCAGGTGACAGGAGGAGAAGCTGCAGGAGAACAGGAGGTCAGGGATTTACCTTTTTCACTCGAGTGGCCAAGTCTTGGACAAAAAGCCTCCTGAGATTGTGGAGCGTCTGCAGCTCTCGGGCCTGTGACAGCAGGGGAAACCGTTTGGAGACACTCAAATGACATTTCAATTCACTGTCAGGTAGCCCCTCCTTAATTCCACCCAACATGAGAGTGTATGGAATATTTAAATTAGGAACAAGAAGCTCTGAACATCATCAAGGTTGGATTACGTAACAGGCCTGAGACAGAATGACCACAAAATCACACAACTCACAACATGAGAGATGAAAAAGAACTACAAAAAACAACTACATATAAATAAATATATGTAAATATATATATATAAACAAATATATATAAATTATATATATATAATTATATATATATATATAATTTATAATTTATTTATATATATATATATATATATATATATATATATATATATATATATATATATATATATAGTCATAATCATTTTAGAATTGCTCATTTAACTAGGATGAATGGATGGATGGATGGATGGATGGATGGATGGATGGATGGATGAATGGATGGATGGATGGATGGACGGATGGATGGATGGATGGATGGATGGATGGATGGATGGATGGATGGATGAATGGATGGATGGATGGATGGATGGATGGATGGATGGATGGATGGACGGACAGACAGACAGACAGACAGACAGACTTCATACAGGAAGAGTGCTTTTTTCTCTCACCAGAAATAACCAACTTGACCTGATTTGAAACTCACTGTTGGTGACCCAAATTCATACAACACACTAAGTTTGTACAGTATATTTCAATATTTACACTGTACTGTTTGTTATGTAGTAACAGCAGTCTGCAAGCAACATACTTTACCATTTTATCCTAACAAAAATGTACCAATGTGCCGGGCAACATTAAATGATCACTGACAATTCAACTTAACAAAGAGATGCAACATGGCTTGGCTTTTTAACAAACATTCACTCGTTGGCTTTGGACCTAAACAATGTCACTCAAGCTGTTTGAACACAAACAAATCTGTGTTTTTCCAAAAGTAGACTAGATTAAATGAATAATACATCTGTTTTGTTGTAATTTGGATGAAATGGCCCTTTAATTGAATGTATTGTGTCCATGCACATGCAGATAACTGACCACAGTCTCCTCCAGTCCCTTCAGGTCCTGTCTGGCCTGCTCCCGCCTGTCCTGCAGCACCCTGCACAACGTCACAGCGGATTCATCGATGCATGTAGAGTCAGGGCAAACCTTGTTATTAGTATTAGTCTTGTGATGGGAGGCATTACGTGAGCTCTTGCAGCTGGCGGCTCTTCTCCTGGTCGGCAGCTTTGAGCTTCTCGTGCTCCACCCTCAGCCTCTCCTGCTCCAGCATGATCTTCTGGTTCAGACTGCACACATGGGGAGGGGGGTCAGTATCACATGGAGCTGGGCTCACACTTCCAGAGTGTCGGGCCATGATGTCGTCTTACTCCTGCAGCTCTGTCATCAGCTTCTCCTTGTTGTCCAGCTCGTCTCTCAGGCTGCTGATCTGTTTCTGATGCGTCTCTCTGTGAGACTGGATCTGCTTCTCCACAGCCTCCTGAACACACACAAGCATCGACTAGAGTCACGATTTCCAGCTGGAGCAACCACACCTGCATGGATCTGATGAGTGACACGGCACCTTGACTGCATTGGCAGACTGGATGGTGGTCTCCTTCTCCATGGTGTCCACTTTCTCTGGAAGGATACAAACTGAGAAGGTGTGACTATCAGCCTGACATCAATTCAGAAAAAGAACGCTGCAACATTTAATAAAAAGATAGGACTGTTTGTTGTATTATATGGGTTTTTCTATTTTGAACCTCTATCAAACAGCAGCAATGTCACTTTAAAGACACCTCTGCTTCCATGTATCCCCACACAAGGGAAATAAAGGTTCTCATGTTGAAGATTAATGTCTGCAAATTCCTATTGTGTTATTTTCTTTCAATGAGTCTGTGATGGATCATTATGATCAATGTTAGAAGAAGCCAGCTAGATGACTATTTTTATTGAAAACACAAACTAAATTACACTAATATAATCATTTCAAAATGCATAACACAATTATGAATTCCATAGAAATACTCAGCTTTATCGATTTTTAAGAGCGATGAAGCATGAGAAGCATTAAACAAATATGAACCATGAAAACTGTGTAAACATATAAAGAGCTTTTGGAGGACAGACATGAATGAACATGTCATATTCTGAAAACCACAGTGCACCCTGGGTATTTTTTGGTCTTTTTGACTACAACAAATTATAATATCACAGTAACCGACCGTTAAAGACGTCGTAGCGATGCTCACCTTGGGTTTTGATCCGGACTATTTCTTCATTGAGAGAGTCCACATTCTCTTCCAGCTGCCGTTTCTTCTGCTCCACGTTCTGGAGGTTCTCTGTCAGCGACTTGATCTTAGCTTCATGCTGAACACGAGCAGGAAAGTGAAAACATGGTGGTTAAAAGTCCCACAAACTCCTCTTTAAATTGATAAAAACATGATCTGCCATTTGAATGAGCCGCCACATTTGTCACTATGGTGACAGCATCCACGCTGGCAGAGGCAGCAGCCATTACCTGGGAAACGCGTAGCTGGCAGGCGATGAGCTCCATCTCCGTCTCCTCCATCTTCTGGCTGCTCTCGGCCGTGGAGCTCTCCAGCTGTTTGCTGCGCTTCACCATCGTCTTCACCTCTGACTTCATCTTGCTGATGTAGAGGCGGGCCGAAGTGAACTCTTCATCAATGAGGCCACTGCTCTCGTGTTGCTTTAAAAGTAAGACACATTTTAGCAAAAGGAACGGCCCCTTTCTGCATATTTCTATCAATGATGAACAAATCCGCTGACTAACCGCTGACTAACCGCTGACTAACCGCTGACTAACCGCTGACTAACCGCTGACTAACCGCTGACTAACTGCTGACTAACTGCTGACTCACTAAACACACAGTTCTACAGAACCCAAACTGACCAAGAGAGACGTGGCAACGAGCTGCAACTCCCTCTGCAGCTGTCATCGCTTCATTGCTTGTTAATTTGGATTAAAGCTAGGGATGCTACTCTCCTCAAAACCTGTCTACCTACCTGTCTAACTACCTACCTGTCTACCAAACCACCTGTCTACCTACCTACCTGTCTACCTACCTGTCTAACTACCTACCTGTCTACCAAACCACCTGTCTACCTACCTACCTGTCTACCTACCTGTCTAACTACCTACCTGTCTACCAAACCACCTGTCTACCTACCTACCTGTCTAACCACCTGTATACCTAACCATCTGTCTACCTAACCACCTGTCTACCTACTTACCTGTCTACCTACCTGTCTACCTACCTACCTGTCAACCTACCCACCTGTCTACCTACCTGTCAACCTACCTACCTGTCTACCTACCCACATGTCTACCTACCTACCTGTCTACCTTACCACCTGTCTACCTACCCGTCTATCTACCTACCTGTCTACCTACTTACCTGTCTACCTAACTACCTGTCTAACTACCTGTCTATCTACCTACCTATCTAACTACCTGTCTACATAACCACCTGTCTTCCTACCTGTCTACCTACTTAACTGTCTACCTACCTACCTGTCTACCTAACTACCTGTCTACCTACCTGTCTATCTACCTACCTATCTAACTACCTGTCTACGCAACCACCTGTCTTCCTACCTGTCTACCTTACCACCTGTCTACCTACCGAGCTTTCTACCTAACCACCTGTCTACCTACCTACCTGTCTACCAACCCACCTGTCTACCTTACCACCTGTCTACCTACCCACCTGTCTACCTAACCACCTGTCTATCTACCTACCTATCTACCTACCTGTCTACCTACCTACCTGTCTACTTACCTACCTGTCTACCTAACCACCTGTCTACCTACCTGTCAACCTACCTACCTGTCTACCTAACCACCTGTCTACCTACCTACCTGTTTACCTACCCTACTGTCTACCTCACCACCTGTCTACCTACCTACCTGTCTACCTACCTACCTGTCGGCCTACTTACCTACTGGGAGAAATAAATTATTCTACGATGTCTTTCCACATTTAAGTCATGGAGCACATCAACTCTATCATACAAATAGGAATTGGTTTGAAAGATGTGAAGGAAAAATTCTCATCATATTTAATTCCAAAAAAGAGAATTGTTTAAAAATCGAATCGTGAGCTGACTGATGATTCCCACCACTACTATCTACATACCTGTCTACCTACCCACCTGTCTAGCTACTGCCTTGTCTACCTACCTCTAAACAGTAAACAGTAGGTAGACAGTAGAGGGTAGGTAAGGTAAGTTTTCTCTACTTCTAGCCATGCCTGCTCCGTTCCCATAGAGTTGCAGGACTTATATTGCAAGGAAAAAAGAGGCCACCGTGAGTAACGTGGCAGTAACTGCTTGACGTTCAGAAGGTTAACTAAGGGAAGTGGAACAATCCGTTGCAGTCAGTCTCCGCTGGAGTATATTTCTGAATTTGAAACCTTAATGTCGTTGCTGCCCACAGCGATGCCGATCTCAGCCAGGTCTTTGAGTAATGATGACATCATCTCAGTCACTCTCTTCTTCTGGTGGTTGGTCATCTCCTTCAGCTTCTGAAGTTCAATGTCAATGGAGGCCAAGGAGCTCTGGCGTTGGATGAGAACATGAATAAAAACAAGCGTACAAGGTGATGATGTGTAATCGGAGCTATAACTTCCAGTAGATTCAGATAAAAGCAAAAGTACCGATTTCTCGTTGAGCTCCTCACTGAGAGCCTCAAACTCTAGTGCTTTGTCCTCAACTTCCTGACTCTTCAGGTCATAGTTGACAGCCAGCTCCTCCAGGGCCTGCAGCACCTCCTTCACCTCCTCCTTGGAGGCTTCGTTCTCCGCCAGCAGCCGGTTGAGTTCTGTCTGCAGGGTGTCGTGATCGCGGCGCGAGGAGGCTAAGAGCTACAGGTGAGGATAGGGAGTGAAGATAAGACAGTGATGCTCAGCCTCAGAGGGGGAGGAGGTGAAAGGGGAGTAAAGTTCCCAACTAAATACATTTCTGTACAGCTGAAAGAATGGTGTTCCATCTGGAAGGCTGGACTGGTGCTTTCTGAGGAGGAGTTACAGTCTGACCTTCCTTCAGGGCTACTCATGGTCTGCTACCAACTGTCAGGCTGGGTTTGTGCTAACAGGAACGGCTGCAGGGGAGGGGAGGGGGCAGTGGGGTAGGGGTAGGGGGGAGCGGGGGGGCTGGGGTTGGGTCACCTCCTCCTGGTCCAACATCTGCTGCTGCAGCGACTCCACCGCCTGAGCCTGCTGGTTGATCTCATCGTCCTGGAGGAGAGCAAGGATGATGGAGAGGAGAGAGGAAAAGAAAAATGTAACACAAGCAACAATGGACAGCAGCCAATCACGCCATCTGCTGACCAACAGAGATACTACACCACAGAAGGACCACATTCATCCAAATATCATGCATAACATCACATCTTCACATCTTATTAGGGCCCGAGCGCCGACAACATCGGGCTGTGAAGCCCTATTGTTATTCTACGGGTTATTCTTACGCGAAAGTAACTCATGTTTTGGAGGCCTCAACATAAAAAAAAACTCACAAAAATTGTTGTGTGCGTAGAAATTACGGGAAATTGCGATATGGTAACACTATCGTATTCGGCCACGAAAAAGTTGCTCAGTAGCGCCACCTTGTATGGCCAGCCCCGCCACACTGTAAATCCTACTACTCTTGGAGTACCAAAGTCTGCCTCCCGAAATTTTCCGCCATCTTGGATTTTAGAAAAACCCGATGTAGCGCATTTCTTCGACACAATTTGATTTGGACGAAATTTGGTGTGCGTACCCCTTTGACCTAGCTGGGGACATGGTCCAAAAAGGTTTTGAAAATATGGTTTTATTCAGATGATATCAGCCAATGAACATAAGAGGGTTGTGCCACCAAAACGCAATTAGCATAACTCCATAACATTTGGGCCAATCATCACGAAACTCGAAAGCTGTGTTGACATAACTTTAAAGAACATACATGTCAGCTTTCATCAAAATTTAACAATCTGGGGCGCTTACAAAAAATTCCAAAATTGCCATTTTTGGCCATTCACAGGGGTTGTACTTGATCTATGTTGGACAATACCGTTGATCAAATTGATACCAAAATTGTATATATGGTTGGAAAGGCCTTAATCACAAAGAGTTGTCAAAAGATGTCCAGAATATTTAGGGGCGTGGCCAGGGCGATGCCATGACTGCGCTACTATTTTGAACATTCGCCAAAAGCATCAAAGCTGTTATAACTTCTCCGATCTGCTCCAAAAAATTCATACTAAAATTCAATCCTGTCCTGAACGCGTCTGCACTGCAATATTGAATCAAAGTCAGAGCGCCACCTAATGGCGCCATGAAATGTGACTGATTTTATGCCTTATTTCTAGGGGTGTGACGAGATCTCGACGAGATCTCACAAGATTAAAGTCGACGATATTTCTCGTTGCGTTAAAAATCTGTCTCGCGAGATTTGTGAGCTTTACATAGCTGAGGTTTTACAGACAGCTGTTACTGACTGGGAGCTTAAAAACCCAACCACGGCATCGCTTATTGTTACCGACAATGCATGTAATATGGACGCGGGATTGAAGTCGCACATCTGTTTTGCGCACACTATAAATCTTGCAACCCAAGCTGGCCTCGGTGTTCCCCGCGCCGCTCGTTTACTCGGGCGGGTGAGACGCGTGACTGCTTTTTTTCATCGTAGTTCAGCGGCTACCGCGGTGAAAATGTCCAAGCAGAAACGGCTACAATTGCCATCACACAAGTTAATCATGGGCACGTTGGATATGCTGGCTCGTTACCTTGAGTAGCAAGATGCCATAGCAGCATCACCAGCCCAGATGTTGTTCATGACATACTTGGTCAGGCTCCGTTTGCACTATTTGAACTCTGTATCGACAAAGTAGAACTTTGATTTGGTTTTGCACATATTTACACTTGGGGAAAAGAAATATTTAATTTTATTTATTTTATTTTAACTTTTATAAATTTTAGTTTTAGTTTAAATTTGTGAAAGAAGAAGTTTATTAAAAGATCATGCTTACATGATGCATGTAAAGAGTTATAATAAAATATTTCAAAATGCATGTGCAACTCTGTTAAATTAAAGGCTGTTGGTCCAGTCATATATTTTGTCATTGTAGTTTTCTTAAAATCTCGTCTCGTCCCGTTCTTGTGAACCCAATATCGTGTCTCATCTCGTCTCGTGAGCTGAGTGTATCGTCACACCCCTACTTATTTGAGTTTTGAGTAACAGCCCCCCCTTTAGGTTGGGCGCACATGCATGAAATATGCATGTGATACATGAGGAGATGTACAAAAAAGCCTCTTGGACCCACCAACTAAAGTCAACATGAAGTGGTCAAAAACAATGTTTTTAACCACCTGCGTATCAGCTCTGTGACTGTAAATAGTGGGGGAGGGGAAGGAGAAACACTAAGGGGACTCAGAGAAATGTCAGGAAGGCATGGACAAGATGTGACATCTGTCACTGTTTAACACCAGATCAACACTCATTAAAATTTCCACACCTGCTAATGACTTTATACATTGTCTGATCAGGTCCAAACTTCACATGCACCTCAGACAGCTGTCAGTAGAACCTTCGCCATAAACATCAAAACTATTACAACTCCAGTGTTTCTTCTCTGATCCATTCCAAAGTTTATATACTTGATTAGAGTCCCACCCTGAACACGTCTACACTGTAATATTGACTCAAAGTCAGAGGGCCACCTACTGGCGACAGGAAATGTCACTAATTTTGTGACTTTTTCCAAGTAACAGCCACACCTGGTTATTTTTTTTTTACTAATTCCTCTCATTTCAGCCTGCAGATAAGACACAGGGGAAGGAGGAGGGGTCACACTAGGGAAAGGAGGAGAGATGTCAGGAAGGCATGGACATGTGTGTGAGCTCTGTGACTGAAATTAAGTTTCACTTTGGATCACACCAGATCAACAGTCATGAAACTTTCCACACCTGCTACTGATTTTATTCATTGTCTCATCTGCTCCACACTTTGCATGCACCTCAGACAGCAATCAGGGAGATAGATGGCTTTGAATGTCGATCGCTTGTGTGTAAACTTGCTCCACAAGTAGGCGGCCGCCGCACAGGTAGGTGGCTGCGACACTGCCATGTGACCACAGGCACTCTACGACCGCATATGAGCAAGGGCCCGTCCCGACACTGCTTGCAGTTTTAATTATTCATATTATCTGAATAGCTATACATTATCAATCAGATATAGTCAATCGTTGTGCATAGATGACCCCGAACAATAGCGAGATGAAATCTTTATTTTGTGATGAAATTATTTTTCAACACAGGTCTGTGTTAGTATTTATGATGCTCATGACAAATAGTTCAGGCCAGCAAACGGTGTAGTGTAAAGACTTTCTGTTGAGCTTGGTGGTGTCGGCTGCAGTGAGGGAGAGACAACGTCTATGATTACTCTGAGTAGCATGAATTACAGTATCATATATTAATAATTTCATAATATTTCACATATTTGAAAACATTTCTTTCTTTTTGGCTTTTGTGTTTTCTAAACAGAAGTAATAGAAAACACAATGTATTCATGTTCATAGTCAGTTTCTATGTTAGAATGTGATTCTGTTGTGACTGATTTATCAATGGTGCACATCTGCCATGTTAATGTATTAATGCATATCCTCAGTGTGAGTGGTTGGTACCAGCTGACATCAATAACACTGCTCTGTGTTACACTCACCTTGTCGTCCAGCTCTTTGTACAGCTTGGTCACTTCTGCCCCGTACTTCTCTTTGTCTGCATCTGTGAGTTTGACCCCAGGGAGGGTGCTGAGGGCGGCTGTGGGTGCTGTCTTATCGTTGTTGAGTGCGCTGTCCAGAGCCTGGACCTCGGCGTTGGCCTTTTCTTTGTCAAACTGATCCTCCACTGGCACACTCTCTCCTACAGGGGGCAGCAGAATAGTGCTCAAGTGTCTGTGGGTGTCTCTTCTGTAGCCCCACAAATGAATGTCACGCTTTAAGAGGGCGAGCCTTGACAACTCTAGATTCCACACGTCTTTAGATAAGTGGAAGGCAGACGTGATCATGCACATCACTGGAAACAACGGCTTCTTTCTTTAGGCCACAAATAGGATGTATGAGTCAGCTCTTTGGAGCATGACAGAGTGATACAACTAATTCAAAGTATGTGTTTGTTTGTCTGTCTTTAGCCTTTTTCATCTCATCTAAACCATTATGAACCCAACAAATAATTCTCTTTCACTTACAGTAACCTGAGGAAGATTCCTACATGGTAACTAAATATGAGTGCTACATATCACTCAGAAACCGGTCACGATGTTTGAGCTCCACTGTAACGTAAACGTGAGATGTGATTGGACAGTTCAGTCCTCACCGCCTCTCCAGCGGTTGAGCTCAGCCTCCAGCCAGGTGACAGAGTTTTTCAGCGTCTTGTTCTTCTCCTTCTCTTTCTCCCACTTCTTCTTCCACTGCTCTGCAGTCAGCTCCACATTCAGAGTCACTGTGTTCTTGATGGTCTTTGCCCTGGTGAGATAGGAAGGTCGTATCAGCAGGTCAGCCAGCGGTTTGGCAGTTCCACAGTCTTTGTTTCAGATCACTGAGAAATGTAAATCACTTCTGATCTAAAGTACTGTCACTGCAGACAACCATGTGGTTTCTCTGATGCAGGTGGAGTTGTTTCTAGTGGGGCGTTAAAGGGACAGTTAGAATACAATATTAGCTTTTCATGCCTAGATGATCGATACCACACCCATGTCTGTGTCATGTCTCATGTCTGTATGCTAAGCACAAAGCTACAGCCAGCAGGTGGTCAGCTTAGCTCAGCAACATAAGGCTGCAGGCCAGGAGAAACAGATTGCATGGCTAGTAAGGATGTATATTGCCATGCAGAATCACAGTATTTTGCATGGCAATATATTATGGAAGCATGAACAATCTTTTATGATATACATTAAGTAACAAATGCTTTTTCAATTCAACATTCAATGGTGGCCCCACATGAAAGAGGCCACCATTCACCAGTTTGCAGTGGTGGCAGTCCTGTGTGACTAATCATCTTCAGGAAAGTACAATTACCATTTCAACAACTGTATTTTGAATCGTCATGATTGCAATGGAAATGAAATGTCTGATGTTATAGATGGTATTTGTACTTTTACTGCGTGTGTGGAATCAGCTGTGTGGGTGTAAAACCAAACAGGCTGTTTGATACAACAGAATCTGTATTCCCAAGACTTCCATGCCCTGTGGTTCCCAGATGAAACCAAAGCCAGTGTGTGTATGTGTGTGTATACCTCTGTCCAAAAAGCAGTGTGGATCTGGTCTCAGCGTCATTGAAAGCGGAGGGTGAGCAGCAGATGACCATGGTGGTCCGACAGTTCCCTCCCAGGGAGTCCTGCAGGATCCTGGTCATCTTACTGTCTCTGTACGGCACGTAGCTCTGACAGAGGACACAGAGTGCAACTCAGCTGATGAACACAATCCTTTCAGACAGTGTTTACATCATTCTCCTTTCTAGGAATCCTAAAGTTTGGACCAGATTCTCACTCTTACGGCCGATCCCCACTGAAAGAGCCTTTAGAATGAATTTTGCAAGTCTGCCACTATATATATTACAGAGATACTTTATTAAATGTATGAATCCATGCTGTCCTGTCCGTTTTCCTTGCATTGATGTGCAGACAGCTGTTAAAATCACACAAACATCCCGCTGTGTATGTCTTGAATGTATTAATTGTGTCTACATTGATTGATCAACTCTCCCAGTCTGCCAATGAGCTTGTCTGCTTCCTGTCACTCACTAAGGTGGGCGGAGATTAAAATCAATGAATCAATGGCAGTAATGATGAGAGCACAGGACCAAGGGGAGCGCTGACTGCCTCACCGAGCCCTCTGCCAGAGCGGAGATGACATTTCCCAGTGAAGACAGAGACTTGTTGATCATCTTGGCTTCATCCAGCACTGTGCCCTCTGCTCCTGTTTTACCCACCTGGGAAACACAAGACACAGTTCTCATCATGAGGCTCCAAGCAGACTGCAGCAGCACAAACACTTTCATTATTCAGCTGCTAACAAACATGATAGGGTGTAGTTCCTTGTCCAACAGGGAGATGAGCAAAATCAACTTGTTACACGTCACAGCCTCTCTGGCTCTTTCTAGACGTCTTCTTTCTGTGATTATGGAGAATATCTGTGTAAAAACACGTATGCTGTGAGGCGATACGATAATGAATCGATGTAGCTTTCTGTCTGCCCTCAGTCCAACATGAGAGAAGTAGAGCTGCCCCATCAATCACGCCAAAGGTAGAGGGGCCAATTACATTTTGATAGTTTGTGGCTGAAAAAAGAAAACAGCAGCTCCGAGAGAAGGACTTTCATTTTCTTGTTTCCATCCCTTTGAATTTAAGCCAATAAACTATGAAAAGCTACAGGGAGCATGCAGCCCTGGTGAGCCCAGTAAGCACTATATAGGCCAACGCCACATGTGAAGATGAATAGATAGTTATTTTGACTGGCTCTCTTAATCTCAGCAGTTTGGTCCAATTTTGTGCTTTGTTTGCCCCGCTGTTAGCTTTTATTTATACAACGTGATGAGTGTAAATTTAGATTTAGAGGTGAAATAGTGACCAGAGCATGTGGCCACATGTTACACATTGCACATTTAAAAGAAGTAACAACAATGTCTGTAAAATACACCCTTTTAATATTACTGGTTTTTAGAAGTAACGGTTTTTGAAACCAGTGAAAAATGTAGATTTAGAAGAAGACTGAGAATCTCAGAGGCAAAGAGGAGGAGGCAGAGGGAGGAGGAGGAGGAAAAGGAGTGCCACATGGAAGCCTACTTTCTCACTCCCGGCCAGGTCCACCAGGTAGAGCTTGCCGGTGAGTTTCTGTCCAGTCTGAGAGTTCTCCTGCTTGATGTTGATGAGGAAGATGCTATGACTCCTGGAACTGTGCTCGTTCATGTCTGAGACACACACACACACACACACACACACACACACACACACATACAATTACCATTGTATCAATCATGTTATTAGTAATAATTATTTAAAAAAAAAATTGTATTTCCTATTCGGACGTGACCAAATCACACCCTCACTCCAACCGACATGATCATCATCATATAATCATATGCAGCTCTGTCTGCTCCATAAACTCCGCTATAATCTGCCTCACACACTTGTCTTGTTTTTGCATACTCCTCCTCCTATCCTATGATGATGACGATGACAATGACGACTATGATGATTGCAGTGTGAAATCTATTGATTACCATTGTGATGTTATCAAGCACAAAGTCTGCATTACAAACTACAGGTGCGAACTTTGAAAGACATGGGAGTGTAACAGGCAGGGATGATCTAATCCTAATAACGCTAAATCAAAAGCATAATGGGAAATGTAGGATTTAGTCTTTTTAGAGCTTGACCGATACTAGAGACTAAAAATAAGGATATCTGGGCCCGATAGGCTTCATGTCCAATATAGGATATCTTACTGTAGACAAGTGTTGTTTCCTGTTGATATGACATTTATTTACATTTAGGGCATTTAGCAGACGCTTTTGTCCTAAGCGACTTACAAAAAGTACATTTGTCAAAAGAAAGAAACCACAACATCATTGCCGATAAAGTAAGAGCTAAAAAATAGAAACAAGTGTTCGGTCCTCGTCTGAGTAAAGTAGTAGCTGTTCAGCAAACGTACCTTAAGAACAACCGTGCTATGATCAAAGTGCTATAGGTAAGAACACAGAAGTGCTTTTTTTTTTTGGGGGGGGGGGGGGGGGGTATTAGTGGGTCATGCTATGTAGAGTCGAGGTGAAGTCTGAACAGGTGAGTCTTGAGCTTTTTTTGGAAGATGGCAAGTGACTCTGCTGTCCTGACATTAGTCGGGCGTTCGTTCCACCACTGAGGACCAGAACAGAGAAGAGACTGGACTTTGCTGAGTGACATGTTTGATTTCATGGGAACTGTAAATTAGCATTATTAAGCTCCAATTCTACCATATAAGGTTATGTTACCTGCTCCATATGCCCTATACTGAAGTCCTGCTTTGGGAGATCCATGAAATAAAGTCTAGCATTTTGAACAGCGTCAGTAGCAGAGTTAAGGAAAAATAACCTGAAATAAAGAAGACATGGTTCTATATGAAAGACGCGTCGCCACAGCAAGGCCATCGATGTCTGCATACCTTAAGATTGTCACACTGCGGTGAGGTTTGTCTTGTCTCAGTTTTTGTCTTGTGAAATTTCCTGTTTTATTTTGAAAAAGTAACTCCCCTCTCGTTTCAGGTCACTTGCCCTTCCTCATGTGTCCCTGGTCTGACTTCATCCCTGATCCCTGATTGTCTCCACCTGTTCCCCATTATCCTTCTGTGTATTTAAGTCCGCTTCTCCTCTTGTCTTGTGCCAGAGTGTTTCGTCTTTCTTCCTGTCGGGTACCTCCAGTCCTGATTCATAGCCTTGCCACCAGATCTTCATCATGTTTGTATTTTCTGCGTTTTTGTACCTCTGTAGAAGAGCGATCGGATTTTTAGTGATGGGCAGATGACTCTTCATTACACTTTGAGGCTTTCCAGCCAAGCGGTTCACAAATAGGTTCATTACTTGAGGCTTGATGTGCACACAAACCCCCCTGCTGGTCAAAGAGTGAAACAATTTGCTGTACATTGGGAAGAAGTGGAACAAACACTGAAAAAACAAGTTGTGTGAAAAAACAATTTGTGATAATACTAGCAGAAGAATAAATATCAGCGATAGGGAGAGGTATATAACCAATCTAATTTGAAATACCTTCCTTCCTAAAGCCTGTGCAGATTATGGCAGTCTAGTGATTTATGTGAACTGTTTCTTGAATCTTGAATGTGGGAAGTGTACACTGCTCAAAAAAATAAAGAGAATATTTAAACACCGCGTGCTAGTTCTCAATGAATAACATATTCCAGTTGGAAATCTTTATTCATTACAAAGTTCAATGTGTTGACAACAAAACAACATAAGGATGATTAATGAAATCAAAACCCTCATCTTATGGAGGTCTTGATTCAGAACCATACGGAAAGAAAAGTGGAAAATCAGATCAAATATTATTATTATTATAGCAAATTATTATCCTGAAATAATATAACCTTGTGGGGAGTAATCAGATTGACGTGTTCCCACATCTCGGACCGCCCTCTCTTAGCAACAGACTGCATTGTACACACAAAGAATTGTTGGGTTATTTTTTCAACCCAACAGCTGAGTTGAGACTGTTGGTTAGTTTAATTGGGTTGTTTTCATTAAGTTGGGTAATCTAAGAACCCAATTTGCTGGGTTATTGTCGTTGGCAGTTGAGTTATTAGCTGTTGGGTTGTAATTTCCATTATACTGTGTTGGGTTATTTCGGACTACCCAACACGTTGGGTTGACGTTCGCGCATGCGCGACCAACAGTAACGTTAACGCCACGGTCATGGACATACTGAGAGACTCAGCTCTATACAAAGCAAGGTTTGTTACGTGTGCACTATTGTTTCACCACAATGTTTAATTTATATGAATAATATGTATATAAAGCTTATTGTAGTAACCGTGTTACGTTGGTCATACGAATGGTTCAAGGTAATATGAGCGTGTGTAGCAGTGATTGTGAGCTCTTGGTCATTTGTAGTTAACGTTAGCGATAGCTTGTTGTGGGTAACATATGTTAACAGTTATGCACACCCACAGTGGGCCAACGTAAACGTATATGGTTTTAATACATGGAAGCCTTTGCGGCCAGGGCTTTAGGAAATATAAGGTTTAGATGTGAGTTAATGAAGCACCAATGAGCAACGTTACTATCTATTGGTAAGTCAGCAAGCTGTTAGCTAACGTTATTAGCATGCACAAACTCAATTTCATTAAACGTAGCAAGTTAGCATGTTAGCTGGGTCGCTATGTAGCAGTTTCGAAGTAACTCGAGTGTTTTAAAGTTAAAGTTAGGAGGACAACGTGAGGTTTTTCATCAATTTGGCTTCCATGTATAACAACGCAAGTAGGAGAGTGTTGTAAACCCGAGTGAAGGAAAAATATATTATGAGTCCAATTGACCGCGGTGGGGGATCGATTTTGGTTTTGGCTACCCCGCTACATGCTAGCAAGCCTCAGCTAGCCAGCCAGTCCGCGTTGTATTAGCCAGCTTGAGTTTGCCGAGGGGGAACCGGTAACTTTCTTATTTGCTCAAGTCGAAGTTTAAAACCGTAGAGAAGTTAATTGTTACAACAGTGAAAATACCTTTGATTTAACGTTACTGAATGAGTTATTTATGATACGTTTGTTTTATTTTAATTCTTTGTGTTGGTTTTGCAGTTTGATTCTCCCACCTCATGGACGATTTTGTGAGATCCAAATTGATTGAGTGGCAGCTTCCAGGGCTCATTGACAGGTTTAGTGGTAAGTCAATTTAAGTTGTTTCCATGTCACATTATTTTATTGGTACTAACTTGGTAGCCACTACTATTATAAATAAATTGGGATAATTATTCACTGAGCCTTAAGCTACTGTCTGCTAAAGGACCACTATTTCCCCATATTAATTTTAAGGAAGAAAATAGTTTGAGTGTTGTACCAGATAGATACTCTTTTAACCTTAAATATCTTAAAGCTAAATCTGGGATGTTGACAACAATTGTGTCCCATTAATTTGAACATTTTACAATGGTTCTACTGCAGTGAATTCTGTACAATAAAACTGAATTTCTGTAACACCTGGCCATATCATAACAGGTTCAGATTATATAATGAAACCAGGTGCAAGTCATGAATAGAAAGGAACACACAAGCACTAAAAAGATTTTGGTGTGGTGATTTTAATGTTTTTTTTTTTCTGTGTTCCAGAGGAGGCAATTGATGAAGAGAGCTTTGGCTACCTTGATCTTCCAACCATCACCACCTTGATTCCCAGAATAGGCGACAGGCTCAAGTTTGTGTAAATCACTGTTCCCTATTTTTGATAAAAAAAGTTTGTTACTTAAAATATTTTGTATTCTGTGAATTTTGCATTTTAATAAATACTTTTTCTTAATTTTTTTGTGTCAGAATATATTTAATCAATAAATACCATAACAATATTATATTATTATAATAAAATATTAATAATTAGAAATTAGCAACCCAACTGATTGAGTAGAAAGAACCCAGCAGTATAGTCAAATTGAGCCTATGGTTGGGTTATATGAACAACCCAACTGGGTTGTATAAACAACCCAACTGTTGGTTTAAGGAAACCAACCCAACTTGTTGGGTCAAAATAACCCGGCATGTGTTCTGTCCAATATTTAACCAGTGTTGGGTTAAAAAATAACCCATATTGGGTTGTTTTTAACCCAACATTTTTAAGTGTGTAACAATAAAAATTTACTAGCTTTAACTCTCACTGAACTGAACTTTCTCTCTCAACTTGTCTCGACTCCTACTTGACAACAAACAAGTCCGTGCACCGATAAGAGCAGCTTTGAACCAATTTTCGAAGCAGTCACATGGGTGTGCGTGAAACCAGCGTGAAATGAAGCCTCAGATGTCACTGATCACGTGATTTTCACAGAACTAATGAAGCTCCAATACAAGCTTTGCTTGAGACTGGTTAATTTTTTCAATACAAGCTCCGAAGCAGAGGTGTCACCGGTAACATCCCTACTAATTTTGATCTAATTTTCTTGGTCAGCGTGTTTTTGGTTGAGTGCAGTTTAAGGTGGGTCCACACCGGACCGACTGCCCGACTCGCGTCGGTAAATGAAGTCGGGCTACTTAATATGGCCGACTCGAACAACGACATGGGCGGTTCACACCTACGGAACTACAGCCGACGCCATACGTTCCGCGCTTGCGCGAGATGTAATGTCTCCAAAACAACAGGCGGTGCTAATCTGTATTGTGGGCCAAAAAACACGAAAACCGGAAGTAGGCGGTCCTCTCTAGACCACCTTCTTCGATTCCACTGGTTATCTGGTATGTTTACCATCGTTACTTCCGGGCTTCACTGATTCGCTAGTCAAGCTGCTAGCCTCCACCAATCAGAATGGTAAAAGAGTCACCGACTCGCTTGGTGGATTACACATTTGAATCGGCTGAAATGAACGCCGACGTGGGCCGATTCGAGCGACCACACCAAGCAGACTCATGTCACGGACGCCGACTCTGTCAAAGACGCCGATTTTCGGTCCGGTGTGGGCCCGCCTTTAGTTTCATGGCCTTGTTGTTTTTCCTCCTTGTGGAGCGATCTTTTGTTTGTACCCTTTTTAAGTCAGAATAGTGTAGTTTAAGTTTGTAGCCTTTCACCTTGATCCTGCTTGTCAGCGATTTTGAGTTTGTAGTTTTCAATGTGCTTGTGTTTTTTTGGTCATAGTCAGGTTTAGCTTCTATCGACTTCATAGCCTTTGTTGTTTTTCCTTCCAGTGAAGTGATCTCTGTTTGTACTTTTTTTTTTATTCGGAATGAAAGCCTGTTTAACCCGTTCCCAATATGCATCTGAGTCCTCTCTTCTGTCCAAGCCTGACAAAGATGTCCATATTGATATTGTAGTGTTATGCAATAGTATCAATTACATCATAGTTTAAAGGCCTGGTCTACCGATCCAATCCTCGCTCACCCTCCTGCTCCTGCTCACGTCTCGTCCCGACTCACTTCTGCGTTTGAAACTACGAGCGGACAAGTGTGTGTGTGTGTGGGGGGATGCTTTTTTCAAACCTTTGAAATTGTAGAATTAAATTAAATTTAAATTAACGGGGATATCGTTAGGCTATGTGAATACATTTGGAATAATGTTAAGCCTATAAGGCAAACATTATGAAGTGTCATTTACAGTATATGGGGTGTTCAAACTGCATCTTGAAAGACATGAAGTACACAATCTGAAAACTGAGACTCGGATGACATCATGACTCCTCCACCTCCTCCTCCTGATTCAAGCAACAACACAAAATCAAGTCACTTATTTTCTTGGCCAAAGGACCGAAACGCGTTTACATTTTTATGGTTTATTATTGTACTGTTGTCTCCTGCTTCGTGATTGGATAATCAACATTTTGTTTTAGGAAATATGGATGAATAAAAGTCATGTGAAGAATATGAGAATATGCACCAAAGACAAGAAGTCAGCTCAGTTTACAGTTTGGCCAAGTATCCAGGAATAGAAATCCCTGCTGTTTGCTTACTGAATCATGATCTTCCCTCTTCTCTTATTATGTGTGCAGCACAGACAAGGTCGTGAATGAGAGGAGTCTGCTGCAGTCAGGAGACTCAGTGAGGTTGAACCCATGAGAGCAGCAGCCCTGAAGGTGCTCAGTGCATGAACTCACTTGTGACAGCCACATGTCTGCTGTTTTTGCCTTCGTCTATGGCGTCCATGACCTCCTGAGGGCTGCTCACAAAGCGCTCAGTACACCCCTGGAGACACATGCAATCACAAGAGAAACGCTGTGTTCAACACAGAGGGACGATTATTAGCTGGGGAGGCCGAGACGTACTGTATCAGGCTGAGGATTTCAGAGGGAGAGTCATGAAGAGTGATCTTATTGCCTTGCTTTCTTAATATGTTTCATATTCTCTCTTCATCCCTCCATTGAATTTAATCAAACTAAACAGTGAATGTAGAAGTCTGTATTGTGCAGGTCATGTCATGTAAACTCATCTCATCCGACAGACCACAGTGGTGCTTCGATGGCGTTGTGGTGCGTCATCCGTAGTGCACGGCAAATGGCTGTGTGTGTTAATCAATCGATTAAGGTTGCACCTTAAAATACCAGTTCTCAACCCCAAAACAAATCCCCAGGTCTCTCACCTTGACATAGGGCACCCTGTTTTTATCTTCGTGTACGGAGAGGTTGGTTTTGGTTACTGTGGAGGAGAAGGAGAGTGCAGATCAGGTCTGAATCTATCAGAATCTGATTGATTCTGCTTAAGAAGAGACTTATAACATACCATCCAACAAGTCCTTGATTTTGTCCAGATAGATTTCGAAATATGAAACCTGCAAAGCAAAAGCTTCCAATGAGACTCAACCACCACCACGACGATGTCACAACACACTCGGAGCAGCTGGCTGGGAGGTTTACGTACTTTGATGTGAAACTCCAGGTTCTCATCCATGGAATAAATATAGTTGAAGATGTCCTGAACAATTCTGGGAATGATTCCCATCATTTCTGTGTCGTGGAGCTTCCCCTGTAGGAGACAATTATATAGAAAAAAGAACAGCACGCTGTGTTAGGCTTTTTTTTCAGTGCTAAAAGCGACAGAAGCATCACACCAGCTGGGATACAACGTCATGTCAGGGGTGTAAAGTAGGGGCTTCCACACTTCCCTCTACTTGTGATGCCCTCGCTCAGACACCCACACCCATCTTCCACTCTGCCTTCATGTTGAGCTCAACTACACACATGTAACGTTCTTGCGGCCCCTTCGCCTCCTTGCTCAGGCCACGCCCTTCATGAGTGAGACTACAAATGTTCAAGAACCCATACATGGGACCCGTACTTGGAGACAGTAGAAGGGGGGCCAACAGACTTTGAAATACGTTTTTCAATGTAGACTACATCACAGAGCGTTATATTAGATAGCAAAGTAATTCGGGCTCTATTTTTTTTTACTTATTCACGATACAATCAACTAATTGTGAGTGTTTACTATGGTGATCCGCGATACAATTCGATATCATTCAAACATTCATTATTATCAGTCTGAGTGTCACCACAATGACACACACACACACACACAAGGTGGAAACTATACCAGTGTTGCTGTAGCGGCTGCTAAATATTACCTCCATTGTGTGTGTTTTACCAGAGGATGTCTGCCCGTAGGCAAATATGGTCCCGTTGTACCCCTCCAGAACATCTGTACGCATCGAGACAGAGAAACACATTGAGGTTTAGGGTTGTGTTTCCATGCTTCTAGTGTGAGACGACACCTGCAGCTCCTGCACATCTTACCTCTGACGATCTTCTGAGCCACAGCGTTGTAGAACTGAACCTGAGTTGTGTCGGACTGGAACACGCGGTCAAAGTAGTACGGTTTCCCCTGCGGAGAGGAGGTTATGTGTCAGAAAGTTGGTGATACTACAAGAAAAGCACATGGTGTACTACTCTATATGTGTGCACTACATCCTATGTGATTGCCAGGGATGTACTTTGAGCTACAGCATGTGCTTCATCACTGCGAGACGTGAGGCGAACGCTGTGTAACGTGGCTGACATTCAGTGATTCCCTTGTTTGACACCTTTGAGAGAAGAGATGACACATTCTTCTTCTCTAGAAGGACACTAGAATTCATGAGCAACAAAGAACAAAGTTTGATGTGTATCACATCAAACAAGGAGTTGTTGCTCCAGCAGCATTACTCAGTCTGGTTTAGCTGCATCATTATTAGCTATTTGTTTAGGCACTCAGCCTTCAACATTAATGGTGTTTTTCTACCCTAACAACAAATACCAATGATGACTGTCATTTTGAATGTTTATTTAAATGAATGTGGCATTTCTCCTACATCCTCTAACGCCATGCAACTAAACTGCTGTTTCTATGATCGTTGAAAAACTCATATTGTCTTTACTCGCCAAACAAGTGCGTGGTCGGGCGCAACTTTCAACAAAAAGGGAAACGAGATGGCTCACTCCTCAGTCACTTCATTGACTTCTATCTCAACATTTTAGTGTTTCTCATAATTCCATAAACAACACAGAGGCTTCTGTTCAGCTCAAAGTTAGCTTCCAGGCAAACTATGCACAGGATATTAAATATTTGATTTGAACAGAATCATGATTTCCTCAGTCTTCCTTCAAAATGTAAAATGCAGACAATGCAGAGTTCATCAACCAATTCAAAATGCTTCAAACTACAGTTTAGAGCCAATATTGATCCCTGTCAGCTATAAAAGACACACAGCTCACACCAATTAGTGTGCTTCCATTCCACCAACAAACACAGGAAAATCAGATCCAATCTGGATAATAAACTAACGTAAACCAATCTGATTTACATTCATGTCCTTGATGATGATGATGATGATAATATTAATAATAATAACAATGTTGTATTGTTGCATCCGCATCGTGAAGCTACTTTGGCACTGAGTTGAAACAGCAGGAATTTTTTACAGCATGTCATATTACAGAACTACTGCAAGCTGTCCATCAGGGTCACGCAGTAACTCTGACTAATTGCCATGTGTATGGGCTTCTGGGGGCTGAACTGGCTTTGTGAACTGGCTTTGTGAAACCGAAAAACCAGAGTTTCCCTCATCTCAGGGTTAACTAACACAAGGTTTTTACTAAACCTGCTTTCTGAAACAGGCCCCTGATCATGGCACATTAACAAGGAACCACTACTCCATTGTATTTTAGACTTCCTGCCTCTTTTCAACGTTCCCTTTCTTTTTTGACCTCAGAAACAAGTGCGGTGAAGAACTCTGAGCTATCTTCATGACAACTGTGCAAAATCCTTCTGAGCTCTGGAAAAAACAAGTAAGTGGACCTTAAGTTCTTTGTCAAAAAATAAAACATTACTGCACCAAACATGCAGATTTCCCATTGGCAGAAATGCGAAACCGGGGGCTGGAGGGGAGACATCTAGAGTCAGACAGGTAACAAGTCTATCACAGGGCTGACATGTAGAGACAGACAGGTAACCAGTCTATCACAGACATGTAGAGACAGACAGGTAACCAGTCTATCACAGGGAGACATGTAGAGACAGACAGGTAACCAGTCTATCACAGGACTGACATGTAGAGACAGACAGGTAACCAGTCTATCACAGGGCTGACATGTAGAGACAGACAGGTAACCAGTCTATCACAGGGCTGACATGTAGAGACAGACAGGTAACCAGTCTATCACAGGGCTGACATGTAGAGACAGACAGGTAACCAGTCTATCACAGGGCTGACATGTAGAGACAGACAGGTAACCAGTCTATCACAGACATGTAGAGACAGACAGGTAACCAGTCTATCACAGGGCTGACATGTAGAGACAGACAGGTAACCAGTCTATCACAGGGCTGACATGTAGAGACAGACAGGTAACCAGTCTATCACAGGGCTGACATGTAGAGACAGACAGGTAACCAGTCTATCACGGGGCTGACATGTAGAGACAGACAGGTAACCAGTCTATCACAGGGCTGACATGTAGAGACAGACAGGTAACCAGTCTATCACAGGGCTGACATGTAGAGACAGACAGGTAACCAGTCTATCACAGGGCTGACATGTAGAGACAGACAGGTAACCAGTCTATCACAGGGCTGACATGTAGAGACAGACAGGTAACCAGTCTATCACAGGGCCGACATGTAGAGACAGACAGGTAACCAGTCTATCACAGGCTTACATGTAGAGACAGACAGGTAACCAGTCTATCACAGGGAGACATGTAGAGACAGACAGGTAACCAGTCTATCACAGGCTTACATGTAGAGACAGACAGGTAACCAGTCTATCACAGGGAGACATGTAGAGACAGACAGGTAACCAGTCTATCACAGGGCTGACATGTAGAGACAGACAGGTAACCAGTCTATCACAGGGCTGACATGTAGAGACAGACAGGTAACCAGTCTATCACAGGGAGACATGTAGAGACAGACTGGTAACCAGTCTATCACAGGGCTGACATGTAGAGACAGACAGGTAACCAGTCTATCACAGTGTTGACATGTAGAGACAGACAGGTAACCAGTCTATCACAGGGCTGACATGTAGAGACAGACAGGTAACCAGTCTATCACAGGGAGACATGTAGAGACAGACAGGTAACCAGTCTATCACAGGGCTGACATGTAGAGACAGACAGGTAACCAGTCTATCACAGGGAGACATGTAGAGACAGACAGGTAACCAGTCTATCACAGGGCTGACATGTAGAGACAGACAGGTAACCAGTCTATCACAGGGCTGACATGTAGAGACAGACAGGTAACCAGTCTATCACAGGGCTGACATATAGAGACAGACAGGTAACCAGTCTATCACAGGGAGACATGTAGAGACAGACAGGTAACCAGTCTATCACAGGGCTGACATGTAGAGACAGACAGGTAACCAGTCTATCACAGGGAGACATGTAGAGACAGACAGGTAACCAGTCTATCACAGGGCCGACATGTAGAGACAGACAGGTAACCAGTCTATCACAGCGAGACATGTAGAGACAGACAGGTAACCAGTCTATCACAGGGAGACATGTAGAGACAGACAGGTAACCAGTCTATCAAAGGGCTGACATGTAGAGACAGACAGGTAACCAATCTATCACAGGGCTGACATGTAGAGACAGACAGGTAACCAGTCTATCACAGGGAGACATGTAGAGACAGACAGGTAACCAGTCTATCACAGGGCTGACATATAGAGACAGACAGGTAACCAGTCTATCACAGGGAGACATGTAGAGACAGACAGGTAACCAGTCTATCACAGGGCTGACATGTAGAGACAGACAGGTAACCAGTCTATCACAGGGAGACATGTAGAGACAGACAGGTAACCAGTCTATCACAGGGCCGACATGTAGAGACAGACAGGTAACCAGTCTATCACAGCGAGACATGTAGAGACAGACAGGTAACCAGTCTATCACAGGGAGACATGTAGAGACAGACAGGTAACCAGTCTATCACAGGGCTGACATGTAGAGACAGACAGGTAACCAGTCTATCACAGGGCTGACATGTAGAGACAGACAGGTCCATCCTGTATGTCTGTAGACTGTAGGAGGAAGCTGGAGAACCTGGAGAGAACCGAGCCCGAACCCAAACCGGGAATCGAACCCAGGGCGACCGGCTACACCTCCGTGCAGCTCCATTGGCCAGTCAACATGTTAGCTAACATGTTAGCATGCTATTTTAACATTTACATGAACAATCTAAGGTTAATCTGACAAGATGAGTTTGAAAAGTGCTAAAATAGCTCCTGTATTATTAACAGTACAAGTAGTTACTTGTGTACATATTCTAGTCTGTAATCTATAATCTTAATTTGACATAGATCAATGATCTTTATTGTTCTTTTCATAACAAATGGACTATAGTCTGCTAACACGATGCAAAGTTATTATGAGCTGATGCCATCTTTTCACTTGAACACATCATTCTCGTGATTCTGACTTCAGTGGGAAGTACGACCTTCTGACTGGAACATGAAGGCAGCATTACTAAAGTCAAGGTGGGTTCAATTAGTCAATAACTGACAACATAAAACTGGTGTCAACAAACTGAGAACATACAGCTTCAACCCGCTGGAGAAAGAAAGAAACATGAGCTGATGTTTCCAGAAGAAAGAAGAAAGAAGGGAGAGAAGAATCATGTGTTCTCTCTTTGCAGCTAAAGTTATGAATCAATCAATCATATCTATCTATCTATCTATCTATCTATCTATCTATCTATCTATCTATCTATCTATCTATCTATCTATCTATCTATCTATCTGTCTGTCTGTCTGTCTGTCTGTCTGTCTGTCTGTCTGTCTGTCTGTCTGTCTGTCTGTCTGTCTGTCTGTCTGTCTGTCTGTCTGTCTGTCTGTCTGTCTGTCTGTCTGTCTGTCTGTCTGTCTGTCTGTCTGTCTGAATCATTATGAACAAATCAGCCAGTGATGTTATATTGTATTGATCATGTCGTGCCTTAAATGTAGTAGCAGAAGTGTATCCTGGGATCAGTGGGAACACTCACCCCCATCGCAACGCAGTCCTCGCCCTGGAACTTGGGGATGTACTTGTCTCCCCGGGCCAGCTCCGACCTGTTCAGCGGCCTGAACCGGCACACCACCTTGATGGTGGTGTGATCCGCTGCGGGGTCCGCCATCTCCGCTCCCGTGGCAGGATGGAGCGCTCCGTCTCAGAAACGACAGCGCGGCAACTAAGCAGCGGCGGCGGCGGCAGGGAGCCAGAGAGGAGGCCGCGCCCCTCACACACACGCGCGCCCGGGACCTCACAGTCAATCCGTTCATTCCGGTAACAGCTGAGGCCTGTAAAGGGCTTCACCGTCTGGAAACATCATCCTCCACAGGTAGTTCACCGTCATGATGTTGAGCTCTAAATCGAACCTCCACTCGTTGTAAGGACTAGTTATTAACAATGGCAAATAATAGAATATGCAATAATTCACGACGGGGAAATGTGGTTTATTGGAGAATGTACTCTGACTACAGTCTCCACTGAACTCACTGGTTTAATAACATCCACAGATATTCATTTAACAGAAGTTGTATGTACACACTGACAGGGACCGTCCACTTTCTCTGGATAGAATAATAAAATGTACAAATATTTTGACATTAAATATTTTGAGTTTCTGAACTGTGAAACCATCAAAAACTCTGTTAATACTACTTACTACTAAGTATATAAACTACAAGTAGGCCTACTGTGTCTATGTACAAAGTTGAGGTATTTATTCCATTCTTTGCTTTTGCATGGACATGTGAATGTGACCAGATGGGCCAAGGAGCATGCTCCATGAGCTCCATGACGACAGAAAATAAGTATGTATAAAATAAATAAGTAAATCAAACAAATCATTCAGTAGATTGAATAGAAATGTTGTGTCTGGGTTGACCCTGTGTGTGTGTCCCGCTGCCACACACCTGGAGCTTCTCATCACCCTTTTCCACCAAAGCAGCTGCTGGTTCGGGCCACTGCTTCCAGTTTTTCTCAGTCGCTTTGGTGCTTTTCTCACATCACTATTAACATTCGCACAGCAGTTAGTGCATTTCTCCAGACAATTAGTGCAAACTGCAAAACCTAGTGGATAACCTGCAAAAGCACGTCACTTGCTCAAAATGGATAGCCCATTCCTCAAAAGTATTTCACATTTTTACTGTATATGCTCTTTGCAATTCTACAGCATTGTGCAAAAGAAAAATACACTACAGTCACTTATTTAGAACAAACATAACACCCTTTTGGTAGAGCTATGCACAAATGTGAACAATATAACAGTACATATTGTAACTGAACATAGGTAAATCATGCTGGCACATCGTTCCTGTCTGTCTGGCCACATATCTACATCACAACGGATATCATCCCTTGCAATGCAAGGAAAGTATCTCCTGGAGTGGCGAATCCACCCTCTGCATGACTCTGCTGTGATGTCGTCACATGCTGCATCCATGGCTGCTAGCAGGGCCATTTGCACATGTGGACGCCGGTCATAAAACTTCCACCAGATTAAGGAATGGGCAGTAGGGAGGGAGATATTCGACATGCATCCTGTCATGTGCTGCAAACCTCTGTCTAGCCAGATGTGAGTGGTGAAAACGGACATTATCCCACACAACAACATACTTGTTGAGTTGGCCTCCACCCCTCTCATTCTCTATGTCCCTGTAAAGAGTGTCGAAAAAAGTCAGCAGATGTGTTACGGCCCTTGTTGTTTTTGTGGCTATGCATGTGTTGTGTCTCCTTCTGTGTAGTTTTTCCTCTCCTAGATTTTCCCTTTGGGAGGGGGAATCCCCCCCTGCTCCGTCATCGGGTCCTGACGCATCACTCCCGGCTGTGAACCAATCCCGTGGTCAGCTGCCACGGGAGGAGACCCTCATAAAAGAGGCCTGGAGCTGTGCCGCGTGGTGGTTGTGTTCATTGGCACCGACCACCATCGTGCTATGATTGTCTGATAGCTACGTGCTTTGTGTTGTTGGTATCGTGTCAGTTTTGTAAGTGAATTGTTTGATTGGGTTTTGGGCAGGTGAACTTAGCTTATTTTGATTTATTCAACACACAACGTTCTACTGCCACACTGAGTTTCCTTTGTTAGTGCCATTAGGTGGAGGGGTGGTTGGTCTTTGTTGTATTTTCGGTTATAGCGTCAGCGTAGTAAGTATCTTTTGTTTAACTATCGTACCTGATTATGCCAGCTAGTCAGCTGTGATTTTGAGTTACTTGTGCAGCCTTTCTGTTTTATTCCTTTGTTGATGTTGGTGCCACCCATAGCCCAGCCCCTGTTTGTTACGGCCATTTTGCTTTTGTATGGCTCTGCTTGCCAAATTGATTCATCCTTTAAAATAAATGATAACTTTACGCCTACAACAACGGCTTATGTTCCTTCCCTTTGCCTCTAGACCTCACTGGGACGTAACAAGATGTTATATGTATTATATGGACCAAGAAGGGGGATATGGGTGAGGATGCCATTGTCTGAGATGGCTACACACATTGTAACATTCCCTCCACGTTGGCCTGGGACATCAGTGGAGAGAGAGAGAGAGAGAGAGAGAGAGAATGCATTTTGGAAAACATATTGTACAGTATGTTCTGTGAATACATGTACAGAATTGCTACTGCATGATACTACACAAAGTAAAACAGTTTACAGTGCTGAACAGACATGTTTTACCTGTACCTACTGGTGACGGATCTCCTTCACTCTTTCACTGTTCCGTTCAAATGGCACTTTGTACAATTGTTTGTGAGCATTTCGTTTCTTTTGAGCACTCTGTCAATTGTTGCAAATGACACAGATTCAATATTGCCAAATACATTGTTATCCTCTATGACAGCGCTTTGAATTTCTTTCAACCTTATTGCATTGTTTGCAATCACCATTGCACAGATGGCTTCCTCTCGCTGCGGGGTGAAAATGGGGCCCTCTTCCACCTCTGCAAGGTTGTCTTTCAATCCCATTTGGTGCAGATTAAAATTAAAGTAATGTACAGTAAACATGAGATATTATGAGATGTTGGATTACTGTCAAATACTATACATACCTGTTCTCCCTATGAAATGTTTGAATGATTGAATTCACAGTGGTTCTTCCAACATTTGGTTGCACCCTCCGACCAGCCTCAGCCATTGTGAGGCCATGATTTGCAACATTAGGAATCTGCCTATGTATTTGGCCTCTTCTCCCTCTACCCCTGTTTTGTCCCCTTCCTCCTCGCATCCTCACCCGTCTTCCACGATGCTGACCTTCCTTTCT
Source organism: Chelidonichthys spinosus (assembly GCA_029853015.1). Taxonomy (NCBI): domain Eukaryota; kingdom Metazoa; phylum Chordata; class Actinopteri; order Perciformes; family Triglidae; genus Chelidonichthys; species Chelidonichthys spinosus. Next base: position 2,444,957 of record CM056837.1, read on the forward strand.
GTGTCACAGAATTGTAGAAATGGTACACACTATGTCCTGCTCGGTTATGCTTGCCACCAGGCATCTAGCGGTTAATCTGCATGTTGCTCCTACATTTACATTTACATTTAGGTCATTTAGCAGACACTTTTGTCCAAAGTGACTTAGAATTTTTGTCAAAACAAAGAAACCACAACATATCATTGCTGATAAAGTAAGAGCTAAAAAATAGAAACAAGTGTTAGGTCCTCGTCTGAGTAAAGTAGTAGCTGTTCAGCAAGGATACCTTAAGAACAACAGTGCTATGATCTAAGTGCTATAGGTAAGAACATATAAGTGCTATTAGTGGGTCATGCTATGCAGAGTCGAGGTGAAGTCTGAACAGGTGAGTCTTGAGCTTTTTTTGGAAGATGGCAAGTGACTGTCCTGACATTAGTCTGGAGTTCGATCCACCACTGAGGACCAGAACAGAGAAGAGTCTGGACTTTGCTGAGCGACATTTGTTTGATTTCAGCGATGGTGGTACCAGCCGGCCAGCTGAAGTAGAGGAGTGAAGTGCTCGCTTCGGGGCGTGTGGTTTGACCAGTGTTTGAAGGTAGATGGGTGCCGTTCCATTGATGGCCTTGAAGGCCAGTGCCATCGCTCTTGAATTGGATGCGTGCTGCAACAGGGAGCCAGTGGAGGTCACGGAGGAGGGGGGTCACATGGGAGAATTTGGGTAGATTGAAGACAATCTCGGCTCCACTGCTCTGCTGTAGAACTGCACCTGCACAATGCACTTCCATATCCAGCTGCCACCCCCCTTGCATCGTGGTCAATTTCAATACACTCGCAGTGCGTGCATGTCTTTAGGGTTTTCTTAAATTTAAAATAGAAAAAACCCACAAAATAATTAAATTCAACAGAAGTTTTCTCAGGACACTTTACACATTGAGCAGAACTAGAACAGGATCATGATTTTCAAAGTCCCAAGCAAGCGTTACAGTGACAGTGGCGAGAAAAAACTGCCTTCACAGGCTTTTAGGCAGAAATCTGGAGCATTTGGTGTTGGTCATAGTATAGTAGTAGTATCAACAGTATTAGTAGTATCAACAGTGGTAGTAGTAGTATTAACAGTAGCAGTAGTATTAACAGTAGTAGTAGTAGTATTAACAGTAGCAGTAGTATCAACAGTAGTAGTATTAATAGCAGTAGTATCAACAGTAGTAGAAGTATTAACAGTAGTAGTAGCATTAGTGGTAGTAGAAGCAGTAACAGTAGTATCAAACAGTAGTAGTATTAATGTGACCTTGCTTAGCTTTGATCAGATCTGGATGTCAACATACTTGACAACACCACCTGGTGGCTTTCACACCAAGATATACTTTATACATGAACTACCAAGTACCTTATCTGAGGCAAGCAGATTCATAAATATATGTGGAAGATGAACTAGACAGAGACGTGCTTTCAGTAGGAAAATAACCTTTTATTCATAAATACACTTTAAAAAAATGGCCACACCGTCGTAATAGCACAATCTGTGCAACAAACCTAGCGGTCTAAAAAGGGGGGGGAATCACTGCTGGTATTGGCTGCCACCAGGAATAATATGAGCAATATAAACATAACTATAAAATGGCTAGCAAAGCAGGTTACCTGTCCGGAGAAAACGTGCAGTTCACCACTCGTGATTCCTGACTCCAGTGCCTACAGTCAACCACACACACACACACACACACACACACACACACACACACACACACACACACACACACACACACACACACACACACACACACACACACACACACACACACACACACACACACACACACACACACACACACACACACACACACACACACACACACACACACACACACACACACACACACACACACACACACACACACACACACACACACACACACACACACACACACACACACACACACACACACACACACACACACACACACACACACACACACACACACACACACACACACACACACACACACACACACACACACACACACACACACACACACACACACACACACACACACACACACACACACACACACACACACACACACACACACACACACACACACACACACACACACACACACACACACACACACACACACACACACACACACACACACACACACACACACACACACACACACACACACACACACACACACACACACACACACACACACACACACACACACACACACACACACACACACACACACACACACACACACACACACACACACACACACACACACACACACACACACACACACACACACACACACACACACACACACACACACACACACACACACACACACACACACACACACACACACACACACACACACACACACACACACACACACACACACACACACACACACACACACACACACACACACACACACACACACACACACACACACACACACACACACACACACACACACACACACACACACACACACACACACACACACACACACACACACACACACACACACACACACACACACACACACACACACACACACACACACACACACACACACACACACACACACACACACACACACACACACACACACACACACACACACACACACACACACACACACACACACACACACACACACGACCACTACAAGTGATATAATCAATAGGGTGAGGTGCAATTTACCACTACAATACACATGCAGTGCGCGAGGACGGATTCAGGCACCTGCCCTGGGAGCCGCTGCCCTAGTATTCTGGAGGAGGAAGACAAGAAGGAGGAGTGCTTACTTACACCAGAATGCTAGATGGGATACACTAATACACCGCCACTTAGCAAGACTTTATGGAGCTACTGGGGCAACCACTACCACGTGAGTCAGGAGGGGAGCCCTAGACGGCGGCCATGACAAAATACCTAAACAAAAGAAAGAAAACTGTAAACTATAAGACTGGAGGCACAGCTATCAATTACATGATTTAAATAAGGCAAAGCAGCAGGAGCAATCCGCCTGCGGACACAATGGTTTTCAATTAGTGCTTGATGAAATCATGCGCAGATGATTGACATGTTAAAAGAACAAACATTCTTTGTTTTACCTGAACGCAACTCGGAACAAACAACAACCGACAGACGAACACAGCCCCACGATCCTCCATCACAATTATTATAAACAGCATATACGTTATAAACATCTATATTCTTTTGATTATTATTACCTTTTAGGCGCCGCGTCGCTTAATTCGTGCCAATGCCCGGCGGGTGCCCGCCCAAGACCCTCGGCAGCACACCGTACGAACCCTTGTAGCGTCTACCAGTCGACCCGACACCTATTCTACAATAACCCAGGATAAGACACATTTCCTTGGAGGCTTAGTCGGTTAAATTATGTAATGTTTCACCTACCTTCTCTACACCAGAGCACCATGCGCCCACCCCACACACAGCTGCAGCCCTATCTGGTACCAGGTAAACTGTCCAAGTGCGGCCGTGATGACCGTTTTATAAACACCTGGCCTAGCCATCAATGTAGCGTTAGCCAGTCAGCTGTTAGCTAGGCATCGTGACGTCAGGGGGCTACCAGGGCTGCAGAGGGACAAACTTCCCCCAGACCATGACTACTCTGCCGGTTACATTCACAGTAGTAATAGCATTAACTTCAGCAGTAGCATCAACAGTAGAAGTAGTATTTGATTTGATACTACTGCCTCACCCTAATTGCTCCTGACAAGCTGGCTGTCGCCCTGCGTGGTTGACTCCGCCGTCGGTGTGAATGTGTGTGTGAATGGGTGAATGTCAGTCATTGCTGTAAAGCGCTTAGGATAAAAGCGCTATATAAATGAGGCCATTTACCATTTACCATTACCCTCTGTACCCACACTATTACACTATTTGTTTCTATCACTAAGTTAGCTGTATTTTGTAAATGCACATTATATATTCAACTAAGTTGGTTTATATTAGTTTAAGATTAAGTATTTAAATGAATCACACATACACACACATCACATTTAATGCTTTAGTGATGTTTATTATCTGCCTTAGACAATTAGTAATTTAATTTAGTTTGGTTAGGTAAAGATTGTTTGTTCTACTGAGTTTATTTTCCTGATCTGCTTTATTTGTAAGTTGTCTTTTGTCTTTTTTGTTTAGTGTTTCAGTTAACCCCTCTTGTGTTAGTATGGGCTGATCACCCAGTATAAAAGTTCCCCTCTTGTGTTCATTAGGGAGTCTGTTTGTGTTCAGATCCAAACAGGAGGACTGATGATCTGTCAAAGCAAGTCTATTATCTCAAGGTGAGTCTAGAAATAACTCAAAAGGAATTTACTGATTTAAATGATGATAATTTAAAATCTCATGTAAACCTTGGTCAAAGAAGGGTAGGGAAACCAGGATAGACTTGGACACGATTTGCAAAAGTATGATTTCAATCTCAGACAAGACAGAATATCTGGAGGGCCAGTCAAGATGCCAAAAATAATGGTGTAAATGGCATTGAAGAGTCTGGGAAAGAAAATGTGTCTGAGTCTGAAGAAAAAGTGAGAAAACTCGATGATAAACTACAACTGGATCATTTGAAAAAGGGAGCTGGATTGGGCTCACAGGACTGGGAAGCCATTGGCATCATCAGAAAAGCCACGACCCATTGTGGTCAGATTTCTGCAGCTGATGGACAAACTTGCTGTTCTGGATGAAGCTAAAAACTAAAAAGGGCTCAGGCATCTTCATAATGAGGACTTTCCTGAAACCGTCTGGAAAAGAAGGAAAGAGCTACTCCCAGCAATGAGGTGACATTGCATATTTGAGATACGACAAATTTATTGTCCATCCACCCACCAAATATCCACCACAACAAAGGAAAGCCAACGCTCAGGGTTTAGCTCATTAGGCTCCACCATTGTTTTCCAATTGGAAGTTCTACGGGGAAATACAGTCAAGACTTCAATACGCCTTGGTTTACAGAAATAAATCTATAGAACTATAGAAATAAACTTACAGAAAATATGTCTCAATTCCTACTCTTACCCATGGTGTTTATAAATCCTATAGAAATAAATGCATTCCATTATCTGCCAAAAAGGAATACTTCAGTGAAAAATGTAAGAGGTGTTTGTGACGGTGACACTCCATACATTGTATGGTCGCACATTTATACTGATACTACGTGACACTCCCATTATGTGGTGCTCTGATGGATGTGAAGACCCGACACACAATACTGACAACACAAACTCACAGACTTGGTGCCAGCAGAAGACGCACTTAAGCTACTGGCCAGAGCTATGCGGCTACCGCAACATCTGAACTTATCTTGCAAGTTTGCACAAACGTCATGGACATCTTTGATAAAGGACGACACAAATGATGGAGTTAATGAAATGCAATGTTGCGCTTTTTATTTTGTTAAAGATACAACACAACGCTTAAGTTAACAAACAAACCGGCTGATTTACCGGCTGCAGTCTTGTTTGGCTCCTGCGTCCGCGGGCAAAGGGTGCTGACAAGAAACAGCGTAACGTTTATTGGTTCCGTGCGTGATTGGATCCGCACCAATGCAGAGTTTAGTATGGGGGGGTTTCCGGGGAGAGTAGGCCCTGATCAATCCAACTTTTAGGAATGTCTTTCATAAAGTAAATTATGCGACATGTATATTGTATAAGTAATTGTTGTGGGCAGGTGCAATAGATATACTGTATATGTGTAGTCTCAGAGTGTTATTTGTTGTCACCGTGTAATTGTTTGTCTAATGTTCCCCTGTGTGTTCATAATGGTGCTGGCTGCCTTCTATATGTCTACCCCCTGTTTCTTGTATGAGAGATGTCTGGTGTCTGGTGAGAGACACATGTGTACCGGAACTGGACGGGTTATCTGAGAGCTGTAGTCCTCGCTGCCTGAGGTTACAGCAGAACGTTGAACTTCCTGTAGTTCTTCATCATTGTTTTGTTTTGTTTTTTTGTATTTTCTAAACTTAATTTTGTCATTTTGCATTTTCATATTTTGGACCAGAATTGCTTGTACGTTGCAAGCCTTCTTAATAAATTATCGTTCAAAATTACTACTGCCTCTGCATCTTTGGCCAAACCCACAATTTTTGTGTTTCGTAACCCGCTCGGTTCCGTCACAGTGTTCAAAGGACATTACAACCATGTGGAAAGTAATAATTCAGTTGTAAAAACTGCCCCAGAGCTACCTTCTGTCTTTTTGGATGGTGAAAATTCTGCATGTCATGGTAATCCACTGAATTTTATTCCGAGATATTTTCCTATTAATTCTTCTTTTAAGTTCCCTGGTATCCAAGAAATAAGTGACATAATTGATGAACTAAAAACATCTTTAGCTGGTCATGACAATATTACTGCATTCCTGGTCAAACAGGTGAAACAGTCAATTCTGTAGTCGCTTGCTCACATATTTCTGTCTTTGAAAACAGGCATTGTGCCAGAGGATTTAAAAGTTACTTCTGCACTTGAAAATAATGAATTTACTTGCAGTATTTTCATAGACTTTTCAAAAGCTTTTGATACAGTAAATCATCATATTTTACTGGAAAAGATGTAGCAATACGGTTTTCATGACACTACGTACAAATGGTTAAAAAATTATGTCTCCAACAGAAGACAGTTTGTTTGTGTTAAGGGTTGCTATTCCAACAAAGCAGGGATCCATTCTGGGACCATTATTATTAGTAACTTAACATCTGTCTTCACAGCGTCGTGGACAAGTTTGTGATTAAACCGCTGTTCTCTGGTTTGTGTTTGTAGAGCTGTCGGACATCGGCGATATTGAATGGAGGTCCAACCTGCAGATGACTTAACATCAAACACTCTGATCTATTGATCACACACTGTTCTACACTTTAAACAATTTTGTGATTTTAGTATTTTGTGTATTTTATTGTTATTGTATTATTTGCCAAAATAAACACTTTTTCTGAAGAGACATGTCTGCTATGCTTGAAATGAGCGCTGCGGGGAACTGCAACCTTTTTGCCCCGAGGTTTCTGTGCATTGGCGACTCTATTGTAAGGTTTGTTGCCTTCCCAGGTGCCATTACGTACAGTATATCGGGAGGTAAGTACTGTAATGGGAATTTTGGATGTTTGTAATTTATAATCAGAATCTTTGTCAGGTCAGACGTTGATCCGCATCTCCTCTTCTCAACTGTTATGCTATGACTAAAATGAATGCCTGTTTGTGCGTAGGTAGGTGATATGAACATGAGTGCCATGTTGGGACCTCGGGGTTTGTGTCTATGAAACAATTCATGGATGCAGATTGAATTGTTTCTGAACATTGAGGGGCTGTCCAGACGAAGCAAAACAAACTTTTTTTCTCCGTTTTGCCTTGGCGTCGTTTCAAGAAAATCCGCGTCCAGACGAATCCACTGAAAACGACTCAGCGTGCTGTAGTAGATATTCCAGGCCCTTATGCGGCGCTGTTTCTGCTACAAAAACGCAGAAGAAGAGACGGAGCTTCACCGGATGTTTGCCATTGCAATGGCAACACGTGAGAGTTACGGCTAATCTCCGCCCGAACACCCGATCAATAAACACCCATAACATGACAATTTGGCCCATAGAAATAAAACCAACAATAAGCATCAACAGCCGTCACCCTAAGGACCTTGACGAGGCGTTGTCAATCGTTGGGATGGATTAATTAGACAAATAAATGCCTACATTCATGGGAAGTTAGCTAGCAGTTGTTTGTTAGCATCGTAATAAAGTAGCATATCTGCGACTTTTTTCCCGGAATATCGCCCCCCTCTCTCGGCTCCGTTTTTTTTTCATTCAGTGGCCCTGATACGCCGACGTACAGACGAGCAGAATATCTGCTACGAGCACGGAGGCCGCCGTTGTTGTTACGAGACGTAGAGGGGAAGAAGTCAGGCTCGAGCCTGACTTCGGGCAGGCGGGCCGATGACGTCAGCGTATTCGTTTTCGCCGTCCACAGGAAAACTAACACGAAACGGAGGGGTGCCGTTTTTTTCTTTTCCACCCTGAGAGCTGGTTTCAAAAAAGTATGGACTCGTAAGGATTCGTATGGACGGCAGGGCAAAATGCACAAAACGTTTTCCTGTGGATAGGCCCTCAGATTGGAGCATCCTCTGTGTGGAAACACAGCCACGCACCTCTACAGGGGGTCCTTCCCCCTCCCCCACCTGCCTGCAGACCTGTGTCACTGAAAGTGACATGTACCTGTGAACTCCAGATTCCATTCTGATTGGTCAACTGCAGTGGAAGATGGCTTTCTATCAAGCAGACCAAGTTGGAATCTTTCTCTTTCCACTGGGACCTCAACCTGAACAGAGGTCCCATCCTCTCTTCCTCCTGCAACCTCGACCTGAACAGAGGTCTGCTCTTTCTCCTGGGATTTGGACTACAAGTCTCAAGCCCCAAGCAGCGCCCTCGAAACAGCCAACAAGCTGGCTGTTGGAGCCTGCTTCTGCAACAAAGACAAGAATTCCTAGTCGAGACGCATCTCACTAGAAATTCCTCCATCCACTTCAAGGACAGCAACTTTCCTCAGAGGAACCTGAAGACAGCAACCTTTCTTCAGAGGAACAACCAACCCTTCTTCAAGGACTGGTAACAATCTGCGCATGGCTTAGGACAGAAACATTAATGTGATGACATTAATGTTTCCAAGTGATTTTATATTCGATGTATTGTTGAGTTAAGTGTGTAACCTTAGTTCAGTTGTTAGTGATCTAGAACATACAGTTTGCATGCTCACTAATCCAACTTTCCTAACGGCACTACATACATAAATTAATTATACACATATATAGAAACCTGTTCTCCAGGCAGGGCTACATGGCCTCCCACAAAGAATACCCCCACTCCACATGGCTGACTGGTCGACACCCACAGCGGCCATCTTGTCACACACACACACACACACACACACACACTTGTATAGTATTTAATTAGATAGGTCACAGAATTAGTGTATGTTTATTTGATTATTGTTAATAAGCCCCGTTTAAGCATACTGCTTTGTTATTAATGTTGTATAATTGTGAGTGATATCAAGAATTCTGTTTGTACTCATATGCTTATAGTTATTAATTATTGGCATTTGAGTACAAACCCCTTTATATGAGACTGAGTACAGGTTTGGTTATCTTTTCCCTGATTGCAGGGTGGTGCCCAGTAGATTATTAATTATATTAATAATCCTATTAATATCAATAATTCTATTGATATTAATAATTATCTATTAATAACCAAATCTGCTCCTGCTACTTCCACAACAGCCACATGACACGCGACAATTTCAGAGGACATTATGACATCTGTGTTCTGTACATCTTGTCTTTGTCTGTACATCTTGTCTTTGTAAGATAGGACATGAACCGTCTTTTGTGTACAGTATGATTCCTCCTCCTTAAAATGGAGATTGCTATTAGACTCAGGGTTGATCCTGCTGTCTCTGAACTTTTGCACAGGAAGGCGGGCGCAAACTATTTTGGTCTGCAGATGAAAATACTTTGTCGAATAAACCTTGGAGAAAAAGCTGAACAGTACATGACTGTATCAAACAGATTCCACTGTTACTGGAGCGTCATCCCTCTGTTCACACAGTAATTGTCCACACCGGTACGTATGACGTCATGTCCAGACAATCAACAAAGTTACAACAAGAATTCGAATGCCTGACCTCTACTGTCGAGAGCCTAGATAGGACCTGGGTTCTGTCTGGCCCTATAACTACTCTGAGACACGGCAGTGAACGTTTCAGTAGACTATTTAGCCTACACCACTGGTTACAAAACTTCTGTACCGTGATTGGTCAAGGCTATGTGAATGATTTTGATACATTTTGGGGAAATCCACATCTTCTCAGGTCCAATGGTTTACACCCAAACAGAGCAGGGACAAAAGAACTGATTCACAATCTCACAAACCCCATCAATTTGAGCTCTCCAAGCTTTAAAGCATATAAAAACTCTCTGTTAGGCGCCAGAACATCACATTTCTCTGAACTGATAAATTCCAATAAGAACAACCCCAGGTTCCTCTTCAAAACAGTTGCCAGCCTTACTCAGAATACCACTACACAGAGAGCAACTTTTTCAGCTGATGAATTTATGGATTTTTTTTATATCCAAGATTGACCTGATCAGGAATAAAATAGATTGCACTGATGCCCCTACAGCAGCAGATGCTGCATCAATCCAGCCCACGGTCATCTTATCTCAGCTGACCCATATTTCTCTGGAAACTTTTATGAGGCTAGTTAACTCCTCAAAATTCACCACCTGCTCACTAGACCCTATACCAACAAACCTATTTAAGGAATTGCTACCTACCCTCCTCAGCTCAGGTCTTCACATTTTAAATGAGTCTCTTCTGACTGGCTCAGTCCCCTTAGCTTTCAAAAAAACAATTGTTAAGCCATTACTTAAAAAGCCAACCCTGGATCCACAAGTCCTACAGAACTACAGACCAGTCTCAAATCTACCATTCCTGTCTAAGATACTAGAAAAAGCAGTCGCTGACCAACTCATATTCCTTATTAAATGGCTTTTTTGAAACTGCCTTATTTACAGTGACTAATGACCTGCTACTGACAATGGATTCCGGACAAACTTCACTACTGTTACTTCTTGACTTGAGCGCATCATTTGATACAATAGATCACAACATACTACTAAGCCGTTTAGAACAAAATATTGGTATACAGGGTTCTGCACTTTCATGGTTCCATTCATATCTGTCAAACAGAACTCAGTATGTGACCTACAATGATGCTACATCTAGGCTTGCGGATGTAAGATTTGGTGTGCCACAGGGGTCAGTACTGGGCCCCATCTTGTTCTGTATTTATCTGCTCCCACTTGGTAACATACTACGTAGCTTTAATGTCAGGTTTCACTGCTATGCTGATGACACCCAGCTCTATGTGCCTATACAAACAAATGACTCCACTCAACTCAATCATTTAGAGGCTTGGATAGCAGACACAAAGAGATGGATGTCCAGAAACCTTTTATTGTTAAATACAGACAAAACAGAGCTGTCAGTTGTAATACCATGGAAGACAAAGCATACTGAGGATTTTAGAGTCTGTGTCGATGAGTGTTTTATAACAGAGAGCACAACTGTTAAAAGTCTAGGTGTCACCTTGGATCAATTTTTAACATTTAGGCCCCACATAAGAAACATTTCCAAAATTGCCTTTTACCATCTAAGCAACATCGCAAAAATCAGGCCTATGCTATCCTTAAAGGATGCTGAAATTTTTGTGCATGCATTTGTCTCATCTAGACTAGATTATTGTAATGCATTATTCTCTGGCCTGCCTGCATGTACTTTAAGAAGCCCACAGCTAATTCAAAATGCAGCAGCCACAATTTTAACAAAAACAAGGAAAAGTTCACACATAACACCTGTTTTAATCTCATTACACTGGCTACCCATTCCTGCACGAGCAGATTTTAAAATTCTTCTTTTAGCCTATAAAGCACTAAATGGACTTGCACCATCATATGTGTCAGAGTTGTTAATCCCCTACATCCCCTCGTGCCATTGCGATCTCTGGACGCAGGCCTCTTGACAACCCCTAGGGTAAAAACCAAATCTGCAGGCCAGCGCTCCTTCGCCTTCAGAGCTCCATATTTGTGGAACAGTCTTCCATTGCATGTTAGGGAAGCCAGTTTCACAAATATTTTTAAAAGCAATTTAAAAATCTTCCTCTTTTCAAAACACTATGGCCTACCCTATAACAAATTAATTTGTTATTTTAAAATGATTTTACATTTGTTTTACATTTGTTTTTGTTGAAACTTCTATTTATTGTTTTACTCTTCTTCATTTGAATTTATTACTCTAACGTATTGTTATCTTGAATCCGCGAATCCACATACATTGCACTCATGTGGTTGCTCATGATGTCATTGGGTATTTCTGTGTATGGTGTTTTGAGACCATGCTCATGGTGATACTGCACTTTAAATATCAATAAACTTGAAACTTGAAACCTAGCTGAAATTGCAATGCAGTCTGTTGAGATGCTTCAGGTGTCATCTACAAGATTCCAAAGAATTATAGTTGATGATGGGGGGGATTAGCTCAGGAGGTAGAGCGGGTTGGCTGACAACCGCAAGATTGCTGGTTTGATCCCCGGCTCCTCCTAGCTTTGTGCCTGGTGTCCCTGAGCAAGACACCTCACCCTAATTGCTCTTGACGAGCTGGCTGTCGCCCTGCGTGGTTGACTCCGCCGTCGGTGTGTGAATGTGTGTATGAATGGGTGAATTTCAGTCATTACTGTAAAGTGCTTTGGATAAAAGCACTATATACAGTAAATGAGGACCATTTACCATGATGAGAGTTTGAGTTGGAGAGAACAAACTGACTGGGTTAGTAGACAAATAAATCAATCTAATAAGGATCAGTCATCTTGTCGCCACGAATTGTCTCCTTACTCTTTATTACAGTTCAATTCAACCCTGTCTTTCATATTGTAATATAGTTTGGGCTACTCCTACTACTCAACAAAATCTTGGTCCTCCAGAAACGTTTTGTTAGAATTGCAACTCGATCAGAATCACTCCTTCATTTAAAAAAATGAAAATTCGTACTATTGACAACATCAACATTTCTCAAATATGTGTTTTTATTTATAAGATACATTCAAGTGAAGGGAATATTCCTGAGCAGACTAAACTTTAAAGCAAATTCACAGGTCCATTCCTACTCAACTCGTAAATCTTCAGATCTTCATCCTCCTAAATTTCTTACTTGTAGAGGTCAGTTTTCAATAAGAATTAGGCGTACCAAATTGGCTTTTGGCAAAAAACTGTTCCTCTATAAAATGCTACAAAAGAGATACATTTAACTGCTGTTTTCTAATTGCTTTTTCCATGTATTGTTGTCCATGTCTCCATGTTTTATTTTGAGTCACATATGCTCAAGGAATTAAAAATTCCAAAAAAACAATATTCCCCTCATGGACACACACACACACACACACACACACACACACACACACACACACACACAGACACGCACACACACACACACACACACACGTGCATGTTCATTTTGTGTTTCCTTATAATATTGTGAAATTTAAACATTATTTAGGTGGAGGCTTCAAATAAGCCCACTGGGTTTTCTGCCTCTCCCTGCACTGTATGGTATTTGTATTCTTTTTCATTCTTTGTGAATTTTTTTTAAATTGTGCAAAATAAAATTAAAAGCACAGGGACTCCAGGGCAGGGGCGGATCTAGAAAAATATTTATGGGGTGGCGAGAGGGGGGCAGGAATTTTTGAGGGGTGGCAACATATGGCAGACGTGAATTTACTCACAGTTATCACAGTTTGATGAGAAATAGTATGTACACACTACATAAGGGCACAGGCTGTCATTTACATTACATTTATGCTCTCCCTCCTCCCTATCTTGACTGCTGTGGTGTTCTCCCACCTCCTCCTGTCCCTGGTCGCCTTGGCCTTGTATTCTATCTCTGACACCTTTCTGTTGCCCTTCTCTCTCTCCTTTCACCTCATATTCTTCTTCTCTCTCTGCTTCCACCTCTTCTCTCTCTCCTTCCACCTCTTTTCTCTCTCCTTCCACCTCTTCTCTCTCCTTCCACCTCTTCTCTCTCTCCTTCCACCTCTTCTCTCTCCTTCCACCTCTTCTCTCTCTCCTTCCACCTCTTTTCTCTCTCCTTCCACCTCTTCTCTCTCCTTCCACCTCTTCTCTCTTTCCTTCCACCTCTTTTCTCTCTCCTTCCACCTCTTCTCTCTTTCCTTCCACCTCTTTTCTCTCTCCTTCCACCTCTTCTCTCTTTCCTTCCACCTCTTTTCTCTCTCCTTCCACCTCTTCTCTCTTTCCTTCCACCTCTTTTCTCTTTCCTTCCACCTCATCTCCGCCGTCTACCTTGCTCAGATCATTTTCTATTTTTCTCTCCTTTTTCTTTGGTGAGAAAAAACTAAATATGCTACCTTTCCTCTTCATTTCTGTAAGATTCAAAATAACTTTAGTACAATGTTTTCCTTGACAGACGTTGAATCAATATTAGCTTTCTTAGCCTTCTTTACACAGAACTAACGTCAGACCGAGCTAACATTACATGTATAGTTAGCGAAAAAACGTTCTTCAACCTGATTTTTATCATCTCAAATCAGCATCGCAACTATACTAGCACTGTGCTTTCATTATTATTTCATTTTGTGATAGATGGTTAATCAGTTTTTAAGCTCTTTCCTCCCTTGCCTCCTTTCCTTGCGACTCCTGGCTCTCGGTACTGTCCACAGGGGCGATTTTAAACGCGAGTGGACGCGCTGCTTCCCAGTATTGCACGCTTGGTGGGCTGCCACTAGAGGATGATTGACAGGCGCTCTCCATACAATCACGCGTACACTTCATGGCTGCACCTGATTGGACGATCGCTTTCACAGCTGTCCTGTCTGCTCCGGAGTTCACGCAGACCAACATGGCGGCTCGTTTGGAAACTTTCTCTTATTCTACAAAAGTGTTCACCGAAAGGTATCTCTGAAAACATTTTAAGCGAGAAATAAGCTATGCAGTTGCTGAATCTCTCTTTATTTTAGATCGACAACATTCAGTAGATTCGACTTCAACTTTATGCAAATGAGGAGCGGCCAACTCGCGAGCCGTCTCTCGACATTCGCCGCGACGCTACCAGAATGCATTGCACGGCTTTTCACATAGACAATGAATGGGACCTTCCCTCGCTTCGCGAATCGCGCCACTCAAGGTGCGTGTCCACAGGCAGCGGTGTTTCCCCGCCTCCCATTCATTGTCTATGTGAAAAGCCGTGCAATGCATTCTGGTAGCATTGCGGCGAATGTCGAGAGACGGCGCGCGAGTTGGCCGCACCTCATTTGCCTAAAGTTGAGGTCGAATCTACTTTATGCTAATCAGAGGCGCCGGGCTCGACTCGCCGCCTCGGGAACGCTCGCGAACGCTCGCAAAAATCTGTTGTTTAAAGGACAGCGCCTGTCAATCATCCTCTAGTGGCAGCCCACCAAGCGTGCAATACTGGGAAGCGGCGCGTCCACACGCGTTTAAAATCGCCCCTTGGACACGCACCTTCAGTTTTTCTAAACAAAGCAGCGTCTTGCTGCTCTGACGTAATCTCGTGCTGCATTCACTGCAGTCGGACATTGGAAATTTGCGCTCGTAAATGTCAAATTGGATATAACTTTTCTTTGAATTCGTTGCTGCAAACTGGGGTGGCAAGGCTTTCTTTTAGGGTGGCATTTGCCACCCTATGCCACCCCGGTAGATCCGCCCCTGCTCCAGGGAACATACAGAGAGAGAGAGAGACAGAGAGAGAGAGAGAGAGAGAGAGAGAGAGAGAGAGGCTCAGTGTGTCATTATAAATAAATCCCAGGCAGTCTAGGCCTATAGCACCTTAACTAAACTATAAGCGTCAAAGAGAAAGGTTTTAAGCCTACTCTTAAATGTGGGAACAGTGTCTGCCTCCTGAACCAGAACTGGGAGACGGTTCCACAGAAGAGGAGCTTGGTGGCTGAAAGCTCTGGCCCCTGTTCTAATTTTGGAGACTTTAGGAACTACAAGTAACCCTTAATTCTGAGAGCGTAGTACACTAGCTGGAGAGTAGGGTTTAATGAGCTCTTTAAGATATGATGGTGCCTGTCCACTAAGAGCCTTGTAAGTGAGGAGAAGGATTTTAAATTCTATTCTGGATTTTACTGGGAGCCAGTGCAGAGAAGCTAATACAGGAGAGATGTGATCCCTTCTAGTTTTAGTCAGAACACGCGCTGCAGCATTCTGGACCAGCTGGAGAGATTTAAGCTCTATCCGATAGACACCGAGAGTAGTAGCTTTTTCCTACAGGAGCGAATTCCAGCAGCAATTAGTCAAAGATTATCAAGTAATGGTCAGATAAAGCTGAATTTTGAGGAAAGATTATTACGTTTTCAAGAGTGTGGCTATGACTGTGAGTTGGTTTATGTACACTCTGACTGAAGCCAATAGAATCTATTAATGAAGTAAGTGCTACACTAAGGCTGTCATTTACAACATCGACATGGACATTAAAATCCCCCACAATAATAACTTTATCTGATTTAAGGACTAAACTTGATAGAAACTCAGAGAATTCAGATAGGAATTCAGAGTATGGACCAGGAGCACGAATGAGGACAAGAAGCGACTCCTGCATGGTCTCTGCAGCCCCCCCCACTGGTACAACGGCGCTCCTACAGCTGTTCAAATTCAGCTCCCATCTGTTACGAAGGGAGTCATTTGCATAGGCCGAACTCCTCTGATGATAGTAGATATCTGAGAGGGGGCGTTCATCACCAAGGTGAAGTTTGGTGTGTCCTGATAGGCCGAACTCCTCTGATGATAGGAGATATCCGAGAGGGGGCGTTCATCACCGAGGTGAGGTTCGGTGTGTCCTGGTGAGACAGCAGTGAGATAGTGGTGTTTCACAATGTCGTCCCTCAGAGCTACACATGCAGATTGCTCTGTTGTTTTTTGTACAAATCAACATACCGTAAATCCTCTAATACTGGCCTGTATTCTATTACCGACTGGTCTCTAACACTGGCCGGTCTCGCTGTCGGTGGAGGTAAATAACGGCCGGTCTCTAATGGAGGCCAGGGCAAGTGTCCACAGGCAGGGTTATTTCCACACTTCCCATTCATTGTCAGCTGTGCAATGCCTTCGCATTGCGGAGATTTTGGCTGAAGGTACATGTCCACAGGTAGCGTTATTTCCAAGCTTCCCATTGTCTATATTAGAAGATTTACGGTATGTAAGAAGCCATGCAATGTAGAGGTAAGATCTTAAGCCCGAGCCCGACCCGACCCGTATAAAATGTCAATCATTACGTTCGGGTCGGGTCGGGCCGGGCTTCTCTCTCGCTGACTTTTTAAATTTTTTTTTATTTATTTATTTATTTATTTTTAATATATGTTTATAGAAATGTATAAACGATGTGTGGAGAATAAGATACTAAACTGAGGAATACTTGTTATAAAATAAATAATTAGGGAAAAAAAAACAGAGAGGGCGCTGTAATTGCTATTTAACTAAACGGGACAGGAGCCGCAGCACAGACAGAGCCACTGGTGCATGCTTTGCGCACGTGAACACGGCCCTCTCAATAATCTTTCCTGGCCTCCGCAAGACAAGTCCGCAATTGACCTGTCCTGGTGTAATGTATCACCAACATGGAGCAGCGCCAGAAAGAAGTCAAGGACAAACTACAGACAGGGGAACTCAAAAGGCAAACACGCACCGGTAAGAGTGTGGAAAAGCTTCAAATTGATTGTTGACAATGCTACAGATACTTGCGTTGGCTTCGCTGAATGTATATATATTCACATTTATTTGCATTATTCTATTTAAATGTCTATTATCCACCCCGTCATTGCTCTTCTTTGTCTCTCTGCGCGCTCTCTCTCTCTGCGCGCTCTCTCTCTCTCCCTCTCCCCGTCTCTCTCTCTGCGCTCTCTCTCTCTCCTCTCCGCTCTCTCCTGCGCTCTCTCTCTCTCTCTCTCTCTCTCTCTCTCTTAAAGTGCTGCGCTAGATTCTTAAGGACGTACTCTGAGTCCTCACAAATAAAATATGAAATTTCGGGTTTGGTTCGGGCTCGGGCCTGCAAATCAAGTTAATTGCTCGGGTTCGGGCCGGGTCGGGCTTTAATCCCGCGGGCCTGGGTCGGGTCGGGCTGGATTTTTTAGGCCCGATCTTACCTCTAATGCAATGCCTTCGCGTCGCGGCGAGTGGCGACAGACGCCGCGCCGTCGCCTCCCGCAAGCTCTCGAAAATCTTTTAAACTGACTGCTGTCGATCTAAAATAAAGACAGATTCAGCAACTGCATAGCTTATTTCTCGCATAAAACATTTTCAGTAACACATTTCGGTGAATTATTTTCGTAAAATAAGAGAGTTTCCAAACGAGCCGCCATGTTGGTCTGTTTGAAATACGAGAGCAGACAGGACAGCTGTGAAAGCGATCGTCCAATCACGTGCAGCCATGAACTGTGCGCGTGATTGTATGAAGGAGAGCGTCTGTCAATCATCCTCCTAGTGGCAGCCCACCAAGCGTGCAATACTGGCAAGCGGTAAACGTTGTTTACGGTAATATGGCAGCTGCGGAGCCAAAGAGGAGACTTTTTCAATAAATTAACCTAGTATTTTATAGGTTCAAATAGACACAAAATCTCGTTTTTATTAATTCTACTGGTAGTCCGTTTTGCTCAAATAGAAATAGGGGCCTATCTCTAATTCTGGCCTCCTTCCAATAAAGGCCTGGGCCGCAATGCGCTTGAGTAAATAAAGGCCCGGGCCTATATTAGAGGATTTACGGTAAGTGCTTATATTCGGTCCCAGTTACAGAAGAACAGAAGAGATGGTGGTTGCGTCTCATTTTTAATGACAATGTGCCGGCTACGGTTTGTGTTAGCTTGTATGTGTGTGCTAACCACTTCACATCGGACTGCTTCAATAACGAGGGTCAGTACAAAGCTGGCTTTGCCTCGACACTGACCCTAGTTAAAGGATCTGTCCCAACCATACGGGACCCAGCAACTTCACCTGAGACACATAGGCGAGCCATAGGCATACATCCATGTAAACATTGGTGCATGCTACCGCTAGTGTAAGCAGCATCGTCTCCGTCTCTCTCCAAGTAGGCGATGACAGACGGAGCTCATTAGCATTTAAAGGTGCAGACACAGAAACAGCCTGTTCTCAGCAGAGCTCATTAGAGCAGCTTTTAGACAGCTGAAATTCAGGACCACGGATGGATTTGGGGCAATGCATATCAAATACAGTGTTGTTGGACCTCTGACAGCTGTGTGGAATTGAGGAAAAACAGTACAATATGGGACCTTTAAGTCATTGACTCCACATTTAATTCTCTTATTTTGTTGTACTACATCAGAAGTGCTCATTTTTATTAGGTTTTCATGTGAAATTCCTCTTCTGTTTGACTGAGTTCATTTAAGTGGTCAGACAGCGTTCTTATGTGGTTTTGGGTGGGTGACTGCTCTAATGGAGGCACAGAGAAGTGTGTAAGACTGCAACTCTGCATTGATGTCTCAATAAAAACCATATTACAAACAATTGACATTAAATAGATTATAAATATAATATAAATAAGGTGTATTAAATAAAACCAGTGAAGACATTAAAATAAAATTGTGATTATACATGCATATTGTAAACAGCGTAACAACATGGTATATAGTGTAGTAGTATATTGACAGTGTCCCACATATAACTGTGTACTCACTTCATAAAATAACACAATGTGTAGAAATGTAAATATTTATGGATGGGAGGGTGTGTGACTTGCTGCTGCCTCAATGTTACAATATGCAGTAGAAGGCGATTATGTGTAGCATCTGCAGTAGCCAGCAGGGGTCAGCAGAGGCTTTCTGTGTTTGGTATGCAGCCAAGGAGAAGCTGTAGGATATCAAATATTACTTCAATAATATGAATCTAAATCTCTGAGCAATAACAGGCGTTTGTGTATCATTTAGCTCTCAAAGGAGCATGCATGCAGAGACAATGAGACATCAAACATTGTTTTTCATGCACTGCACATTTTGCTCTGTAGCTTCCTGAACACGTCTTCTTCCAGACTAGTGGAAAGAAAACATCCATATATACATATTAAGCTGTTTATTTTACTACTTTGTCTTTAAGCGTCTGTAGGTTTCTCTTAAATTACCATTAGATAATGCTTCATTTGCATATCAAACATACATTTTCAGAAAACTTAATCTTAATCTTTTAACAATCCTGAAAACATGGCAATGTTTTTCCATTTTTCCATTTTGGATTAATGGAGTGATACAAAGAGCTATCTAAAATTCTTTGAATCTAATATGTCAACAAAGTAAAACAAGAATTTGGAACTTGGCTTCATCCAGTGTTCAGATTTCTGCCATGTAGATTAACACAAATCAAATGAGATAATACCTCATTTGCAGATGCATACACCTTCAGAAAACTTGTGATACAAAAATAATTTGCCTTCATGTTAGTAGTCAACTAATGACATTTCTTTTTTTCTTTTTTTTTTAAATCGTATCACCTGGTGTCTCAATTTAAGCGGGTTTAGCTGTGTCAGCGATGTAGGAAGAAAATGAAATGAGAATCATTATGGATGTACATTTTTTTATTATATAGAAACTGCAGCATTCGACAATTCTGAAGCTGTAAACCATGTTGCAGACGCACACACGCACCGTCATCCACACACATACAACCAATGCAGAGCACCGGTGCAGGGAGATGAGACAGTAAAACACTGAGGCAGGAGTCACACAGTCAATCCAAAGAGGAGGAGGGCCATTTAACAGAAGTGCACCATCACACTTTACACAGAAGTCAGAGTGGCTTTTAGTTCTCTGACACTGGCAGAGCTCCTGAACATGACACACCGTCCTGAACGGGTAGAAAATATAAATTATTCCTACAGTAAGTACATTCTCTAGTTTAAGACCCATAAATATGCGTTCAGGGCTCAAATTACAGTATGTACAGAGGTCCATGCATCCACAATATACATACAGTAAATAACAATAAATATTGGATATAGTCACAATACAGCATTAAGACGGATATTTGTTTTTCTTTGAACAAGTTAAGGGTACAGCAAGACGGTGCAGGAGTCAGCATTCATAAACCAGCTGAGGAAAGGCATTCATAACAAGTTTCTGCCTGTTATTAGGTCTATCAAAGGGGTTGCCATGGTTACTGCTGTCCTGGTTACTAAAGCATAGGAAGAAGAGAGAGGAGAGGAGAGGAAAGAGGAGAGGAGGCAGAAGGAGAGGAGAGAAGAGGGAGGAGAGAAGAAAGGGGAAAGAGAGAGGAGAGGATAGGATAGTGAGGAGAGGAGGGTAGAGAAGAGGAAAGAGGAGGCAGGAGGTTTGGAGAGAAGAGGGAGGAGAGGAAAGGAATGAGGAGAGGAGACAGGAGGTTAGGAAAGGAGAGGAGGTTAGGAGAGGAGAGGAAAGGGCATATTTGGCTGCAGGGTTGAAGATGCACCAGTGAGCTTGTCCTCCAGGCTTCAACCTGGCTCACACTAGAAAGGAAAGCATGAAGAGAACAGAGAAAACAGTGATGTGACCAGCGAACATCACAGAGTGCCACCTGTCAAACCCACCAAGAGTTCAGCTGTCAGAGAAAGAGGATGAATGGCTGAAAGGAAGAGTATGGAGACATATAGGTGAGGGGAGTGTGTTACTCTGTGTGAGAGAAAATGAAAGAGGGAAAAAAACAAGACAGGACCTAGTTTCGGCAACACGGCTTCCGGTTGCTAAGTAACGGTCTCCAAGGGCAGAAGAAGCCTCTCTTTGAGGTTGTTGGTCTCCAAAATGAAGCGTTTCCAGCCCCTCCCCCTCCCCCCACACCTCCACCCTTCTCTCCCCCAGTGAGTGAAAGCCTTTCCTAAACGGTTGTTGAATGCTGGCAAAGCCAGAACAAGCGATTCATAGTCACGACTGACGACGCAGTCAAAGTGCAAAGCTGGGACTGGGGCTCGTTCTGCACCGTCTTCCTCTGAGGTGTTCATCTCTGACAGGCAACAAGCAGCAAGCTACATGATGAGTGGTCACCAAGTCCATGAAACACAGTACTTGAATAGTGGGAAACATGAGCGTCACTGTCCAGTTTTCTTTTGCACTGGCGATGCAACATCACCGCGGCATCAACCTGATGAACATGAGCATTAAAAAAACTCATAAAACATTCAGATTCAAGGTTGAAAAGAAAACAGAAGTCAAACAGTACATTGAAGTAACTTTTTCAAATGAATGAACAGTACTCATACTGTACTGCATCAGCATATCCAAACACCACTCGTGAAATATTCAGTGCTTCAGAGCCCAGATCTGCCTCTTGCAGCGTTGCATGTGCTCATCTATGCTCAGCTGAGGCTGCAGACGATTCGCTGATGAGCAGGGAAAGGTCATGAGTATTAAAGTGTCAATCTCGAAGATTTTCATTGAAATCACTGATGAAAGTATTGCATTATTTATATATGTGCAGAATGACAACTGGATGTCTGGTGACATTGCAGGAGAAAATAAGTTGCATCTCAAATCCAATGCTAACATGCTATTGATTACGCTGGAACAGCGTTCATGATGTCAGGAACTTTCACTCTGTGAAATATTACCTTATGCAAACACAAGAGACTACACCGGCATGAGTATACCACGATGCCATTCAAGAAAGTTCAGACCACAAGTATAGGATTTCACTTTGCTGGGCGGAATATACTTTTTACTATTATGGCTTTACATCTCTTCTGTATGCCCACAACATGGCATTGAACTATACACCCTCTGAAAACTTGGTAAAAACTCTCAAGGAGTACCACTTTAAGGTTGTGAAGTGAGAATATTGCATCACTATCATTGCCAGCATTATAATGGCACCAAAGTGTGCATCAATGAAATCTCTGCACTTTGGCGTTTCAATATTTTGCCAAGTACGTGCTGAAAGGAAAAGCCCTCTGGTCTTGTGATGATGCTCAATTGAAGCAGATGATGAGGGCACATTTAGCACAGTACATGAGCAGCTGACTGCTGAGCTGTCTGACTGCGTCTCCGTGGAGAAGTCTCCATGGAGGAGCACGGACACACCTCTAGCTAGTGGAAGTACACAGCAGAAAGGAGATGTGGTGAAGCCATTGCTACGAGTCATTGTGGCTTCTGAAACATCGTTTGTGTCCCGGGAGACTCAGTGTCGAGACCCGGGCTGCTTTCAAGATCCTGGCTCTAGTATGAGATGTCGGGTTATAAAACACTGTAAACCAAGTCATCAGGGGCGAAATACAGATGACATATGAGGGCATAAAGGGGAGTAAATGGGAGCAAAACATATATTTTAATATATTTAATATTATTTAATATGTCATGTAATTAAAGCTGAGTTCACTTCCCTTTCAGTTTGAGTTTAAAATGCTAGTGTGCTTCTTTGGGAGCTGGATGAATGTTCTTTCATAGACAACTCCAAACTAACTCAATGTAGTCAAACAACAGTCTTGTAAGTGTGTTTTTTAACTGTACTAGTACCAAATTACATAAAGTTTGCATATTCTAAATAAGAGGCAAAAGAAGGATCCTAGTGGTGAAGCAAACAATTAACCTTTAAACCATTTTTGTGTGACCATGTGTAGATCTGAACTATGCGATTGTTCTTCTACATAAAGGCGAAGTGTTAGACCAGCAGACCATGGCACGGTTTAAAGTGGAGCTGAAACCACAACACATGCTGATGTCTTTCTGAGTGAAACATAACGTCTGGGAGGAATTATTTGATGGTTGAAAAGATTAGCTTACCACCTTCTCCAGACATGATTGGTGGATGGATGGATGTCACAATATTATTGGTTGGTAAAAAATACAAAGAAATTGAATTTGTGGATTTTTTGGGGGCTAAATAGGTGAACAATATGCCAATATTTTCTTTTCAGCCCGACTTTAAGTGGGGTTCTGGGTTCCCTGTGAAACATTTCCAGTCAGCTTTACTTGCTGGCATCATAATTACAATTCAATGGATTTTTCCTGTCCAGTGTCTGCCGAGAGCCCTCTGTTTGAGATTGCTTACAACTTCAAAGTCAAGTTTAAATCATGACATGAATTCATCAATGAGAAAAATCCAGCTTGATCACGCTGCTTGTTAAAAATAACAGCGAAAGAAATATGCTGAAACATGAATATTGGATTTTAGATTTCTGAATATTTTTGAAAACTGTTATCAGACAAAGGGGGAAAGGTCTATAGGCAGATTTGATAAGGCGCTTGGTACACAAGGGGCAATGATTTCACTCGAGTTATCTTAAAGAGCGATAGCTTATCAGTGTTGGACTCGGAGCTGTGACTCGTTAGCAGGTTGCATCCTAGCCTCCTCTTTTATGCTGTGTAATGTCAGGAAGTGTTACGCAGTCTGTGGCTCATAGCACCACAGCATGTGTTGTAATCATCAGCAAACCACGCTGTGACACCTTCAATCTGTTAGATGTGTTGAGCTGTCAACAGCAACGCCTGCTTTACATCACACTCTACACTGATGGCAGCGTCCTCACGTTGGAGTATGACTGTGATGATTTATGATGCATCTTATAAGCAAACATAAAGCTTTCATGACAGAGCATTTTGGTCAATTATTCATAGATGAGAATGAGAAGCTGAATGCTCCAAGGCCTCAGTCTGTTAATCTCCCAAATACACTGCAGGTCAGTCTGCAAAACTTCAACAGCTTAAAAAAAGAATAAATAACATAACACTCATTAAAACATGTCCCAGTTCCTTGGTTTTTACAAATAAAATACATACTGCTTCTTTAGACCAACGCATATTTCCATATGTACATTTTCAGTAGTCATTACACAGAGTGTATTTCAGCACAGTTTAAGAAGTTTAAAAAAAACCACACAGGGGAACAGAGATGCGTTAAAAAAAATCAATCTTTTGGCTTGTAGGTGGTTGCTGTTATCTCACCTGGACTGAGTGATGCCAAGCTTGAAGTCAAAAACACTCTCTCCCTTGGTTTGTTTTAGTTTTATCACGTGACTGACGGGGAGTAAAACCAGTAGTTGGTTTTTATTTTCTGCCACTGATATATTAGTGGAAAAAAATGATCCAAACACTGGGAGAGTCAGGTACCTTCCCAATGGAGTCACACTTTTGATTTAAAACGGATGTTCGTACTTCTGCCTCTCGTTGAGTCCTGTTGCACTGAAGTTCTGCACTCATAACGGATGTCAAGTATGCCTTCAAGGTCAAAGGTGGTTTTATCCTAGAGCACCGCATGTTTAGTACTGAAGACCTGAGACTAGAACCCAACAAATGCTCCATTGGGTTTGGGTGTTAGTTTGGGTAACATGGGCTAAAATGACAGTGTTCCACTGCTTTTGGAAACACGTCTTTATAAAAATTGTATTATATATTTGTGACACGTTTTTAACACGTTAGTGACGTGTTGTTAGCCCAACATTCGTTCTCTTTTAGCTCAGTTTTAGGCTAATTCGCTAATTGTGTCGATTTGTCTTTGGTGTAAAGTTGCATACCATGACAAAACAGCTGCCTGCCTTGAGAGTGAACCAAAACAGCACAGTTGTGGACCATACAACAAAATCAAAAACGTTAAAACACGAGTAGAGTTAAGGGGAACCAGAGAGTTGAGTAACAATTCTGATCTTCACCAGGAGAATCATGCAATATCTCACGTCTCTCGTTCTGCTGCAGCAAAGGGCATTATATTTTGGGTGGCCAGTTATCTCTGCATGCATCCCTCTCCTTACCCACCACTCTTAACTGGCCAGTATGGGGCGCTAGTGATTACACAGCTGAGTGCATCTCTACGGGCACAACGGGGGGAAAGGGTTTTCTCACTTTTATCATTTTGTACTGTGTGTTTGGCTAACAGCTAACAGTAGAGCCATGAGACTCAGATCCTCGGGTCGGGGTTTCCTAGTCAGGTAGGGGTTTTCTGGTCGGGTCAGGGCTTCCGGGTTGGGTAGGGGTTTCCTGGTCGGGTAGGGGTTTCCTGGTCAGGTAGGGGTTTCCTGGCTGGGTCAGGGTTTCCTGGTTGGGTAGAGGATTCCTGGTCAGGTAGGGGTTTCCGGGCTGGGTCAGGGTTTCCTGGTTTTTAACACATTTGCTCTATTTTTTTGTTTTTTTGTTTTTCTTAGTTCTTATTGTACTGTTTACAATGTTTTGTTTTATTCTGTTTTATTCTGTTCAATGAAGCACTTTGTAATCCTGTTTCAAAGAAGTGCTATACAAATAAAGTTAATTAGTATTATTATTATTATTATTATTATACAATTTACAGTAGAGAATTATAATAGTTCTTGGCAGATTCTGATTTTCTTCCTTCCATAATTGACCACAAGGTTCCTTCCTTTCTAGACTTCTATTTACTCACGTCCTGAAACTGTCCCAACAAATCATTTCACCACCCGGTTCCAGTGATTCGTAAATAATCGTTGCATCTCTAGCTAACAGCTGGACACTGAACTAGCAGCACACACAGCTACTCAGGCAGATATCTCACTGAGTTGAATTTGTTTTTTTCGGTAAGATTGCATGACGTGTCTCATACGATGAATATGAGCCAATCCCTTCCATACATCGCCACTTGTTCTGGAGGTTGAATGAATAGTCTCTTATGACGCCTCACAGCCAATAGTGTCTAGACAGGAGGTTTTTAACTACTGTGAGTGACATCTGTCACATTAAATTTGTTGAAAAAAATGAAAGAAACAAACTGATTGGTGCAGCTTTAAAATGTATATCTTAGTCAAGAATCAAGGCTGAGTAGGAAACATGTTCATGGGAACCCAGAATAGCACCAGCCTTAACGTTGAACACCTCAAACAGAAAGAAAAGTCTTACTGTCAGAGTGGGTCCAAACTGAACTTGCATGTGATGCATACTTACATACCTGCATCACACTGTGCATCTTAAAGAAGCTTTAGTAAGCATGCTAAATTGCAGAAGTGTGAACCATTGCATTGCAATATTCAGATCCCCACCCTGTTATTTACTTGCAAGATTGTATTATATTAAATCATCCATACTTAAGGCTCAGTACAGATATGTACACACCACATATAATTCAGTGGATGCTTCAGGACAATAGAAAACACACAAAATAAATTAGAACATCAAGTATCTGCACTGGCCACTCATACCGGACTCACGAAGCGATGGCTACTGTAACTGCATGAAGGAATACCAGAGTGTGTTTTAACCCTTAAGTCCTGGCTGGGAGATAAAGGTGTTTCTGCTGCAGCCTGGATGTATTGCATAAACAAACTAGAAGGTAATCCCCTCTCAAAAAACCACCAGCCAAACTATTGATTTCTTTTCTCTCTTGTTTCACACACACACACAGAGAAAGTAAACAGAGCAGACAGGCTATCAAGCTCAGAGATTTTTTTTCTTAAACATTCACTTGGTAAAACCAGCAAGTACTTCTGACTACAGCAACAAAACAGCGGCAAAGTTTTAACTGAGAGGACTGTCGTTCTTCCTTGGCTGTCCTCTTTTGGACCCACAGTGAATGGAATGGTCTTCCAGACCCAGTTATATAGAAGGGAAGCAGACATGAGAGGCACAATACCCTTATGGACAAGCAGAACACTGTATAGTACTTCTGCTACTTTATGAACAATGTCTTTCAGTCGTATGAATCAGTTTGATTTACGAGTGCATCTCAGTGGAAGGACGTCTGTCAAAAGGAAAGGCTTCCTAATAAATAAAGATTTAATTAATGATTACACTGCATTTCCTCTGCTGTTGAGGCAGGGTATCAGTAAACCATGAGTCTCTGTATCATAGTGGAGTAACTTCTCTTTCTGTAGCAGTAGCAATGCAGATTTAGCTGTATGACTTAAGTTCCAAAACCACCAAAACTTTTTTGTCGTCGCCTCCAGTTAAGGTTAGCACAGGCTATTTTAAAGGCGCCGGGCCAAGCTGGTTGCTAACAGTAGAGAGACATCCTACTCCGCCGCATGGCCTCGCTGATCAAATAGGCCGGGCTGATCTCGGGTTCCTCAGTCATCACCACAATGTTCTGCCACTCCCCACACTGGTTGGATTTCTTGATGGTATCCACCACGCAAAGAGCATAAAGACAATCCTCAAAGGTGGCGGCCATTGTCAGGGGCGTCCCATCCCACGTCCGCCTGTCGTCCTGGTCCTGAAAGGCCTGCCGCACAGCCTGGATCATGCGGATTGTTCCGGTGAGATATGGAGATGGGATATCACTAAAGGCCTTCTCCGGTAAGGAAGCCTTCTCAAGAGGCGTTGTGTCTTTGAGCAGAAGTTCGGGACCTCCACCGCTTCCTCCGTCTCTGCTGTTCTTCTGTCCATAAAGGTCTGTTCCCGTGACCGTTAACCTTCCGACTGTCCCCACGACGATCACCTCTTGCCGAAACTCCCCGGGCACGTTGAAGTTGAGCGTGACGGTGCAGCATGCTCCCCCCTCCAGTGCCATCTGGAACGTGCAGAAGTCGTCGCTGGTGATCTGACGGATGCCCCGGATGTGATCTGTTTGTTTGACGAAGGTCTTGAGGAAGCCATGGACTTTTGCAGCACGCTGACCGGTCAGAAACGTAAGCAGGTCGATGATGTAACTGCCCACCGAATGCAGACCGCCACCTCCCATCAGGTCATCGCAGCTCCAGTTATATTTCTTCCCCAGGAGACTGCCGCTGTGGACCTTTAGGGCAAAGATTTGATACCATGAGATTGAGAACAAAGAACAAAAAATTAAGAGTTGGCATGGTTCAAATGTTGAATCAGAAGTACCCACGTTGCTAAAGTAACTTGACAGTTCTGTGGGCGCTGCTCTAACTCAAATGAAACTCGAGAAAGTATCACATTGTTGTTGTTATTATAAATGGCAAGAAAGCAACAGAAAAAAAAGTGCTCATAGTTTTTGTCATACCTGGGCCTCACAGACCAGAAGCTCCCCGATGTACCCTTCCTCTAACAGCTCCTTCATTCGAATGAAGGCCGGCAAGAAACGTAACACATTTCCCATAATGCTCAGCAACTTGGGGTAGTACTGGGCCGCTGACATCATTCGGAAGGCATCCAGAGGCGTTGCTGTCCTGTCGCAGATCACGTTCTTCCCAATACCTTTTAAAAGAGAGGGGAGATAGTGGGGAATGAGCCATGTGAGATTTTCACAAACGTCTTTGTGATTAGAGATTTACTCTTTACTGTCATTGTTGAGATGAATGAGGAAATAGGGAACCTGAGAGGAGGAGAGAGAGAGAAGTAATGTGGTCAGACCAGCTACACTGGCAGACATAATATCCTCTTGAGCATGAAAACATTCCTTGAAGAAACAATGCAGAGCTACACCCACAATAGCTGACTCATGAATTCCTAAACCTTTTCCTTTTACCCTGAGTCATGGGAAGTTTACAACAAAGGAGGGTTCGTTCAAAAAGATACATATGTTCACCATATTTAAGTCAACATGCTCAGCATACTCAGCATGCTCTTGGTAAGCCTTTTCAGATGAATAAATATGTTTAACACCATGCCGTTGTATGCTTCCGCCAACCAGTCAAGTTGCTGTTTGCATCCACGTCAGTCACAAATGTCTTCATTTTATCCAATTCAATGAGCATATGAATTCTTTAGTTGTGGACAAAAACATGTTTTGTGACGTCACAGTGACTATCATAATCAGTTAATCATAGAGTCCAAGTGGATGTTTGTGCCAAATTTGAAGACATTCCCTCCAGGCATTTCTGAGATTCTACCTTCATGAGAATGGGAAGGACAGAGAACCCAGAAACACAATCCCTCTGGTCACAGTTGTCACTGTCAGAGGTATAATCAAATGTTTCTGGTAGGTTGCTAAAGTTTGGTGATTAACAACATTTAAACCTATTTCTACAATCAAGTACAGAATCATAAAACCATAACCAATGTTCAATCTTGCAAGAACAAAATCTGGATCTCTGAATGCTGTTTATAAGGGTTTTACAGTTGGCGGGCACGCAAGACATTGCAGTCATAATGGTGTGGTGAACCTGTGCGCTGGTTGTTACTGGAGGCCGGGTTGAAGGTCGATGAAAAGACAAGCACAGATGAAGAAGGGAGAAGATAAGGAGCACTGTATGACACCCCTAATTAAATCACTTCCATCATCTTAAAAGGACCACTGGTGCCAGCAAACCCCAAAGACAACATAGACAGAGACTGACAGGAACAGACTGTCTTTTCTATTATTACTCTGACTGGACAGTCGACAGGAGCCAGGCATGGCATATAAAAAACATGAACTGGATTTGAACCTGACGGCCCAGTGTCACAGCAGCATATTCTGTTAATCAGGATTAGGTCTGCAACTAGCAACCCTTTTTTATTACTGATTAATTGGTCTTAGATTTAACTGATTGAAGGAGCTCTATATGGATTCAGGGCAAATCTATGATTGAGGGATTGCCTTTGGCTCTCAACATGGTGACAGCTGAAAAGGCAGATAGGTGCTAACAGTGCTAACAATGCAAACATAGGAAAGAATGTGTATAAGACGTGGACGTAATCATCGTGACGTCACCCATTGGTTTGTGGACTACAGTTTTGAAGCCCCAAGTTTGGCATTGTGGCTGTCGCCATCTTGGATTTTGGCCATACAGGTTCTGGATCCATCTGGCTTCTGTTGTGAAGTTAGCTTTACAATTCAAAGTCAACTTTACAGGTAAGAAACCATGCCCTAAAACAAGCCATTCTTAGAAACTTCTGACGCATGCAGCATATGGTGCACTGTCACTGGTTCCAGTGCACATGTGATGGGTCCCGTCGATACTCCAAAACCACGCGACCAACAAAACATGCGATTCATCGCCAACAACGCAAATTGATTGAATTCATTGTCGACGAACCACGCGTTGGTCACGTGGTTCCAAAATATCAACAAGACCCACCACATGTTTCATTTCATTTCATATACTTTAATTGTCCCTGTAGGGAAATTTGTCATGGACTCACCAATGGTCCGCAGTTTAAGAATAACAGAAGAACAGCAACATTGAATGATCGCACCAGGCGACATACATCACACATGCGAGACGGGTACACGGCAAACAATAAATGTCAAACGATCAAATACCCGTGCTGTTACAGTACACAGCAGCATAAAATGTCAGACAGTCAATCAATCAATGAAACATTCAATCATCAATCAATCAGTCGATTTATAACCTGTACTGATACAGTACACAGTAAACAACACATATCAATCCGTTACCCATACCGTCACGGCACACAGCGGGGGGATGGCAACGAGTCGCGTCTTTTACATTTTCCGTTGACATTGAACCAACTTCCTTGAGTGTTGATTGTTTACATCACACCATGCAAATCCGGAAGCTGTACTTCGGTGCTGTTGTACACTGGTCTGATTTCTGTGGTGCACCTTCTAGAAGAACCACAAGTAGCCCACGTTGCACATATGCAGTAGTAGTACGTGAACATTTACTTTCACAACCACGCCAATTGTCTACCTGTGCGGCTGGCTCATGTTGAGCCCCCTACCGGACAAGAAAAGGCTAAGATGCAATGTCACAGTAGTATGAGGTATCTGGTCAGTTCAAAGGTCAGTTCAACAACACATTCTAGTTAGGAATGTTGTTTAGGTTTAGGAGGAAGATGAGGAGAGACCCAGTTATTATAATTTAAACTTAGCTATCTGATGAGGCCCCAAGACATAAATTAGTGATGTCTCTCTTTGTGTGTGCGTTACACACCATCCATAGGAAGTAAAGCCCCATATAATAGAGTAACTAAGTATATTTTTACACATGAACTTATAAGTACAAATTATAGCTTTAGGATGGTGCTCCTGGCAACCTCTCTCTTCCATTGGAGAGGAAGAGGATGCATTTACTAAGGTGACAGGATGAGCGATAAGAAGGCCGTTCAGGAAGGAGAGCGCTCGAAAGTACTTCCCAGTGCAACAGGTGCAGAGGCTCCAAGAAGAACTCTTCCAGGAATTGGAAGAACCAGGTTCGAAGCAGGGTTTTGGACGCAGGCTTGATGTCTGTTTAAATAAAGATCATTCTCATTCCACCTGCCTGACTCCTGACTTCATTTATCACCAATCTACACATCGACATCTTTGGGGAAGCCACAAGCATAGACAAAAGCAATCTGACTGGCAATAGCTCCATCATGCTAACATTAACATTAGCTAATGTTAGCCTTGCCCTGTTTGAGTCTCTTCACTGCTGCATGCTTCCTGTTGAAAAGCTTCGGAGAGCATGTACTGTTCTTTATCTAGGATGAGGAAGTTAACAGACAGGCATCATCGCAATAACATCTTAGTCTTCACCTTGAAGTTTTTCCTTTGTAAAACGGAAAAATTGCATTAAATTGAAACTATAGTAGGTGATTGTCGTAGTGGGTGTTTTTTTGTTTGTTTACAATATCTCAAAAATATATTTTGACCAAATTTAATATTCTCGTGGCCACTGCAGCCACTCACAATGACCTCAGAAAGCGTATATGCACACACAATATAAGGGCATGGCTCTACACACATTCCTCGAGCCCTCAGAGTGTTAAGCAGCACGCCGCTTCACTCCCAGCTCTGGCTAAGGGTTGTGTGTGGAGGGGCTGTGTTGGAAGTGAAACTTCCCATGCTAATCTGCCATTAGCTTGAATCGACCAGGCCAGGAAATTAATCCCTCTGACCCAGTTCTGAGGAGCGCCGTGGGTGCCCCCCCCCCCACCCGCCACCCAACCCCTGCAGACACACAAAGCCGAGCAACAACCGTGCTCCCCCGTTCCTTTTGGCAGCAACTCACAAACAGAAATGGAAAGATGCATTGTCCTGGGTAAGGCCCTTCTGGGTAAATGCTAAATGCTCTTGACTTATTGTATTTTTGGCACTCATATTGAGCCTAATGTCTTGACTGAACAATAGCTTGGCTAGCTACTAAACTGCCTAAAGGAAGATTTCACTCTCCTGCAGTGATTCCCATGAAAACACAGTGTTTTAAAAAAAAGGACAGCAACTAAATACAAGTTTCAGGAAGGTCCACAAGAATACAAACCCAATCTAAGGCTTTGAATGCAGCATCTGTCCAACTCATGACTGGAGTGACTGACCTTCACAGAGATTAAATTAAATCTCCTCTTCAGATCAACAATGACCTTCTACTCCACACGGACAACTGAAAGGTCGAGGCGGGATTAAAACAGGTCAGCCTGTTGAGTCATCAGAGCGACTCAGACACTGAGAGGATACTCTGCGTGTCCAATAGATAATAGATGCACCTGATCACACGGAGATCACACACAGACATAACAACCCGGCAGCACTCTGTGAAATGAAGACAAAGTTGCTGAATACTGCTAGCTAGCTCAACCAGCCTTTCCATCGGCTGATTCATTTGGAACGAGACCAACAGCAGGATGCACGTGAGAAAGTAAAAGCAGCTGCCGGTGATTATAAAGGAGGAAGACGAGGAGGGTGCAGCCCACCTTGTCTGTTTCCGCAACTAGAAGTGACACAGGGTTGGAAGAGAGTACAAACATTACAGATAATGGTGAACAAGACATTTTAAGATGAAAAGAATGTGGACAAAGCAGCAAAATTGGTTATTTTGGCCATTGTTAAAGGTTCTCTCTAGTGAGTATGCAGGAGTGATGCCAATGAACACAAATGATCATGTGAGTCACACAAGGTGGAAATTCATAAAGATAAAGTTGACTTTTCCAGAAGTGGGTGTAGGAATCTGCATGACTGAATAAATCAGCTACACTGACAGTAAGGTTAGTGCCATTTAGACCAGCAGCACCACCTTTACTCTCAGACCCTGAGGGCAGCAGTGGGTGGAGTGGCTACAGTAACTCTGTGATCGCCGGGCCGAACTCGGGCTCCACCAACAGTTCAAACTCTTGGCCCAGTGGGAGAGCAGTAATGGAGCAGAAAAAACCTCCAGCACAGCAGCTTAGTCCCTCATCATCAATAATTCACATTCAGGACATATCGAAACCAAGAGTTTAAAGACAGAGAGAGAGAGAGAGAGAGAGACAGAGAGAGAGAGAGAGAGAGAGAGAGAGAGAGCAGCAATCCTAGA
Organism: Chelidonichthys spinosus; assembly: GCA_029853015.1. Lineage (NCBI taxonomy): Eukaryota > Metazoa > Chordata > Actinopteri > Perciformes > Triglidae > Chelidonichthys > Chelidonichthys spinosus. The sequence goes on from CM056837.1 coordinate 2,478,553, forward strand.
TTACAGCACAATTAAAGGTAAAAAGGTGAAAGGATTCATTAAATCTCAGTTTGGTAGAGAAGCGAGGAGACACTCCTTGTTGAAGCTGAAATAGTGTGCTCTGTAATTGTAGAGAAGAAGGAACGCAGCAGACATGATGTATCTTGTACAGCATGAAGGACAGGTGTTACCCGACCACAGTTCATATCCACCCTCTCTGCTTCCTCCTGCTTCAGCAGCAGTGGTGGCGGCCTGCTGCCTTCAGGTGTCTTTGATGTGCAGGCTGCATGTCCTGTCAGAGAGAATCTGCTGACCTCACAGTCTGTAGCTCTGACATCACAGACTGTAGCCACGTCCTGCCGTCTCTCAGACCAAGGCCTCAAACTCTTCAAACAAGCCCAAGTGCAAGTGGTTGACATCGCTGTGCCTGAGGCCCTTTTTCTGACAACGGTGAAGCAGAAAACACACTCAACACTTTCTTTTCCCTCATGACTACTGTTTAGTGATTTACCAGCACACATTCTGCACATGGTACATATCGGCACAGCCTTCCTTTATTACGTCATTATTCATTATTTAATGATTTGCTCCGTTTAAGTTCTACTGTTGCATATTAGCTACTCAATGATATAAGGTTGGAAACCAGTGTATATAGACTGAGATGTCTACCTGAAATGTTTCTGTTGAACAGTTATTTTAGTCGGCAAGGAATCATCAATGAGCTGTAAAACTTTTTAATGTGCTGATCTTCATACAGGATGTTTATTAAAGAACATGGGTGGAAGGAAGGTGGAGCCTGGATGGACGAAGTAGTGGGAGACCCTCATGCAGGAATACAAGGTGAGTTGGAAGCAGTTTAAAGTGTTGAACACTACAGCATAAAAGAAACAAGATGAAGTTGTCTTTCTTCTAAATAATCAGGCAAAGTCAGTGCTGGGTAATGTCTACAATGTGTTCAAAACATCAGTCCACTAAGTATGACGAGTGGTGAATAGTTTAGCTAAAACATGATCAGGAGAAGTGTTTATAGATATGTTGTTTGTATGAACTGAATGTGTCAGCACTGAGGGAGGAGAGGTCACTGCTGCACACTGGAAGTGTTTGTTGTCATGGATGAGGTGATGGAGCAAAGACCTGCTATTACCCCACTCCACCCATCTCCTCAGTCTGAGGGTAACAGCATACTCAAACGTTCATTTAGTAGGCAGTATGCAGTACATACACGTTTAGTATGTAGTAGGCAGTACGTTAGTATAGCATTTCGAACATGCACCATCACCTGCGTTTGTGACCATGGCCTGACCGGTCTGTCCTACCTGGGTGGGTGTCACATGACCAATGGAGCATAACATGATGGACGTTGGCTGAATTGAGACAGGGATCGATTGCTTCTCCCTGGTGACCCGGATGTTTTTCAAATTCAGAGGCAAAAAAAATTCAGTGCTAGAAATTTGATGGTTTTTAAAATTCAAAGTCTGATTTTGATACTAAAAAATTTAAATCTTAGAAATTCATATTCAAACTCTCATGGCACAGAATAACGGGTTCCACTTCTTTTTGGAAAAGCTCACACGGAGAGACGGACACACATCAGCCGAGCCTTGGCGTGCGGCATGGGGACGCCGTCGTTGCATGGGACCTTGCCTGTTCACACCTCCAGTGACTGTGTGCAGGAGCATACTGCTGAGGAAGGAAAGGCTGGAAGTGTGCAGGAAGTCAGGTTGGGTGTAAGTGAGGGCGAGGCTAACATATTTGTTCACGACAGCCAAACTGACTTGTACAGGATGTAATAACTTAATGTTTATTGTTAGATTCCATCACGGCGGCATGGACCCATGCCATAGCAACAGGGAGACAGTGCACTTAACGTGACACCTAATCAGTATTCTGACCGTTTTATGATGCATAATAGAAACAGTGTTGTTTTCGCCAACGATAACGATGACGAAATCATTTCGATGACGCCACTTTCATGACGATAACGAGACGGTGATGAGAAAAACATGACAAGACTTGTGTGAGTTTTCGTTGACGAGACGAGAATGGACGAAAATGTAAGTGGGTGGTCTGTCAGACGTTTAAATGCATGACATTTCTGCTTATTGTGCGTGTCAATTAAAACCTAAAACGTATCTGCTGCTGCAATCTATCCTTGTTTGGTCACGCCCACCACCTGGCATGCAGCGCACAATGTGCTCAACACGTCACACTGTTGTCACTCATCACAGACAATGGACCATGATAGAGGCAGTTTCAACACAGGAGCTTGGTGGTCGCAAACGTAGAGACGACATATGGGTGTATTTTAAATATAACCCAGCAGATAATAAAACAGAGTTTATTGTGAAGCAAGACGGTGACAAATGTGGCCACAAAGTAGGAGGAAAAAATACGACCAACCTTAAGCGGCACCTGAAGGCTCGCCACAAGGATATTTTTTTCTAAGGTAAGTGCTGTTAACATATCGTATAGCCTACATAACATTACAATGTTACTCGACAATCGACTTGTGATAAATTTCACAGTAAGCTTATAAATTAGTACGTTTTCCACATACTCCTGGCGCAAATGGGCTGCTAACTTCAGGCTAAAGTTAGCTTTTGTTACCGCTAACGTCGATTCATTATGTGTGTGTTACTTTAGCAGCATGTTTAGCTATGTTTACATTCAGTGACGGTGTGGTCATCTCAGTACAGATACATTATAATTTGGCCGCTGCTCAGAATGAAAGATCAGAAAGCTTTAGTACAGGGTCAGTTAATAAGCTATGTATTTTTGTTTTGCTGGTTTGATTGTTAAGACCATTCTTTTTTCTTAACATGGGAGTATTTATATATTTTTCATAGTATTTTGAGTAATTTTATGGTATACCTACATTTGATTGTTTTGTATTCACCTGTAAACCTTTACAGGAGGTGTACGTTGTATACAGAGATAGAGTAATTGTATCCCTTCTTTGTTTTTTCCTCAACCAGATCCCAGAGACCAGAACAGTCATCTGTCCCAGCAGCCTTCGCCGCAGCATCCAAATATAAGTCAGACTCCCTGGAACAACGTGCCAAAGAACAGGCAATCGCTCTTTGGATTGGACATACTGGTCTACCTGCTTGCACAGTTGAGGATGAAGATTTAATAATAATAATAATAATGGATTGGATTTGTATGGCGTTTTTTTTCCAGGAGACTCAAAGCGCTCTGACAGGGTACCAGGTTCCATTCATTCACACACAGTCATACCGGTGGTGGTAAACTACCACAGTAGCCACAGCTGCCCTGGGGCAGACTGACGGAAGCGTGGCTGCCATTCAGCGCCTACGGCCCCTCCGACCACCACCTCAAACATGCAGCAGTCATACACATTGTAATGGGAATTTTGGATGTCTGTAATTTATTATCAGAATATTTGTCAGGTCAGACGTCGATCCGCATCTCCTTTCCGACTGTTATGCTATGACGAAAATTAATGCCTGTTTGTCGATGATATGAACATGAGTGCCACATTGACATAAGATAATTTCAGGACTATGACGCCTGTGTTCTGTAAATCTTGACCTTGCCTGTACAACTTGTCTTTGTAAGATAGGACATGATCCGTCCTTTGGTTCCTCCTCCTTAAAAGGGAGATTGCTGTTGGACTCAGGGTCGTTCCTGCTGATTCTGGACCTTCATATCAGAAGGCAGGGGTGAACAGTACTTTCTTCTGCAGATGAGAATACTTAGTGGAATAAACCTCGGAGAAAAAGCTGATCCTGGTTGTTGATCTTTATTGGGCAGATTCATTTTTCCACAACAATTGGCGTCCCTGGGTGGGCACCAAGAGTGAGAGGCGCGTGCGGACAGGACTGACGGTGAAATCTGTGCACAGTGGAGCGACGCTCCTACTCCAACCTCGGCATAAAATCCAGCTGGGACGTGGGGGCCTGACGTCCAACTATCGGGCGTGCTCTCTCACTGTTGGTGCCCGCGAACCTGGTGGAGGGATCTCTTCAATATTCTCCGGTGAGTTTCTTTTCAAATTGTGGGCCAAAGACGAGGGTCGAGGTACAGTTCGAGTCTGTCAGCTCCCCTCCTCTGCAGGTGGTTCGAGTCCACTTGTTATTGACGTCTGGTTGTGGTACCAAAGACGAGGGTTCCAGTCCCTCCTCTGCAAGTGGTTCGAGTCCACTTGTTATTGACGTACAGTGCGAGTCTGTGCAAGGGTCGGCCAGCAGCTTGATCAACTGCTCTTTTCAGTTCGAGTCTGTTAAGTATAAGGTTTGGTAAAAACGTTTGTCTCACGGACTAGTTCCGTTTGGAGGGATTTACAGCAACGTTTTCTTTGGTTGTCTTCGAGTGGGGATGTGCATATCGGTCCGCCAGTATCGATACTTTCAGTTTGGAGTGTGTTTTGTTTAGAATCAGTCTTCACATCAAAATATCGATTCCAAGTCCACTTTTGCAGGAAATATTAATGCATTGTAAAAGTCGTAATTTTCATATACACATGGACATCCAACAGTATCAGTGTCGGTATTAGTATCGGTGATACCAGCCTTGGTATCGCCTGGTATTTGGATCGAAAGGAAGACAGTGGTATAAGCACATCCCTATCTTCGAGCCAGTAGGACAGCTGAGTTAGCTGGCAGATTTGGCCACTGCCAGTGTTATTCACCCAGACGGGTTAAGTCGGTTCAACAAATGGGTGATAAGCGCTTTTTCTTTAGACGGGACCCTATAGCTTGCATTGTGTGAAGTAGGTGCCTTGTGAGGACCAGGACCTAGTTGTCATTTTTTGTGTGTGTTTCTTGTTGTGCCCTTTTCATCGTTTTCCATCTCTAATTATCTTTTGCCTGTATGTCTGTGTGTATGGTGGAGATTGGAGAAATATATTATAAGTAATATTAACTGTGAATAGGAACCTTGTGGTATCCCAAGGTCTCATCAACAGCGCTCCCCCTCTGCCCTCCCTTCCTCCGCTGCAGAGGAGAGAGAGAATAGAAAGGGAAAAAACCCTTTCCTCAAAAGTTTTGTTGCCGTTTGTTTTTGACCTCAGCCTACGGACTGTTTTCAAGAACAAAAAACAAAATCAATCAAACAATTGACATACCGGTTCGACTTTAACGAAAGCCTAAATTAAACGCGAAAATGGGGTCAGCACAAAGCAAACGGGATAATGGCCTGGCTCTTAGCCCAAACCTCCAGTATATGATCACAAACTACGGTGAATCTTGCGTCGATCAATTTGAAATTTGGGTCACTGAGTGCGGTTTTCCCGATAGAGGCAGTTTTAGTCTCAGGCAATTGGAAATTCTAAAAGGCAACCTCAAGCAAAGGGAGAAAGATGACAGGGAAAGGAAGAGCAGAAGGGGTAGAAAAAGGGAGCTTTTCAAAGCTGATTGGGCTGCCTACGACAGCTGGTTGCAGGAAGCCAAATTGAGGGAAAAGAGACAACAGGCAGGCAGGGAAAAAACAACCTCTCCCCCCCCTCCTTCTTCTCAATGTCTTAAACTAGATGCGACCCTGGACCTCGACTCGGCTCCTCCAGCTAGGCTGGTCGATCAACCACCCAACCGCCATGCAGCCCAGCCACAGGCCCAGGCAGCTGCCCAACCCGCACAACAGCCTCGGCAAGTGCTGTATCCCATCGACGACTTGGCTGCATTGGAGAGAGAGGGACCGGGCCACCGGACGGCCTCAATAGGCAGAGGCAGAGCGAGAGGGCTCGGCCACCAGCGATCACGATCCTCCACACCACCACCTTGCTACCCGCACCAGCCGGACTCCTACTTCACCAGGAGTAAAAACCTAAACAACACGGAGCACGACTCCCAGGATGCACCCACCTTCATCCAGGCACCTATGGTCGAGGTAGCAGACGGAGCACACGGGGTGCAATTGGTTCACAGGCCTTGGACATTCGCGGACATGAAAGAGGCTGCTGCCCTGTTCCCCAAGGTCAGGGATGGGGGACAAAAGTATGCAGCGGAACTTTTGACTTTCTGCCAGCACTTCCGGCCTACCACTCAGGAGCTGCGCAGGCTGCTCATGGTACAAATGGGGGCAACCTGGGGCCAGGTGGCCAATGGCTACCCGGACGAGGACTTAAAAATGACAGACCCCACCTTGACCCATGCGAACAACCACGCCTATGTTGCGGCCATCGGCCAGCTCGCCACTCGCATCACAGACACTTTCCGCCTCAGAATGGATGTAACAAAATTGTCCTCCTGTGAGCAAAAGGAAGGCGAGCTGGCGTCTGAATATCTCGCCAGGCTGACTCAAGTGCACGACACCCACAGCGGCATTCCACGACCCGCTCTGATGGGGGACGATCAGCCCCTCCCTGCATGGGAGGCTCACCTACGTGATCGTTTTGTCAATGGACTGAGACCAGAGATCAGAGAAAAGGTCAAAGAAATGTGCGTCGGCTGGCAAACGGGACGACTCAATACAATAGAATTACACGCCACTCATGCTGAGACAGTTGCCACCAACAAAAGGAGAGCCAAGGCGGAGCAAACGGCCGCCAAATTACAAATGGCCCAACTAAGCCTGTATGCAGATAACAGCGCCAACAGACAGAGACGTGACCGGCCCTTGTCAAGGCAGTACGAGGGAAACCGCGGGGAGGGTAGAGACAATCGAAATGGAGGGCGCGGACGAGGAAGAGGGCGTGGACGGAGGCCCAGAGCGCATGACGACAGCTGTTATATCTGCGGGAAACCTGGACATTGGCGAAACGATTGTCCGGAGCGTGGACAATGGCAGAACAACCACCAGAGAGGGCGCAACGAGGGGGATTGACTAGCCGGAGGGCCGGGGAGAGTGACGGGCGCATCTGGATCAGACACAGACCCCCATCCCAACCATGGGACACGTGAGCACACCAGCACACCCACACAGCCTACACAAGACAATTGCAGTTCCATACTCAAGGCCATTGATCACTTAGAAAACTCACACACATCAGAAAACAGAAAACCTGACGGAATGTATGCCTCACTAAACTCGGCTGCCTATCGTAATTTACCCACAATAACACTCACTGTTGAAGGCACACCCCTCACTTTCTTGGTAGATTCAGGAGCAACAGAGTCTGTTATACGACACACAGAGTTCAAAACAACACCTGAATTGAGCGGCAGATGCGCAAAATCTGTCGGGTCCTCGGGTACCTTGGTGACAGAACAATACACTGTCCCACTGACATGTGTAGACAATCAGAAGGGCAGTTTTAAACATTCTTTTCTTTTGTCGGATTTATGTCCAATAAATCTTGTGGCGAGAGACCTTATGTGTGTTTTGGGCATAAACATAAGCTCAGGGCCAGAAGGCCTCACCATACTCAGAAATGTTCCACACAATCAGGCTTTTTTCACTGCCCTCGGCACAGAAATAACTTATCAGTATCAGTGGCACTTCCCCTCCTCAGACCTCGCTGCAATAACAAACATACTCACACACACAGCTGCACTCACACACGCTGATGTCATGCACCACACAGACTTGTTTTGTGCTGCACACACTTCCACAGGGAAAGATGAACCATTTGAACAGACATGGTTTGGACAGAACAGCCTGTGTGATGACCTAAAACTGCTCTATCTGTATTGGGATGACGCACGATGTGTAATCTCTGTGTGCCTGTCTGATATTTCGTTCCAAGTGCCGCAGTTCCCGTTTGTTTCCTTGATCAAAGGAGGGGAGTCACAAAACTTGGAACCTTGGCTGAAAAAATGCATCGATGCAACTGAGTGGACACAAACGGACGACCCCAACACCGAGTATCATCAGGGGTTAAAGGTGCACCGAGTTAAAATTCAAAAGGCGATCGCTGCTCGAAGAACCGTCGAAATTAAACTTCAAAACCCAAAGGTATCTCACGCACCACACCTCACACCTCCACACATGGGGACGATGGTCAATAATGTCAGTGACATCCCAGAGCTAAAACAGGTACCACCAGAGGTATGGGCACGACACAAACATGATGTAGGGTTGATAAAGAATGCTGAACCAATTGTAATCACTCCAAAATCCTCCTACAGGCCCTGCCAGCGGCAGTATCCACTAAGGAAAGAGGCTGTGGAGGGCATCAAACCGGTGTTTGAGGCCCTCCTCAAAGCAGGCGTCATCGTCCCCTGCGAAAATTCACCCGTCCGAACGCCGATATGCCCGGTGAGAAAGATTCGGCCTCCAGGCGCGCCAGATGAATGGAGGTTTGTCCAGGATCTGCAGGCGGTAAATGCAGCAATCCACGCGCGCGCCCCTACGGTACCAAATCCTCACACAATCCTCTCACAGGTCCCACCTGAAAGTAAGTGGTTTTCTGTTGTTGATTTGGCTAATGCCTTCTTCAGCATCCCCATACATCCCGACAGCCAGTACTGGTTCGCATTCACATTTGAAGGTAAAACGTACACATTCACCCGTTTGTGCCAGGGCCTGTCCGAATCTCCCACCATTTTCAACGCCGCTCTGCGTGACAATTTAGAATCCTTAAGTCTGCCACAAAACAGCGCCTTGCTGGCATATGTGGATGATTTAATGATTTGAAGCACGAGAAGCCTGCGTGGCTGACACGCTGGCCCTGCTTAAACACCTGGCCGACAACGGCCACAAGGTCAGCGCATCCAAATTACAGTTCGCCTGTAACAAGGTCACCTTTCTGGGGCACATCATATCAGAAGAGGGGAAAACACTCTCCCAATCACGCATCTCTGCCATCCAAGAAATCCCAAAACCAGTCACAAAGAAACAGGTTATGAGCTTTCTTGGTATGACATCATACTGCAGACAGTGGATTCCTGACTATGCAAGCATCGAGGCACCGTTGGCAGCGATCGCTCATGGGCAGGGTCTCGCGGCACAGGACAAAGTCACTTGGACACCTGATGCGGGAAAAGCATTTGTTGACCTAAAACTAGCTCTACAGACACCCCCCACTCTGGGGCTCCCTGATTGCAGCCGACCTTTTACACAAACTGTTGACGAGAAGGGGCACTACATGACTTCCGTGTTACTGCAGGACTATGGGGGGCAAAAAAGGCCTGTTGCCTATTTCTCATCCAAACTTGATCCCGTGGCAGCCGGCCTTCCGGCTTGCCTCAGAGCTGTGGCCGCAGCTGAGAAAGCAGTCGTAGCTTCACGTGACATTGTAGGTTACTCTCCACTAACCTTATTAGTACCACATGCAGTCTCTATGATCCTTTTAGAGAAGAAAACTTCACACCTGTCCCCTGCGCGGTGGCTAAGATACAATACCATTTTACTGGAGCTGCCTAACATCACTGTACAACGCTGCACAATACTAAATCCTGCGACTTTGCTCCCCACAGCTGAAGATGGGGAGCCCCATGATTGTGTGGCTGTCATTAACGAAATCTGTTCCCCCAGACCTGACCTTCGGGAAACACCCCTTGACAACCCCGACATGGAGCTCTTTGTGGACGGCTCAGCATCAAGGAACCTGGAAACAGGCCTCAACCAATCAGGGTTTGCAGTCACCACATTACATGAGACACTTTTGGCTGAGCCTCTCCCATCTAACTATTCAGCACAGGCTGCAGAGCTGGTGGCTCTGACTGAGGCATGCAAACTGGCTAGAGGTAAGACTGTCACTATTTTCACAGACAGCAGATACGCGTGGGGGGTTTGCCACTCTTTTGGACAAATTTGGGCCAACCGGGACTTTCTGACTGCATCGGGCAAACCCATCGCTCACCACAAACTGGTTGCTTCTCTCCTTGATGCTTTGCTGTTGCCACGTCACATCGCCATATGCAAATGCGAAGCACACACACACAAAACAGACTACGTTTCACAAGGAAACGCCTGTGCTGATTCTGCAGCCAAGGTCGCTGCTAAGCAACCCTTGATAACACAGCTCGCTATCACTTCCAGCCCAGCTGTAACACCCGATGCAGACTTACAAGAACTACAGAGCAGAGCAACACAGGGGGAGAAACATGCTTGGAGACAGGCAGGCGGGGTGGTGAAACAAAATGTCTGGTATGGTCCCAACGATAAGCCCTGCCTACCAGGCTATTTGTTTCACTATTACGCTAAATTGACGCATGGTCAAGACCACGCGTCAAAAGAGGGGATGACACGTGACATCCAGAGACATTGGTTCACTAAAGGCTTCTCACTTTACTCCCAAAATTTTTGCAAAAGATGCGTGATCTGTGCAACAAACAATGTGGGCAGAGGCATCAGGGTCAGACAGAGCGCCCATCCCCCAGCAAGCAGACCGTTTGATCACCTACAAATGGATTTCATAGAACTAACACCAAGTGAGGGAAAGAAATTCTGCCTTGTGATGGTCGATATGTTTTCAAAATATGTCGAGGTTTTTCCCACTTCCAAACAAGACGCGTCGGCAGTGGCAAAAGCCTTACTTACACAAATTCTTCCCAGATGGGGAGTGCCCTCACGGATTTCGAGTGACAACGGGACCCCTTTTGTAAATGCTGCGCTTAAAAGCATCAGCCAGTACCTTGGGTTCGACCTGAGGCGACATTGTAGCTATCACCCAGCTAGCGGTGGGGCGGTAGAACGCGAAAATGGGACCCTAAAGAACAAACTTGCCAAATGTTGCGAGGAAACAAAACTACCCTGGACTAAGGCCCTCCCCATTGTGTTGATGTACATGAGGGGAAGAATCAGGTCCAGAAATAACCTCAGCCCATTTGAAATCCTGTTCGGCCGGCCCTTGCAAACCGGGATTGGGCCTGAGCTAAGGCAACTCCCTGAGACAGGGCATTGTGAGGACGAAATGTTGCGGTATTGCACACACCTAACCTCTGTTCTCTCTGATATTCACAAACAGGTGAAAGAAGCACTGCCAACACCCACCACACAAAAACTGCATAACCTGGAGCCAGGTGACTGGGTCGTGGTCCGAGATCTGAGAAGGAAAACTTGGCGATCACGAAGGTGGAACGGGCCCTACCAGGTGCTGCTCGTCACAGAAACTGCAGTAAAGATCGCAGAGAGAGCCACCTGGATCCACGCCAGCCACTGCAGAAGGATCCCAGAGCCATCAGCCGACGCTCCTACACAGGCCGATCAGAGAGAGCCAGATGGCATCGACCTTCAGCAGCCCGCCACTCCAGAACGGGGGGCGACGTCAGCTGCACCTGCTGACTACGCATCTCCTCCTGCTTCTCCTGCTGCAGATCGAGCCCTACTTCGGCCTCGCAGGCCTGGACCGACCAGAACTACCCACGGTGGACGTCGCCCCGGTCACCCGGCCAGAACAGAACGCCTGGTACCGAGCCGTCGCTTTGGCCGCCAGATTGGTGACGAATGAGAGTTGTTATGTCTGCGCCCAACTCCCCAATGGCGTGGGCACAGCACTGCCTGTGGCACCCTGGCCACTGAACATCTCTGAGACCATGGGGGTCATGGTGGCCTTCACCAAGCCTGTGGAATCACCAGAACGAATCATCACAAACCTTGCTCCTTGGTTGGAGGATTTGAACATCAGCGTCGTCAGCTACGAAGGATCCGCGGTGAGATTCAGAAATGTTACAACTGCTCTGAGTGAGGTGCACCATTCAATAATGACAACAAATCCCACACGGCAACGAGGAGCTGTGTGCTTTGTGAGAGAGTGCCGGACATTGCTTGACCACAACCTGGGCACGTCCTTTTGTAACCAGACAGTCAAGGCCACGTGTGGCAGCGCATGGAACTCTGCATACACCAAACCTGAGTGCAGGGGCGTTAACCCTTACCTTGGCAGATTGAACCTCACACATACACACAGTCTAGGCAGAGACGGGGAGGACAACCCCGTGGTAACCATGCCCTCTAGCGATGGGTTTGGTGCATTGAGACAGCATGTGTGGGTGTGTGGACAGCACGTCTATCAGTCCTTGAGACCAGGCTGGTGTGGGTCTTGCTATCTCGCCAGACTCTTGCCTTCTGTTGCCATTGTGCCGAGCCTGGAATATTTTCACACTCATTACAGTCACTACTACAGACCGCACAGGACCAGGCGCACGGCAACACGTGTTTCACAACCCGAGAAGGGGCTCTCGGGAATCCTCCCCTGGTGGGGGACTGTCAACAATGCACATAAGATTGATGAAATATCCCTGGAACTCGAAAATCTGACTGAACTCACAGCTGCCGGCTTTGCAGCATTGTCCCCTGTTGTCCAGGGCATCAGGAATGTGGCTCTGCAAAATAGAGTCGCCCTCGACTTGACCCTAGCCTCACAGGGAGGCGTGTGCCATGTCATAGGGACAAAATGCTGTACCTTCGTGCCTGCAATAGATGACAACATGACCCATGTTGTTGCCCACCTGAACGAACTGTTACACAGAGAGAAAAGCAAAGACTCTGAGGCTTTTGAGGGCTGGGACATTTGGTCCTGGCTCACAGAGGGGGGGTGGAAAGCCACCGCCATCAGATTCCTATCACCTGTGTTGATGGTTGTGGTTGTAATGTTGCTGGTCGTTTGTTGCGTACTGCCCTGCTGCCGAGCTCTCGTGGGTTCGGTGGTGAGCTCTGCCGTAGGACAGTACCCTAAAATCACCATTGTTCCAGATGAAGATCTGTGGGTACCGCCCTTTTTGGATTCAGATATTGAGTCAATCTGATATGTTAACTCACACATAGAGGTTAGAAGGGGATCACACTACAACTTCATGCTCAATAATAAAACCCTTTTTGTGTGAACCTTGAAATGTAATTGTGAACGAATTGTCTCACTCAGGAACCGCCTGTCTACCTGTCCGAACTTAGTTCCTTTACCTTCTACAGCTCAACCAGTCCGCTACAAAGGGGGAGGGTGGTTTAGAAGCCCTTCGTCTCAACCCGGTGAAGAATGGCAAACAACTTTGTCAGGGGGCTGTAGATTTTAGAAAGTAGCTGAGCTACGATGGTAGGTTATGGGGCCCTGAGGTAGAAATTCGTTCAGATACATGTATGTTATATCCTCACTCCACCTGCTAATCATATTTTGTGCATCATTTTCCCTGTAAGGTGAAGGTCTCAAAGCACCAGGTCACTGAAGGGTGGTCTGTATCAGAAAAGAGAAAGCAGGGTTGGAGGGTTCTTTTTTTAATTATCCATTTCTTTTTCCTTATTATTGGTATATTTGTGATTATTGTGCTCATAGCAGACATGTTATCAGTAGAGTATAGAAGGTTGTATACTCCTGGGAAAGAGGTTCTGTTCCTGGTACCATGATGGCAGCTCCTGATATGAAATTGTTTAGCTTGTGCTTTTAATAATATGATTTTCTTGTTTGATCAATATTGCTTGTTCACTATTTCCACATGCATGTGTAATGAAGAATGCAATTAAGAACAGCTTATGTTTTATTCTTTCATAATATAAAAGGCTTTTTCTCCAGGTTCAATGCATGCCCTGTTAAACCTTGACGTGAATTAGAGACATAGACAATTATAAATTACCTTTTCTAGTGAACATAAAAATGTTCAAAGGGGGGACTGTAATGGGAATTTTGGATGTCTGTAATTTATTATCAGAATATTTGTCAGGTCAGACGTCGATCCGCATCTCCTTTCTGACTGTTATGCTATGACGAAAATTAATGCCTGTTTGTCGATGATATGAACATGAGTGCCACATTGACATAAGATAATTTCAGGACTATGACGCCTGTGTTCTGTAAATCTTGACCTTGCCTGTACAACTTGTCTTTGTAAGATAGGACATGATCCGTCCTTTGGTTCCTCCTCCTTAAAAGGGAGATTGCTGTTGGACTCAGGGTCGTTCCTGCTGATTCTGGACCTTTGCATCAGAAGGCAGGGGTGAACAGTACTTTCTTCTGCAGATGAGAATACTTAGTGGAATAAACCTCGGAGAAAAAGCTGATCCTGGTTGTTGATCTTTATTGGGCAGATTCATTTTTCCACAACAACATTCACACCAGGCAAGCTGGGTGAAGTGTCTTGCCCAAGGACACAACGACCATGATGGAGACCTTTGATAAGAGGCTGACCATACCCAAAAGAACAAAAATAAACAACTTAGTTGATGTTTGATGACGAAAAACAAAAGTACAAAGAGAGGCTTGCCACAGTATGTTCATTGTACTTTAGCAAATTCTGAGAAATAAAGCCAAAGTAGAATGTTTTTGTTTTTGGCTTTTTTGGAGCAATGAACATTGATTCCACTGTTACCACTTTATCTGTGTGTAATGCACAATCCTAGAAAGTATTTGCAGTTGGCTGGAAAACGTATATGTCTAAAACCATTCCTTTATTATTGTAATTATTGGTGAAAATAGCTGATCTGCAAGCTCACAATATGTTGCAATGTGTTGAACTTATAGATCTGCTGCTATTTCCACAACTTATGTGTGACACTGCCCAACAGCAATCTTTTTAAACTAAAACTAGACTAAAACCTTTTTGACTTTTCGTCGACTAAAACTGGACTAAAACTATCACGTATAGAAGTGACTAAAATTTGACTAAAACTAATAAGCAACGTTTTGGCCTGTTTTGTCTTTATTGAAAAAGGACAGCATGAGAGTGAACAAGGGGAGGGAGGGGGATGACATGCAGAAAGGGCCGCCGGTCGGACTGGAACCTGGGGCCGATGCAGTGTGGGCTGAGCCTTGGTTCACGGGGCGCCAACTCTACCACTTAAAATAGAAAGGCATAACAACACATCTTCTCTTCTCCTTTCTTTGCAAGATGCATCACAGCATTCACAGCTGCATACAAGACAATGTGTTTCCGTGCTCAAACAAAGCGAAAAGCCATCTTTGATGCGGTCCAGTGGCAACAGCTGGAACTCACACCAGGTTGATTAAGAAGGATGCTGAATGCTTCCTCATGACAGCCCACACAATAGGCCCTCCACATAAGGAGGCCAGAAATAGAAAGCGAGGGGAACCGGTCAGGAGTGATATCCATCTGCCATGATGTGCCGTGCTCCTGCAGGGCGAGGAGGTCAGGAGGAGGAGACACGCCAGGGAGGAGCTTCTTAGATTACTACACACAGAATGAGTCTGAGAGACTGTCGACGCGTCATTTGTGATTTATTATATATCATTATCATAGTATGGAATAGTATCATCAAGGCGTTTCACTGCAGGTGAATCAGGTCAAAATGTCACTAGATATCACCGTCACACTCAAGTTCATTTCTTACATTAAGATAATACTTTTTTGTACACATTTTCTGAAATGTTATGTTTGAATATGCAAATAAGACATTGTCTTATTAAGTATGTGCTCATGTGCGTACATTTCCAGAAGAAAAATCTGAACATTATATCAAACTAGGTTCCAAATTATTCTTTTATTTTGTTGATACATTGGGCCCTAGTTTCGTAGACCAGGCGCAGTCAGCTCTCAGCGCACCTGCGCCGCGCCGACGGGGTGTGTCCGCCTGGACTTTGCAAGTTTTGTGCACCGCGCAGGCTCGCGCAGGCACACCTCCCGTCTCGCCCACCGGCGCAAGTGGGAAAGAGGGAGGAGAAGAAGGCGTGAGTGGGAGACGAGGAGGAGACGAGGCGTGGACTGGGATTAATACAGCCGATTCAGATCTTCACCAATCAAATGAGCTCCTCTCCTCTCCTTTAATGCGTTAGGGGAGGTTCAGTGCAAGATCCGTCACTTGACAACCCGATGACAGAAGCAGCGCCGCCGCTCCCACCACGCGCATCACGCGCTGTGCGTGCGTATCATAATAATAACAATGCCGATATTATAAAAACACAGGAGAGAGAGAGGGAGATGTTTTGGTCCGAGAGGCTGAGTTTCCGTTACGCGTGCCATCCGCCTTTGATCTGACGTCAGATGTGACGGGACAATCTATATAGATATAAATTCACGTGTTGATTCAATTAGTTGCATTAAATAGTGTTTGTTGTGATTATTTATTGCATTTAAATGTGCCTGGAACTGTGGAAACCTGCCTGTGAGGTCTCGGTGACGTGTGCACACTGCGCGCCGTCAGCCAAACTTCCACTCCGCCAGCTGTGATTCGCCTTGAATGAATGGACTTTATTTGCGTCTTGCGCCGAGAGTAGCCCAGGTTGGAGCTGGCGGGCTTTCAGCGCAGTCTCGGCGAGGCTTTTTGCCACGAAACTTCCACTACGCCAAGCTAAATCTATGACGCCTCCCCCTGCTGCGCCGCCACACCCATCTTGGCGCAGGCGATCCACCAAACTGCCAAACTGACCGTGCGCAAGGCTGCGCGGGTCGAAACTTGCACTGCGCCGGCTCCGCCACCCTGCGCTGCGCCACGAAACTAGGGCCCATTGAGTCAAAGTAGACTATTAGATAACAGTTTGTATCACTCCACAAAGGAATTTTAGGAATAAAATGTTGTATAAATCAGGCTAAATATGAACACCAGCCCTTTAAAAACAATCCAGAAATGTACTTTAAACCAGCACTGACCACGATGTTTAAATCAACAGTGGTTTTGGAAAGTCATCTTTTAGCTGATTGATTTGGTTTTACACTCTAAATTGCCCGTAGGTGTGAATGTGAGTGTGAATGGTTGTTTGTCTCTACATGTCGGCCCTGCGATAGACTGGCGTCCTGTCCAGGGTGTACCCTGCCTTCGCCCAATGACAGCTGGGATCGGCTCCAGCCCCCCGCGACCCTGAATACAGGATAAGTGGTAGACAATGGATGGATGGATGGATGAATTTGGTTTTACAGCCTCGCTCGCTCTCATCAATTCTCTTCCAGCAGCAGCAAGCAGCTGTTTCCGGTACATTGATCATGATCTGATCAGCACCAAACAGCAGACAGACAGAGTGAGACTAGCTGGTGAACATGGTGGAGCATTTAGCAGCTAAAGAGTCAGATATTTCCATCAGGAGCTGGTGGAGACCAAAAACAGAGTGGAAACGGAACAATATTCACCAGGTGGAAACAAACAGGACTACAAATGAGTGCTAATGTTCTCCATAAATGCTGATGTCAGTGAGCAACTGTTGGCTAAAACATGTGGCATATTTACTACAGTGGACCGCTCTACTGTCTGCTAGGGTTGGGCGGTATGAGCAAAATCTTATATCACGGTATGAATAATTTCATATCACGGTAACGGTATATATCACGGTATGGTTTCCCCCCCTATAAATTCAATTAATGGCTTAAAAATAACCATACTGCCACATTTGATAATTTTCCTCTTTTATTTAAAATTTTCTCGCAGCAGCATAACATTATTTTAAAGAAAGTATAATAATATAATAAATAATAAGCCACAAAGAATGTGCAAATGTCTGGTTAACATTTGAACTCCAGCTTTAACTTAAGCTATAGTGTGTGTGCAAATGTAAACACAGAGCTCCATCTTAATAAGAAATAAAAATAACAAATGAGAAAAAGTATGCATCGTGATGGCCTCCGTTATCTCCCTCCATCGATGTGATTTATTGTCATACGGGGTTGCCTTTGGCGAAAGACTCATAATACTGCTTCGCGTGTTTTAACTTTAAGTGGTGGAAGAGGTTACCGGTGTTTCCACCTGCAGCTGCAAACAGTCGCGCAACACTCTTTGCAGAGTACCGCTTTTTGTTTGTTGTCGGATTTTCTAAATCCAAAAAAGTTCCACACAACAGACGTAGCGCCCTTTTTCGGAACGAGTTCCTCCTCCTCTTCGTCATGGGTGGGGTCGCTCTGCCTCCGTTTCCTCGTGACGTTCACTCTCCGCCTCCACCATGATTGTCATTACTCAGATAAAGCTGTTTCTTCTTCGTCGTGCTCATGCAACCACGCCAAGCAGTCTGCTGCAATGCCCGCAGTGCCCCGTGTGTCGAGGCGGTGTAATTACAGTGACTCAGAGCGATGCCGCAGACATCTGCGCTTCCTCCGGTATAAACGGTATTGCAAAATCTCTACCGGTGGACACTTTAATACCGTCACACGGTATAATACCGTCATACCGCCCAACCCTACTGTCTGCTTTGGAAAACATCATGTAGCTCCCCAGCAAGTACATGTGTGTGTGTGTGTGTGTTGAAATGTGTGCATAATTAGGCCGCGTTCAGACTGCAGGCAAATCCGATTCAAATCTGATTCCTTCTCATATCCGATTTTTAGGGCTGACTGTCCACACTGTTTTAGCAAGTGTCCAAATCGCATTTGGCTCTGTTCAGACTGGGCCACATCAAGTGACCCATCTGACTGGTTGCTGTAGCAACGACGTCGGAGCGGAGGCGTGTATTGTGTGACGTCATGTAATAGCGACGAGAAAAACAACAAACAAGATGGAGGCAGCTCACATGAGTAGATTGTCCTTATCGCTGTCCAGTAGGGGTGCAGAACCGGTAACGTAGCTCCACAACTTGAAACAGGCGGGTGGTTTGGCGCATTGGGTCAGGTCTGGCGTCGCGTAGAGTGACCTCACGGACAGTCAAATCCGATCTGAGTGTTTGGAGCTGTTCAGACTGAGACGCATCTGTCCAAATGCGATCTGAAACTACCTCCCGGAGGTGGTTTCGATCCGTTTCGCAAAAATCGGATTTCATGTGACTTGGGACTGTTTCAGACTTCAAAAGAGTCATCCGGTTCCAATCTGGATGGGCTAAAAATCGGATTTCTGCTGGCAGTCTGAACGCGGCCTTACACATGTGTATGATACTGCGTGTGGCAGCGCTGTGATCAGACAAAGCGTCCTCCAACCCTGAAGCACTTGCATTGTCTGTTAACCCTGTGGAGGTGGAAAAGCTCTGAACATCACACACACACCACAAACACGCGCATTTCTTTTGTGTAATTTGTGTGTCCACCACGAAAAAGGATCCCAGTTCACTCTCCCTTGGCATTGTTTTCATGCTAAGCTACACAGAATAAAACATGGACACTTAATGTTGCTGTACATGAACCCATAGATCAGGGGAGCCAACACAGGAGCCCCGCCTGCAGGGAGCCAATACGTCGCCCGCAGGCATGTTCTCAAAATAGCACAAGTTGCTCTGTCAAAGGGGTTTTTCCTGAGGCCAGCATGTTTTTTAAGTTCTTTACAATGGGAGCGCCAGCAGTGTGAAGAGGTACGGGCCGCCGCACGATTTAACTCTTAAACCAAACGTTCCACATAGACCAGGGAGTGCATGCTCTCTGCCTCCATGCTCCAGCCTCCCTTTATCCACAGCAAGGGCATTCTGTATCATAGCAGCAAGAAACAAAGCCTGGACGAAGGTGAAGATCCATCAGCAGGTGCTGTAATTATAAATATATATAATAGAGAATACAGTCCACCAAAGGGACGACATCTAACACACTGATGGTACAACAACTGCAGATTGTATTTCGGGTCTGTATTGTCTGTGTTGCAGCTTCAGGTCCATTAGTGCACAGCAGAGCTATGAATGATGACACACATTAGTCTGGCTTTCCTCTAATGCCCTTGCAAGGAGTTTAGCTCTCCTAAATGTGTTTGAGAGCTGCCATTAACCCCTTCACCAGAGTGGCTCTCTGACTAATATGGAGTTAAATCATAACCAAAGCAGCCGCTTCTGGCCACGTGGTTCCTAATGCGTCCTAAAAGCACATGTTAATGATGATGGCCGTGCAGGCTGCAGGCTGCTATGCCAGCACAGACACACTGCATGTAAGTAGTTAGCGGAGCTGAGGAAAGAGAAGCTGTCAGATCACATGTGGCTTTTCCCAGATCCATTTCTGCACAAACTGTTGATGTATTTTAAGAAATGATCATTTCATGTCACTATGTAAAGCGTTGTTGGGGTCCTTGAAAGCACTGTACAATTACCAGTTATTATTATTTTAGGAAACTGAAAATGTATTTTAAATGTAAACTCTCTTACCTATTGTGACATCTAGCAAAGCAGATGGGTTTTTATTGATGCTGCAGTGTCGCAGCCCCCCCGTAACCAAGGTAACCAAGGTGGTAATCCGACCACATGTTACTTTTTGGCTGAAACGTTACTGTTGAGCATCACTACTGGATGCACTGCATCGAGCACTATGAATTGCAAAATGGAGACTAAAGCTTTCGTCTTGGCTGCTGCTGCCTTTTAAACAAATTATGCAAATGTGAGTGTCTTTGTGTGATCGGGCCTCCACCTGCACCCCTGTGGTCCTCAGGGGTCTAATTAACTGCAGAGCTTAACTGCTGATCTCTCTGACACACACTTTCCTGTTTTCATGACTTTTGGGGACATGAAATTGACTTCCAATCATTTTCTGGAGATTTACTCTCATCTCAACCAGTGTCAACCTAACCCTTAAACCAAGTATTCACCATAAAATGTAAAGATGTATGTTATGGGGATGTGGAACAAAACTGACATTGTCACTGGAGAGACGCTCCTCCCACACAGAGCAGACGCTGTATATATACTGTATATATATACACTCACCGGCCACTTTATTAGGTACACCTGTCCAACTGCTCATTAACGCAAATTTCTAATCAGCCAATCACATGGCAGCAATTCAATGCATTTAGGCATGTAGACATGGTCAAGACGATCTGCTGCAGTTCAAACCGAGCATCAGAATGGGGAAGAAAGGGGTTTAAGTGACTTTGAACCTGGCATGGTTGTTGGTGCCAGACAGGCTGGTCTGAGTATTTCAGAAACTGCTGATCTACTGGGATTTTCACGCACAACCATCTCTAGGGTTTACAGAGAATGGTCCGAAAAAGAGAAAATATCCAGTGAGCGCCAGTTCTGTGGGTGAAATGCCTTGTTGATGCCAGAGGTCAGAGGAGAATGGCCAGACTGGTTCGAGCTGATAGAAAGGCAACAGTAACTCAAATAACCACTCGTTACAACCCAGGTATGCAGAAGAGCATCTCTGAACGCAACACGTTGAACCTTGAGGAGATGGGCTACAGCAGCAGAAGACCACACCGGGTGCCACTCCTGTCAGCTAAGAACAGGAAACCGAGGCTTCAATTCGCACAGGCTCAACAAAATTGGACAATAGAATATTGGAAAAACGTTGCCTGGTCTGATGAGTCTCGATTTCTGCTGCAACATTCGGATGGTAGGGTCAGAATTTGGCGTCAACAACATGAAAGCATGGATCCATCCTGCCTTGTATCAACGGTTCAGGCTGGTGGTGTAATCTGGGCCTATTAGTACCAATGGAGCATCGTGTCAATGCCACAGCCTACCTGAGTATTGCTGCTGACCATGTCCATCCCTTTATGACCACAGTGTACCCATCTTCTGATGGCTACTTCCAGCAGGATAACGCGCCATGTCATAAAGCGTGAATCATCTCAGACTGGTTACTTTAACATGACAATGAGTTCACTGTACTCAAATGGCCTCCACAGTCACCAGATCTCAATCCAATAGAGCACCTTTGGGATGTGGTGGAACGGGAGATTCTCATCATGGATGTACAGTCGACAAATCTGGAGCAACTGTGTGATGCTATCATGTCAATATGGACCAAACTCTCTGAGGAATGTTTCCAGTACCTTGTTGAATCTATGCCACAAAGGATGAAGGCAGTTCTGACGGCAAAAGGGGGTCCAACCCGGTACTAGCAAGGTGTACCTAATTAAGTGGCCGGTGAGTGTATACAGTATATATATATATATATATATATATATAATATATATATATATATATATATATATATAATATATACTAACAGTACATATTATATATATATATATATATATATACATATATGAAATAAGAGTTCATGATGAAAGTGTGGCAGGCCGATCTAAACTGTAGCACATAAATCAGAAAAATACTGGATTAATCGTGGAAAATGAGAATTACGGGAGTTCTCCTTCGTATCAAGCAGCTGAATAGTTGTAGCGTGACGTGTTGGACAACATCACACATCCTGTAATGTGAATATTGTGCATGTGCTAGGGTTGCACGGTATACCGGTACTAATTTGGTACCGGGGTACTGAGTGTTGAGTTATGGTATATTAACTGTTGCAGCTTAACGTCGCATTCGGATGAAAAGAGTCAGCGGGTTTTCTTCAGCCTTTCTTGGCATATTTATTTGCGAACTGTAGACACATATGTCTCACGGTCATACAGCTTCGTCTCAAACTACGGCAGATCAACTGGAACAAAAAACTAATAACGCTTTTGCGCCTTGCCTCTATAGCCTGCACATTAGCGCCTCCTTGTGGCATAAACATATACACAGTACAGAACACATAAGAACAATACAGCATCACATCACGTCACCACCCCGCAACTTGCGGACAAACCAGCGCCGCGAAGTGCGATATGGCCGTACTTTAGCTTAAAACAAATGCGCAAGGCGGGCAGTAAACGTCAATGCACCACTGTGTAAACGGTGTTTAAAAACATGCATGGCTAACGGCGGAAACACCTCCGACTTAGCCAAACACTTAAAGGACAAGCACCCAGACCTGCACTGAGCTCAGGGAACGACAGGTCATTTACTCATGAAAAAAGCCACATTCAGTGCTGAAAGCAAGCGCCACCACCCTTCACTCTTAACAAAAGTAGCTCTGGAAGAAAAAAAAAGAGCTGGTTTATTTATATTATTATATTTTATATTATATTATTGTATTTATATTTTAACATTTTTAAAATTGTGTGCATTAGAAAAGCTTGTCTTTGTTGTTTATTTTATTTGCTGATTAATATGTTAGATTTTCTATTAAAATAAAGTCAGTAATGACATTTCTTACAAATACTCATCTCAGAGCCTCCCCGTCCATTTGCATTCAGAACGGCCTGTATTTGCCTTGGTCAGGTACAAACCATGCAGGAAGCAAACGGTCTTGTTGTTCCTGTAATTGCTAATGAAGGTGATTCAAAGAGCAGTTCAGCTTGTTTACATGCGGGTTAATGACTCTATGTTTGTGTCCCGATTCATTAATTATCACCACAGAACAAATATCAGGCCATTAGAAGCTGCTTGGAAAATTGATAGAGGCCTGCAATGTGTGAGCAACACACCAGCCTGCTCACATGTCTGAGGAGCGCTGCAGAACAACACCCACCGAGACTGCTGGTGCTCCTCAATAATATATAGGTAAGTGATTCTGTGTCCAGAGACACTGTGCTGTGACTGGCCCTAATGTTCTGGCTACACAGTATGACAGTAAGTTATATTAAACGCAGAGTCACTATGCAGAGTCATCACGACTCTGCATAGCATGACCCACTAACAACCCCCCCCCCCCCCCATAAAAAAAACCTTACATATAACATAGGGCTGCACGATTATGGCCAAAATGATAATCACGATTATTTTGATCAATATTGTAATCACGATTATTAGTCACGATTATTCATTATGTTCGGTAAAACATGTCTTTTTATTGCACTTTTTTTAAGAAACATTATGTGGACAAATCTTCACATTGAAACTTAAAATAATCATAAATTATAAATAATAAAATAAAATTTACCCAAGATAAAGGGCAAAAATTAAATATGCCATTGCAAAGTGCAATCATAAAGTGCAAACAAATGAAAAAAATGAAGCCTATGCAGACACACAATGGAAGTGGAGCCCTTACGAGGCACAAGCTGCTCCTCACCTCCAGATGCTGCTCCCGACATCGCGTCTCACACCCGCTCTCACACTGTTATGGTACAGACACACCAACTCCGGCAGCGACGGATACGGACGGAACGGATGGTCGAACGCACCGGCGAGTGGGCGCTTCTGTGTTCAAGTTGGATCAATAGGATAGACGTCCTGGGAAGTGGGCGGGACTTGAGTTTCGCTCTGCCGTTTCCAACATGGCGGCCGGGCCACAAACGATCTCATTTTACAGTTAAACTACACGCTAAAGCATGTTTCTGAAAACATTTGAGGCGGGAAATGTGTAGTGCAGTAACATAATCTGGATTCATATTTGATCAACACTGCCTAGTTTGATAGTTTGAACGAAGTTTCTGGAGCCGGCGGCATTGCGTTGGACGGACGTCATTTGCATAAAGTTCAATCTATCGAACTTTATGCAAATTCACATACAGCGACAGGGCCGCCAATTCGACGTGCCGTATCCATCATGCGGAGCTCCTGCTCTACATAGGAATGGGATCCGTTGATTTGACGTCCGTTGCCGGAGTTGGTGTGTCTGTACCTTTATATCATTTGAGGCTGCCGCTGCTGCAGGGTTCGCTCGCTTGCAGTTTAGGCAGCTTAATGAAGCCCTAACCTTTCGGTCGCCCCCTGGTGGTCGGCTGACTATTGGGTTGAGAAAATCGCCGACGATCACCTTAATTTAATCGTGGCAGCCAAAATCGTGATCGTGATTAAAATTCGATTAATTGTGCAGCCCTAATATAACACTTTGATCATAGCACTGTGGTTCTTAAGGTATGTTTACTGAACAGCTACTACTTTACTCAGACGAGGACCTAACACTTGTTTCTATTTTTAGCTCTTACTTTATCGGCAATGATATATTGTGGTTTCTTACTTTTTACAAAAGCGTCTGCTAAATGTGCTAAATGTTGTTTTGATGATCTGGTTGGTATGTCGCTCAAGTAGACTTGCCAAATGTGTCATCTCAAAAATATATCAAAGCTCCATTTAGTTTTCGATTGCCTGTTTCTTTACACTCTACACTGTCTGTGTAGAATAATAATGCATTACTGATGACACTACTTGTACGTTCCTTCCCCCAGTAAGTGCAGAATTGAGCTACAAGTCCTCCCTGTTACTCGTTTAGTAAGCTAATCATAGATTTAGATTTGATCGAAAGCAAACACGGACAACGAGGTGGCTCCACTTCATTTGGACAAAACTGGGTCAGTATCATTTTCCAATCATGCTTTCCATAATTCTCCATGGGTCTGAATTCAGGAGTGATGCCTCTCTCCTCGTGGTCCTATCGAGGGCCATGAAGGCCATCTTTGTGTGGACTGAATGAAGGAGCTGGAGGAAGCTGTGAATGCTAATGAGCAACAGAGAGCTAATGATTACTGGCCACTGAGATGCACATTTCCCATACACACAGCTACATGCTGCTCTTGGAAGGAGCACATGACTCTGCACGTGATCGTGGTCCTGGCTGCCTGTTAAGCTTATTACCTCCCCGCTATGTGCTGACAGAGCAGTTCCACCCTTTGATTTAGAATGTTGAGAATCTCCTCGAGAGCTAACGCCGCTCGAAGCCCGAGCCGGGGAGAAACCACGAGCTGTCGCTGGAATAAAGGACGGCGAGCGCTCATTCATAACCATTAATGTCCCGAGGCGCACGGGCAGCCGAGTGACTTCAGGCACAAACTAATGGACAGAGACGTCTCCATTGAATCACATGGGGGGGGGGTGTTCCTCCTGAACAGCTGTGTGCCAGTGAGGCACCACTGTTATGGCCACCCTGGAGACAGATGAACTTCCCCTGAAGCAGAGGAAGAGACATGAGCTCACTGATGCTGGGTTGAATCTGGAGTGTTACCATGGTGATGACGCCCCCTGACACCCCTTACTCTCTGCCTGCAACCGAGGTCAAGAGAGGAAAAGAGGAGCAGATGGGGGGAATCAACAGTTTGGTGGTTGAATAGTTAATGATGAATATCAGGGAGGAGGAGGAGGAGGAGGTCTGGGCTGGGCGCACCGTTCAAACCTAAAAACCTAAAAAACACTTTAGTAGTGTGTCCATCAGTTCCTCGGAAACAAAAAACAAAATAGTCATTTATCAATCGACGCTAACAAGCTAACATTAGATTTGTGAGTTAGCTCGATCAGGTACGCAAACATTCACACCTTTTCTTATCATAAAAACATTTGGATTCATTCTCTACACGTACGTTATGACCAGCTAATCTTTTAGACATGTATGTTTTACTTATACTGCTTCCATGAATAAATATGTTCCAGACTATTGTGTTAATCTAATTGCCATTTAGTCACATGTTATTGGAACACAGTTAAGTAATTCAACTACTTGTTTTTACATTAAATGTAGTTAAAAATGTCACATCTTTATTAAATGTTTGAATGCTTGTGCTGTGCAGCTCATTTTATTTCAGTGATGAGTTGGCAGAAGAGACTCATCGTACAGAGGAGTCAATGTCACACATCACTCTGACCGGAATACCGTAGCTAAGGGGAAACAGTGTTTCTATGAACAATCTTCACTGGGAACGCCACCTATTACACTGTGACCCCTGAGACATGACACATAACAGTCTGAGACTCTGAATCACTAACATGAGACTGAGATCAACAGTGACGTTACATAAATCAACCAAGATTTATGTAAGGCTGTCTCCTGGCTGCTTTGGAGGATATAACTCACTTTGGCTGGCTCACAGCAGGCAGGGCACCGATACAATGATTCATTGATGTGCTTCTTCTGGAGGGTGAGATAAACAAGGGGAAAAATGCAAAGCCCTTGTGCAGTGACTGTGCAATGAAACAACCAGGTAGAAAGAGCTTTGCTGTGGTACGTAGTCACCATTCTACTTGAACCCATTAGGTTTGGAGCTGCCTGTGTGGGTTTGAATAGCAGAGTAGATACAGTACCTCGTGTCCTGATGTATGAAAGATTAGCCTATTTGCATCTTCCATGTTGAGCTGAGCTCTCATTTTCATACTGCGACAGACATCAGGGCTCCCTGCCGTATCGACCCACCTCTGGCTTCTCGCTGCATTTCAACGTTCAACCAGGACTCATTTCATGTTTCACCATGTTATGCTCAGGTTCTACATGTGATTTCCCTGGAGTACTTATGTCTGTGGTCTTACTTCATCCCTCCTAAACTAGAGGTGTAACGACTCATTCGATTCATCGATTGTGAGTCATCGTTTCAACTAAATCAATCTGCTAAAATAAATAAATAGAATGAATCGTTTTGGCTTCACCAATAATCAATATCAATGTGTTAAATCGTATGACTCCTGATTCTTACTTATGATTAATGTTTTAATACGTTTAAGACACACTCCCCTGCCAGCATGCAGTCTATTGAAAAATGTTAAAAATAACTGAGCATTACATTTTTGTATTCAGTATAAAATATTATGCAGGACTACTTTTTTATAGATTAAATGTTTAATTTAAGTCATTCTGTGGTCTGTTTATTTTTTCACCTTTCAGAAGAATACAGATAGTCTCACTCGCATTATTGCATGTTTGTTTCATGGATATTGAATTTTGGTTACAAGTTACTGAATCAAATCGTGGTTTACAGAATCAAATCAAATCGTTACAAAAAAAATCCTCCTTGAATCGAATCGCCAACTGTATCGTTAATCGAATGGCTGTGAAGCCAAAGATTCACACCCCTATCCTAAACTCACCATGCAATGTGTGTTGCTGTTCCCTGCAGCATTCTAAAGAGACTGAAGAGACGAGGGGCCGGCGGATGCAGGTTCCTGACCTGCTGACTCCATGAATGGTCCTCTATGACATTAATAAAGCAGCAAACAACTGTTTGCTTGGTAAAGATATGGTTGAGTAATGTTGACCTGAGCTGAGAATGAAGCCCCCCTCTGTGTGTTGTTAATAAGTGGATGTAGTCATCGGGCCATCGCCCATTGGATTGTGGAGATTTGAAGCCTTGAGTTCCATCTTTGTTAGGTGCATGAGAGCAGGTCTCTGGCTAGCTCACGTCTGAACTGAGGGCTTGGGTTCGGGCTACTCCTCAGGTCCCACCTCAGGTCAACAATGTTAACCCTTGAAGCACTGCTGGTATTGTTTGCACTGTGAGCTGGTGAGAGCTGTGTGGAGGCGATAGAGGAGACACCTTGAAAAGAATAGTTCAACATTTTAGGACAGTGTTAGATGATATCAATGATTGATGTTGCTAGCCTAGCTTAGCATAAAGACTACAAACAGGGGAAACAGCTAGCCTGGCACTCTCCACGTTCAAAAGTAACAACTAACTCCTCTACAGGTCACATACTAACACATTTACACTCAGCTGTACTCCCGACAGAGATGTGAGAAACCCGATGCTGTCACATACAGTGAAGGGCTCTCTGTCTGTACAGGTATGATGGTGCCACACCTTCAACGTTCCTATGATGGGAAGCTGTACAGTCACAGAGATATGAGCCTTTCAGTAACATGAACCTGATAGAACCGGAGACAGAGCAGACAACGCTGAGTGCCTCTCTTCCATCCCTACATCTCTGACCTGGACGGCAGGTTGTATACTTGGAGAGCTCAGGCAGTAACATGACAGTCCATCAATGCATTACCAGACCATATATGACTCCTCATTGTCCCACAAACGCACTGTTTCTACCCACCACCCACCAACAGGAAGAGAGACACACTTGAAGGGACCAAAATATCACTTCCTGTTGCAGCTGTTTCACTGTAAACACTTAAATGTGCAATATAATGCTATGATAATACTAAATGTATTAATGTATTTATCACAAGCCACGTGTGATGTTTTTTGTTTCATCCCATGAAGCACAGAATGAGCCCCAAACACACCGTAGTAAGCAGAGTGTCGGTGCGTTCAGAGGTCCTGACAGAGACAGGCCTGCCTCTTGTCCTCGCTCCCAGATGGCCAATTAAGAAACACTGACAGGCACATAAAGGACATCTGAGCACAATGGAACGGCTTCACCTTGGGAATACACAGCTGAGGACAGAATATGAGGAGCCAGATGCAGTCAGTGACATATTACAGAAAATGATGTGTGGAAGAGGACGTACAAGCTGCTAGACACATGTTACTTCATGTTTTTGTGCAGCATTTCACAAGTGATTTCCCAATACCAGCTGATTACGCAGGTATCTTGGTTTTGGCATGCCACGGTTAGCTTAGTCACACACACACACACACACACACACACACACACACACACACACACACACACACACACACACACACACAACACACACACACACACACACCACACACAGTAGCTGGATGTGTTTCAACAGTCTGATCAGTGAAAAAGCAGAAAGCCTATAAGTTAATGCAGCTGCGTGTCTTGACATGATATAAAAGCTGAAGTGATGAACAGAGGCAACAACACTGACCAAACACTGAAGTATGAGACGTACGAGCACGTGTCTCTGTTGTAAGGCATCACCATCCATAACATAGAAAGATACAGTGTTTATCATTGCTGGTGGTGTTAACTGGAAATGTACAGTTTGTATGTGTGTGTTATGGATTCATGTACCTGTTTGCAGTTTACATGTCCGTCCAAAATGTCGGCACTTCATCAGTTTAGACATTTGTGTGAAATTTTCATAATTATAATTTTAATACTTGAGTTATGGCCAAAAACAAGTTTTGTGAGGTCACAGTGACTTTTGACCATCAGATTCTAATGAGTTGGGGCTGTAGACCTCGCAGCTGGAGCCACCTTATACCCGGCATTTCTAAGCCAACGACCTAGGACCGCAGAGGTACTGCAGGGGGTCCTCAAAAATATTTAAATCATTTTGTCTCATTTTTTCTTACAAAAATGTAAACATTATGTAGTGAAATTGTGATGCAGAAATGTCAATATAGGATTCAAATATGTTGTATAAATATATGAATCTGTCAACAATTATTATTTGAATGGCTTAGCATTGTGTTCATACATCATTACAAACTACTTTCATACATGGCACTATAAGCTGCATTACACGTTATTATTGACCAGTTTAATGAGCAACACATTGTTGTACGATATGGAATAGGGGCTCCCTCCACCGGGTCGCTATAGGCCTAGGGGTCCTTGGCGTCTGTGCTAGACTACGTATCACACTTTGAGCAGGTCATCTGGAAGCTGCCAGGACCAGCAAACAGCACCAACAACTCTGAAGGAATCATAGTTCTATGAAGGATTCATAGAGGCGAAGGTGAGCTGTCTTTTTCCTTGGCAGTCGGTACAAAGCAGGTGAGCAGGCGTCATTAAGTTAGTAATAATGTCCAGGGAGCGGGTTGACCTCTGTCAGGACTCATTCCACTATAATGACCCGCTGGCTGTACAGTATCCTGCTTATTACACAGTTACTTACTACAGAATAAATCATTTCACACAGAACATTGATTCACAAATTGTACTGCTTCCATGAGAAAATGAGAGATCAGGAGTATGTCAACAGCTGCACTGTGTTATTCACAATAGGGCGCAGAATGCCGAATAATTAACAAATCAGAGCCTATTATTGAACAACACCATGTAATAACTCATAACGGCCCTGATGAACTTGTTTGTTTTTCTGAACCTACGATGAAGGACCCAAATCATTTTAAATCGGCCGAGGGCTGGACTGCAACAATCAGAGGTTGACTTTGCTGGAAGTGACGGTTGGAAACAGGCTCCTAGAGCCGGACTAAAGTCCTGAAAGCCAGAGAAAAGACTTTTATACATGAGAAGCAACACTCCGAATGTTTCTTCCAGCAGGACTCATGCCACACTGCCAGGTCCATCAAGGTGTGGATGGAGGACCACCAGACCAAGACCCTGCCATGGCCTGCCCAATCCCCAGACCTGAACCCACTGAAAACCTCTGGAATGTGATCCAGAGGATGATGGAGGTCATCAGCCATCAAACAAAGCCAGGCTGGTTTCCTGTTTGCACCAGGAGTGACATGAAGTCACCAGGAACAACATGAGAGACGCCAAGATACATAAACATCAGGGTTATTCCACCAAATATTGATTTATGAACTCTTTACATTAGTATTGTGTTGTTTCAAAATAATCACCAACTTGCTTTCTTTGCATTATTCAAGGTCTGAAAACACTTCTCACATCTTTTTGGTTATTTTCACCAGTTGAGAAGATAAATGCTGTAAATGTCAATATTGTATTTGGATTTTGGAAAAATTGTTGTCAGTAGTTTATAGAATAATGTAAAAATGGTAATTTCACTTGAAGACATAACAATTAATAGTAACCCCAGAGATAGTGAGCTGTATATACAGTACATATATATATATATATATATATATATATATATATATATACAAATGATGACTTGAAACCCTCCACATCTTAGGGCACCCAGAGGTTCAGGACACTGTCCATGTAATCACAATGTCCTCAGTTTAAGTCTGGAACCTTGTATGTCATTCTCTCTCTCTCTCTCTCTCTCTCTCTCTCTCTCTCTCTCTCTCTCTCTCTCTCTCTCTCTCTCTCTCTCTCTCTCTCTCTCTCTCTCTCTCTCTCCTTTATGTAAATAAAGGAAAAACAAAGAAAAAAGCTCCACGTCTTACAGATTAACCTGAGAGTCCAGTCTAATAATGCAGAATTATTCATTACTGAAAGCCTGCCTCCAGTGCCGTCTTTTATATTTGTTGGAAATAAGTCCATCAAAAGCTTGCCCTCTCTCTTGCCCCCATGGATTCAATAATACAATGTGATTTGTCACCCAAAGGCTATGGCAGTACGGCAGTTCCTTATGGGCCCATGCTGAAGAAAAGCATCACTCTGAAGGGGCGGGACGGGAGCTTGTCTATGTTCCCTGTTTTCTCCAGGAATGCTCACTTGTCAGCTCAACGTGGCAGCGGCTGAAAGAGCCTCCCCCATCCAGCCATTCATCTCACACACAAAGGCAATTTCACAGGAAGACAAGCTTTCTCTGCTTTTCTTCCTCACTTCTCCTCCTCATCTCTTCCTCTCACAACACACACGGTCATTAGCATGTTAATGGATGTCCAGGAGAACATGAACATGAACCAGTGGGAAACTGGTGGTGAAAACAACCCGGGGGTGACACTGAGAGGGAAGGCCTGGGAATGGCAGCTACTTCTCTATCTGGCATTCTCCTGAAACCGTTGATCCATCTCCAAACCCTGAATCTATCAGACTGATGAACACAAAGGAAGTCTGATCTGGAAAGTTTACATTCAGTTTGATAACTCACATTTTAAATGTACCTGTGGAGATTAAGGAAATAGTCTGTGATTGACAAGTGAAAACAAATTATTGCTCTTCCACAAATATGTCAAAAAAAAATGTTGTCATTATAGTTCCTATTTTGTTAAACAAACAAAAGGTGAAAGGAATTCCAATTGTGACATTCAAATACTGTGAATGTCCCTTTAATTGGTCCAAACATGTACTTGAAACGGAGTATATCTGAGGTCAGAAACAGTCTGTCATCTGTGCTGGTCTCTTGGAGCAGGATCACAGACCCTGCTAGACCCACTAGCTCTTTAAAAAGAAGTGGAGCTGGCTGCCAACGAGCTCATCACCGGTCGGAAGTGTGGTTGCATAAGAGCATCAGCGCTGGGAACATGGATTTATGATGACACCTGCTGCCCTTTGCTGTCTGGTTATAAATAGCTCTTTGCCTTTGGGTGGCCCTTCAGAACAGGAGTCAGGGCTCCAGATGGAGGATGATCATAAAAACACCTGGACCAGCTCTCACCTGGACCATCAGACTCCATTCTTACTGGTAAAGAACAGATTCATCTACATAACAGTCTCTACATGTCTCCCTGTGATAGACTGGTTACCTGTCTGTCTCTACATGTCTCCCTGTGATAGACTGGTTACCTGTCTGTCTCTACATGTCAGCCCTGTGATAGACTGGTTACCTGTCTGTCTCTACATGTCTCCCTGTGATAGACTGGTTACCTGTCTGTCTCTACATGTCTCCCTGTGATAGACTGGTTACCTGTCTGTCTCTACATGTCAGCCCTGTGATAGACTGGTTACCTGTCTGTCTCTACATGTCTCCCTGTGATAGACTGGTTACCTGTCTGTCTCTACATGTCAGCCCTGTGATAGACTGGTTACCTGTCTGTCTCTACATGTCTCCCTGTGATAGACTGGTTACCTGTCTGTCTCTACATGTCAGCCCTGTGATAGACTGGTTACCTGTCTGTCTCTACATGTCTCCCTGTGATAGACTGGTTACCTGTCTGTCTCTACATGTCTCCCTGTGATAGACTGGTTACCTGTCTGTCTCTACATGTCAGCCCTGTGATAGACTGGTTACCTGTCTGTCTCTACATGTCAGCCCTGTGATAGACTGGTTACCTGTCTGTCTCTACATGTCAGCCCTGTGATAGACTGGTTACCTGTCTGTCTCTACATGTCAGCCCTGTGATAGACTGGTTACCTGTCTGTCTCTACATGTCTCCCTGTGATAGACTGGTTACCTGTCTGTCTCTACATGTCAGCCCTGTGATAGACTGGTTACCTGTCTGTCTCTACATGTCAGCCCTGTGATAGACTGGTTACCTGTCTGTCTCTACATGTCTCCCTGTGATAGACTGGTTACCTGTCTGTCTCTACATGTCAGCCCTGTGATAGACTGGTTACCTGTCTGTCTCTACATGTCATCCCTGTGATAGACTGGTTACCTGTCTGTCTCTACATGTCTCCCTGTGATAGACTGGTTACCTGTCTGTCTCTACATGTCAGCCCTGTGATAGACTGGTTACCTGTCTGTCTCTACATGTCTCCCTGTGATAGACTGGTTACCTGTCTGTCTCTACACGTCTCCCTGTGATAGACTGGTTACCTGTCTGTCTCTACACGTCTCCCTGTGATAGACTGGTTACCTGTCTGTCTCTACATGTCAGCCCTGTGATAGACTGGTTACCTGTCTGTCTCTACATGTCTCCCTGTGATAGACTGGTTACCTGTCTGTCTCTACATGTCTCCCTGTGATAGACTGGTTACCTGTCTGTCTCTACATGTCTCCCTGTGATAGACTGGTTACCTGTCTGTCTCTACATGTCTCCCTGTGATAGACTGGTTACCTGTCTGTCTCTACATGTCTCCCTGTGATAGACTGGTTACCTGTCTGTCTCTACATGTCAGCCCTGTGATAGACTGGTTACCTGTCTGTCTCTACATGTCTCCCTGTGATAGACTGGTTACCTGTCTGTCTCTACATGTCTCCCTGTGATAGACTGGTTACCTGTCTGTCTCTACATGTCTCCCTGTGATAGACTGGTTACCTGTCTGTCTCTACATGTCTCCCTGTGATAGACTGGTTACCTGTCTGTCTCTACATGTCTCCCTGTGATAGACTGGTTACCTGTCTGTCTCTACATGTCTCCCTGTGATAGACTGGTTACCTGTCTGTCTCTACATGTCTCCCTGTGATAGACTGGTTACCTGTCTGTCTCTACATGTCTCCCTGTGATAGACTGGTTACCTGTCTGTCTCTACATGTCTCCCTGTGATAGACTGGTTACCTGTCTGTCTCTACATGTCAGCCCTGTGATAGACTGGTTACCTGTCTGTCTCTACATGTCAGCCCTGTGATAGACTGGTTACCTGTCTGTCTCTACATGTCTCCCTGTGATAGACTGGTTACCTGTCTGTCTCTACATGTCTCCCTGTGATAGACTGGTTACCTGTCTGTCTCTACATGTCTCCCTGTGATAGACTGGTTACCTGTCTGTCTCTACATGTCTCCCTGTGATAGACTGGTTACCTGTCTGTCTCTACACGTCTCCCTGTGATAGACTGGTTACCTGTCTGTCTCTACATGTCTCCCTGTGATAGACTGGTTACCTGTCTGTCTCTACATGTCAGCCCTGTGATAGACTGGTTACCTGTCTGTCTCTACATGTCAGCCCTGTGATAGACTGGTTACCTGTCTGTCTCTACATGTCTCCCTGTGATAGACTGGTTACCTGTCTGTCTCTACATGTCTCCCTGTGATAGACTGGTCACCTGTCTGTCTCTACATGTCAGCCCTGTGATAGACTGGTTACCTGTCTGTCTCTACATGTCAGCCCTGTGATAGACTGGTTACCTGTCTGTCTCTACATGTCAGCCCTGTGATAGACTGGTTACCTGTCTGTCTCTACATGTCAGCCCTGTGATAGACTGGTTACCTGTCTGTCTCTACATGTCAGCCCTGTGATAGACTGGTTACCTGTCTGTCTCTACATGTCTCCCTGTGATAGACTGGTTACCTGTCTGTCTCTACATGTCAGCCCTGTGATAGACTGGTTACCTGTCTGTCTCTACATGTCAGCCCTGTGATAGACTGGTTACCTGTCTGTCTCTACATGTCGGCCCTGTGATAGACTGGTTACCTGTCTGTCTCTACATGTCTCCCTGTGATAGACTGGTTACCTGTCTGTCTCTACATGTCAGCCCTGTGATAGACTGGTTACCTGTCTGTCTCTACATGTCAGCCCTGTGATAGACTGGTTACCTGTCTGTCTCTACATGTCTCCCTGTGATAGACTGGTTACCTGTCTGTCTCTACATGTCAGCCCTGTGATAGACTGGTTACCTGTCTGTCTCTACATGTCAGCCCTGTGATAGACTGGTTACCTGTCTGTCTCTACATGTCGGCCCTGTGATAGACTGGTTACCTGTCTGTCTCTACATGTCTCCCTGTGATAGACTGGTTACCTGTCTGTCTCTACATGTCAGCCCTGTGATAGACTGGTTACCTGTCTGTCTCTACAGAGACTTCAGAAGAGACAGACAGTGTGCTGGTGAGGAAGTCGGGGACAATATCCTGGAACAAAATCAGGTAGCGGTCACTTGACCCACATAGAGGTAAGGTCCCGTTCCTGTGATCCCCATGGGACCTTCATTTGGAATGGTAGTCAACAGTGAGAGAGAGACTTTTTTTTAACCCCTTTGAATTAGCATGAACCGTGAATTACAAATATGATGTTTTTGAAAGATAACTGTGCACGTCAAGTGTCAATGTGTCATTTAGTTTATTGTGAACTACATCTCTCGTATTATATTGACAGTCTGATACTTCCACAGTTATGCAAACTGCAATCTTTTAAATGGACAAACATGTGTCCTTCATGGTGCAATTTAAACAAAATCAGGCAACGCGTGGTCCGCCAGAAGAGGCGGGACTTTGCCTCTCTAATAATCGGTTAGTACAGCTTTAAGAGTACTTGTGTACGTATAAAGCAATGGAGGATGGGAAATTAGTCAGAGCGCCTGTGTACTTTGATTCAAAATATTACTGGAGTTGGAGGAGTATAAGATGTTTCTATTCTTAGACAGCAGCGTCTGGTCCAGTCAGCAGAGACCAGCAGCTCAGGACACACTGACCTGATCACATTCATTTCAGTTCCACTTCAAAAGCAGCACCATTTTATTTCACTGTGTGTGTGTGTGTGTGTGTGTGTCTGTGTGTGTGTGGTCTAGTAATGGATTGCCATGTACACTTATGAGTAATCAGACCAAAGATTGTGATTTTGAAACTAAATGCAGTGAGTTCCTTATCCAGTAGTCATGTGGGATCGTTATGTCGTGCTGCCGTAACTTTTCAACCCCCTCGTGGTTTGCGTTACGTTTTTTACTTGATGTTCTGATGGAATTTGTTCCATTTCACAATCTGATCAAATCTGGAACAAAGCGATGAAGGGGACTTTACACACACGTCATGAAGTGCTGCTCACTGCTATAAAAACACACTTCCAAGCCTGTTGCTCATCGCTGTAAAACTGTGAAGCTGGAGGGCTCTGCTCCCACCACTTCCTCCTCCACCCGCCAGCACTGCACCAACGGACAGGAAGTGCACCTGAAACTTGCTCGTGTGACATTTGAGTTCAGCTCTCAGACTCCCTGGCGGCGTCTGGCCATGTGAACACAAGCTGCTGCCTCGGCCACACAGCAGAGAGGTGATGAGGAGGGACGCCCCCCCGCTACACTGCTTTCATGTGGGGGTGTTGGTCGCACAGTCAGGGTACAGGCTGGTCACTATTTTCAGACATAAATAATCATTTTCATGATAATAATAATATTCTGATAAATGAATGAATCAGCATTTGCTCAACATTAAGTACAATAGTTTACAATGATGTAATCATTTAAAATGACTTGGAATACTGTACTTCACAATAAATCCAAGACAACCCACATCATGCTCATTTTCTACCACATACTTCAGTATTCTGACCAAAAGAAAGAAAGGAGGTTGGAAGGAGTCTGGTTTTTGTAGAGCTTTCAGTCATATCTCAAGTTCTTCCTCAGTAAATGGAATTAAGCAGATGAGCTATCTTCGTGACAGCAAGGCCATGCTAAGGAAGACCATGAGGCTTGGTAGATAGCTCCAAAACTAGCTAGACTTCGTGTTAGGATTTTTGTGATGTTATTCTGAAGTATATTCTCCGTATTGTGAGGCATGCCCACGAACTCTTGTCTACTTACTGTAGCAATAAAGCAGGACACACCTGGAACCTTTCCACAGCCATTAGACCGCTGCCTAAGAGCAGAAACAATACTGTAAACCTATTAGGTAAGAAACTGGGACCCCAGCCTGCTTATTTTTCATATTTGTCATGCCTAATGCTTTTGAGACTGTAACATGGAACATGGAGCTGAAACAGCATTTCCACAGTATCCATCTTCAGTGTGGTGACGTATTTCCAGATAGACATCACAGAGGAATTTAATTTGATGGTTGAAAAGATTAGACCTTCTCTAGCTATGTGTCGTTAAGTTTTTCAGATTGATTGATGGACAGATGTCTTGATATTATTTGTTGAAATTGGTTGGTACAAGCCGATTTCAGCAAGCATTGTATGTTTGTTTTCCAGGAAAGATCAAATATAGATTTTTGTAGATATAAATACAAAGAAATAAGATTTTTCTGTCATTTTTCTGGCATCTATTGTTTAATGCCCTAAATGTTAATGTAATAGATGATCAATATGACTGGGGCGATCTAAAAGGGTTAAAGAGTTATTTGAAATGTACCTTATGTGTGGCTCTGACACAGCCACTTCTTTTAGGCTGCAGTATGTTGGAAATGTATTCAAATGGATGTGAAAAAGAGCTTCTCTGGTTTAAGAAAATGACACTTTCACAAGCTGGTGGCCAAAACATCCTTCAGCTCATGAGTCTGTCTTTGAAAGCAGAACGGCGTGTGTGTGTGTGTGTGTGTGTGTGTGTGGTTCCCAGCGCTCTAAGAAAGCCTGAGTGACATGAGACGCCTCAGGAATGATACAGTAGTAAGCCAGAGAAAGGAGGGGCGAGTGAAAGCCATCCCTATAAAGCAGAGATGCGGCTCAACGAGACGGACCGGTTTGCTGGACTGAGGGATGGCGATCCTTCTCTGGTAAAACCTGACCAACACGTGGAGCTTGCTGTTGACTTGCACTAGTGTTTTCCACTTCCCTTCACTTTAATGGTTTTCCTGATGCCTGGAGCTTTTCATTTTACATAGCAGGTATTTTTATTTTGTGCAAAGATTTGAGGTTACCCTTGTTTTCCCCGATTGCTCGTCACCACTAAGCCGTCCCTAACTAGCTGAGAGTAAAGCTGACTTCAGGGCGGGACGTATTTGGACGGCCAAAAGATGGAGAAACGAACTGCTGTAAGACTTGAAAGGCGATGTTCACACTCACACTGTGCTGAAGAAGTCTGATCACCTTATCAACATGGCTCATGAGGTGAGCAATGAGCCAGCCTTGGGCAGATATCAGCTCACACACCCTGACAGAAGAGGAAGTTGGTTGAGCGTTCTCACCACTGACCAGTCTCTAACACTCCCGTCCACAACTCATTCAGTGCTGTGATGCAATATACTGAATTTATGACCGACGTCGTGTGGAGATTATTCGGCCAGTCATGTCAGGTGACGCTCTCAGCTTTTCCAGTACGGGTCTACTTTCTTTACAACTGTTTCATTGTAGTTGTATAACTGATTTGGGACTACTTTGTTAGTATCTCTTCAAAAAGTAAAGAATATGCAGGATTTTCCTGTGAAAAGCCTGAATCTGCCAAACATCAACAATTTAAATATTCATGAGCTCAGTCTTATTTTCAGCTTCCTCACAATGCATTACATACATGAGACTGGTTGGTTTACCATAAAGGTAATACAACATTCAGAGCCTTAACACAGCAACAAATAACGGTGAGCTGTGTAAATATACAGAAGAGGAAGTCCCTCTGTGTGTGTTGTTATTCAGGCTTCCATGTGCTTTGTGGACACAGCCATGTTGGCTTTAGTGCATGTTAGTGGTCGCTGTCCTGTGTTGCTGTCATACGGCGCTTACAGCCGAGAACACCCCCCCAAAACAAATCATTAGTTACAACCCTGTGTGATTATTGTACAACATGTTATATATATTAACATAATATTGATATGAAATAAAAACTGACAACAATAAGTACTAGGCGGGGGAGGGGACAGGCCAGCGTGTCGCTACGATGCGGCGAGGAAATGAGC